>CM051263.1:26982387-27422387 GCA_027921565.1 Artemia sinica | reverse complement strand
TTCAGGGAAAAAAATTATCGTAAACATATGACAATTTACAATTTTTGCTTGTCTGTTTTACAATTTACAATTTTGCTTGTCCGTCTCTGAGACAGACAAGCAGTCACCTATTTTCATAAACAACCACTTCACTTCCGGCGTCGAAAGGTCGACAAAATCAGCTTTCTGTGTATCAAATCTTACCAATTAAAAATGAAGCTATAATGACAATTGGATTTGTGATGATTGTGAATCTATTGGAATCAAAGCAAAAGCCAACCACCCAAAGTGATTAGGTGAATCTCCTCAGTTGGAAAATTTTTAATGAGTAAAAAGGAGCCTGCTGAGAGAAATTAAAATTAAGTAGAAATGTAACATTATATATATATATATATATATATATATATATATATATATATATATATATATATATATTATATATATATATATATATATATATATATATATATATATATATATATATATATATATATATATATATATATATATATATATATATATATATATATATATATATATATATATATATATATATATATATATTATATATATATATATATATATATATATATATATATATCTATATATATATATATATATATATATATATATATATATATATATATATATATATATATATATATATATTATATATATATATATATATATATATATTATATATATATATATATATATATATATATATATATATATATATATATATATATATATATATATATATATATATATATATATATATATATATATATATATATTTCGACTCTTGTTGATAGAAGAGCATCGCCAAGCGCTGAAAACCATGTTGTGACCAAGATGGGCCCAGGATTGCACAAAGCCTCCATTCATGGAGGTCCCAGGGACTTCTTGCTGTCCGGTTCTAAGCCGGCTTAAGCACTTCGGTGTAGACTTGAGAAGATATGTGATCCCCGTCCTGCACTGGTATCCGGGATCATTGCTTTTCCTGAGGCGAAAAAAATTTCAATGATTTAAAGAACATGAAAATTGGAACTTGGAATGTTACGACATTAAAAAATGACTATCGTATCGACATTTTGACTGACGAATTCAGACGATTCGAACTGGATCTATTAGGAGTTTCAGAAACTCATATCCCAGGGGTAGGAAGCATGAAATTAGGTGATATAGAATTTGTTTACTCAGGCAGGAAGGATGGGTTACATAGACAGGGAGTAGGGCTCATGATGAATAAGGAAGCTGCTAAGTCTTGTTTAGGCTGGGAAGGTATTAATAATAGAATACTAATTGCTCATTTTATGACTAGAAAGTTCAAGGTATCAGTTATAGTAGTATACGCCCCTGTAGAACCGACTGATGGAGATACTAGTGACTCAGATGAATTTTACTTACAGTTACAGGAGCAAATAGACAAGGTCCCAGGTAGAAATATGATGTTATTGCTGGGAGATTTTAACGCCCAGGTTGGTAGAAATATGGATAGATGGTATCCCAGCTTAGGTAAATTTGGTGTAGGAAAAGAAAACAGTAATGGATACAGACTTTTGCAATTTTGTAGGTATAACAATCTAGTTATAACCAATACGGTGTTTGGTCATAAAATGGCTCATAAGCTAACATGGTATTCACGTGATGGTAAGACAGCAAACCTCATTGATTATGTTATAGTAAATCGAAGACTGGCAGGATCAATACAAGATACTAGGGTATATAGGAGTGCTGTTATTGATGTTAAAAGTAAAGATCACCATCTAGTAGTGTCAAGGGTTAATTTAAAGCTGAAATATCGGAAGGGTAATTACCTCCCGGGAAGTTATGATGTTAGTAGACTCCAGGATGAGAATTTGAGAGAAACTTTCCAGGAACAGTTGAATACTAAACTTGAGAGCTTAAAATTTGATAATGTGGAAGATGGTTGGAATAATTTTAGAAAAATAATTTGTGAAGTTGCTGAAGGTGTATTAGGGAAGAAAGCTAGAACTGCAGCTAAGAATATTAGTGAAAAAGCTTTAAGTTTAATAGAAAGGAGAAAGGACTTGTACAAGAATTATCTGAGTGATAGATCACATGAAAACAAAAGAAATGTAAAGAAAGTGGAGAAAGCATTGAAATATGAACTAAGGAGGTGTGAAGTGGAGGCCATGGATAAAATTGCCGAGGATTTAGAAGATGCAGCTAGACGGCATAATAGTAAAATATTGTACTGGCACGTTAACAAATTGAGAGGTAGTAGTCAATCCGGACTTGTCCCAGTTAAAGATAGGAATGGGGTGGCAATTAGCGATAAGACAAAAGCTAAAGCGAGATGGGCCGAACATTTTGAGAATTTGCTTAACCGAGATAGAGTTGCAGGAAAAAATATAGAGGAAAATGAAAAAGTTTGTGATACCTTGGATGTGAAGGAAGATTTGTTTTGTGAGGAGGAATTAGAAACAGTACTAAAAGGATTAAAGAATAATAAGGCTCCAGGTGCTGATAGGGTAGTAAATGAGTTTCTTAAATATGGTGGCTCTGAGGTTAGAAATAAGTTATTGGAGATTATGAATATGATTTTTGAAAAAGGGGAAGTACCTAATGATTTTAGGAAAACCTTAATTAAGCCACTTTATAAGAAAGGTGATAAAAGTGAGTGTGGTAATTATCGAGGCATTAGTCTGGTCTCTGTAGGTAGCAAATTGCTTAGTAATATGATACTTTTTAGACTGAGAGATGCCGTAGACAAAGTTTTAAGAGAAGAGCAGTGCGGTTTTAGAAAAGGTAGAGGATGTGTTGACCAAATTTTCACTCTTAGGTTAATAATTGAGAAGTGCCTAAGTTTTCAAACACCTTTGGTCCTTAGTTTTATAGATTATGAGCAAGCGTTCGATTCTGTTGATAGAGGAGCTTTAGTAAAGGTTTTATCCTTGTATGGTATACCAGACAAATACATTAAAGTGATTAGTGCTATGTACGAGAATAACACTGCTGCGGTTAAGGTAGGAAAGGAGGTTAGCAGCTGGTTTTGTATTAAATCAGGAGTTAAGCAGGGTTGTGTTCTATCCCCCTTTATATGGATTATTTTGATGGACTTTGTTTTAAGGAGCACAGGAAAGGCAATGGGAGACCACGGAATCAAATGGGGAGGAAAAAGTCTCCTGGACTTGGATTATGCTGATGATTTAAGCATCCTAGATGAAAGTGTGAGCAAAATGAATGAAGTTTTAGAGGTTTTGCGAGTTCAGGGTGCTAGTATTGGTTTGAAAATTAATGTTAGGAAGACCAAGTCACTAAGGCTAGGAATAAGTGAAGATGAAAAGGTGACGTTGGGTAATGAAAAGATTGATCAGGTGGGCAGTTTCACTTTCCTTGGTAGTATTATTAGTAAAGATGGTGGGAGCAGTGAAGATGTTAAAAATAGAATAGCCAAGGCTCAGGGTGTTTTTTCACAGTTAAAAAAAGTCTGGAAGAATAGGAAGATAAGTCTGCAAACCAAGATTAGAATCTTAGAAGCTACAGTGATGACAGTGGTCAAATATGGCTCTGAAGCATGGACGCTCCGAAAAGCGGATGAAGATTTGCTAGATGTTTTCCAGAGAAATTGCTTAAGGATTGTTCTGGGTACCCGGCTGACTGACCGTATTTCAAACAATAGGCTATACGAAAAATGTGGTTCAATACCACTTTCTAGGTCTATAATGAAAGAAAGGTTGAGGTGGTTAGGGCATGTTGTTCGGATGAAGGATGACAGATTGCCGAAGATTGTTCTTTTCGGCCAACCATCTAGGGCTAAACGGAAAGCAGGTCGTCCCCGTCTGGGTTGGGAGGACGTCATAAAGAAAGATTTAAAGGAAATGGGAACTTCGTGGGCGGGTGTAAAAAGGGAGGCTTTGAATAGATTGGGGTGGAGGAGGAGCGTGCGTAGCTGTGTTGGCCTCAGGCGGCTTGGTGCTGCGATGAGTTGTTAGTAGTAGTAGTAGTAGTAGTATATAACTTGTAGGTTTCCGGAATTTTCAATCATACTATGAAAACGGAAGAAAAAGGAAAAGAGAAAAAAAA
Organism: Artemia sinica; assembly: GCA_027921565.1. Taxonomy (NCBI): domain Eukaryota; kingdom Metazoa; phylum Arthropoda; class Branchiopoda; order Anostraca; family Artemiidae; genus Artemia; species Artemia sinica. The sequence goes on along the minus strand of CM051263.1, from coordinate 27,418,355 downwards.
GAAGAAAAAAGGAAAAACGATTGTGAAAATCGTATTAATTATCCTCCTATAGTAAAAATCGATGATTGATGGTGCACGTGCGGCGTAGCCGCACGCGCAAAAATTTTTTTTGAGCATTTAGTAAAAACAGATGCGATCTAGTAAATTTTTCCTCTTCGATTTAGTACATTCTTCCACGTCAGGATGGCAACCCTGCCTAGGCTACTTAAACTTATGGGATCAAACATGAAAAAGAATATAGGCTAGTAATTATGTACCAAGATTCCCATTCTGAGCAAAGCACTATAATACCAAACATTATGACCATGTGATTTCTAAATATAATGGTTGAGCAGTGAACTCCATTCAGTGCTTTCCAAATATAATGGTTGCTACCATGACAGTTGTATCCTAGCCCCCCCCCCTCCCTCAAAGAGATAAGACATATTCCTTGGCAGTACATAAAAGTTTTCTTCTTTTTGAATTGGCTTTATGAACCAGTTGTTGATGAATAATAAAAACAAATTGTAAAGGTAAGTCCACAGAAGCTGCATATTTTGTATCTTAAATAGCCTAGGGTCTTATTTTGCTTCACTACTGTGAGAGGGGGGGGGGGTGCTGGGACACAATTATGAAAGCAGTGCTATTATATTTGGAAATTGTATTGTAGGGCTATAGCAAATCTAATAGTATATTTTTTTTTCATCTGATATCTGTCCTAAAAGCAACCTTAACCAATTATTCAACACCCCAGAAAGATGTATTTAAGTCTTCAGAGCCTAGCATAGAAAGTTAGAAGCTAGGCAAAATTATTTACATTGCTGTTAAGTCTACTCTGATTTGGTTCATGCTTAGGGAATTGAGATGAAGGTTTTGTTGGGCTTCCTCACTAAAGAGTATGTGCTCTACATTTTTATTTTTATATATTTTTTTTGTACATGTCATCAAACAAACTCTGCTGCTAGTATCTCAATATTTGATATATAACTGTTGAAAGGGCTAGGCACAAGTAGCTGATTTTGGGAACCAATTTCAGCAAGGGTATATTCCATGTTGAGTGATTCTAATTAATGATGTGAAGAGGCAGGCTTAGTGACGTTTTTCTGTAATTAATCATTGTTAATTATGATTAATTTACAATAATCATTAAACACAATTAATTACATGCTTTAAGCTCTAAAGCCCTAGTACATTCCTTGTTTAGAACATAATTAATGATAATTAATCACAAAAAAACCATCACTAAGCCCTGCCTTATCATTAATTAGAACCTCTTGACATGGAATACACCCTTGCTGAAATCAGTTCCCAAAATCAGCTACATGTGCCTAGCCCTTAAGCTTAGTTTTTACTATAGTCTAGTATGTACTTCTGTTGCATTAAGTATCCCTTGCAGTGAGCTGGACTCTAATTCTAGCCAAGTACCATTATTAGAAAAAAGTTTTACTTTTCTAAATTTTCCAAATAAGAAAGTAGTTGAAGAAGGAATGAAAAAAAGACTATACTCAACCCCAATTTCGGTAAATATCTAGTATGAGAGACTTTTCCCTATCTTAGTTATATTTGCAAGAAAGAGGCACAGCATTGACATTATTGAAAACATCATTGCTGGAAAACTTGGCTCCAAAATGCACTTTTTTGCACTGTGACTTCTTCACTCTTACTCCCATTTGACCAAAAGAGCATATGATCTAGCTAAAAGGATAAAGATATGCAAGTTATTTTTATGAAAGTTTTATGGAGGAGAGAAAACAGCTCTTTTTGTACTTTTGTATCCGAGGTTTCCACCTGGGTTGCAACTTTATAAAGTTACTGGTAGCTTTTCAAGCAAGGGTAAATTTCAAATTATGCTGGTCATTCTTGCATATTAAATTTTTAACTCTGTATTACAAATTTGAGTTCTTTCAGAATTTGCTCATTTTATAATTCAGTTGTGAAAGGGTTTACAGACATCTTTCTATTTTGTGAATAAAATATATTTACAAGGCATTTCTATGGTTCTGCAAGATGGACTGACTGTCTTGTGTTTCTCTGCATCTATTTTTTTTTTTTTTTTTGGTATACTGGCCCATATTTTTACATCATTGATGTGTAAATTAATTATTGTGTATTTGTAGAAGTAGACATGCTGCTTCTTCACATAGTTTCCCCACAGCTAACCCTGATTTGAACTTGGAATCTATATTTTCTCATGCAGTGATTGATGTCTCTTCTGGTCCTTCTACATCAGGTGGTAGGGAAAACACCTGCATAGAAAATTTGCTAACTGTTGCTTCTACTTTAAGAAGACAACCTACATACAAGGCAATTTATTTTCTGGATTGTATTCTTCTTTGTAAATGTCTATAAAATTACTTTAACTCCTTATTTCTTTTATGCTTTCTGTTTTGATTATAACTTGCACCAACATTGATTTCTATTTCTTATAAGATTTTTAGCTTTTAAGTCTTTTGACAAATTTTATTGAAAACATTTGTCATTTTTTTAGGGTTTTGTTTCCTTTAATACTACATTGATTTTGCCAACTCCAAAATATTCATTAAGACTATTAGCTGCTTGTGCATAAATTTTTTTGAAATGATCTTAGAAAATAAGCTTGGTCATTAAAATTTTTATAAGATAATTTTCTTAATCTATTCTTTTAATTATTAATGTGGGTTTGAAAAGGTTTCAATGCTTCTTTTAGGTTGGAAAAAGAAGCCCAGTGCAATTTGGCCATAGAGGGAAAGTCTCATCAGCTACTTTCCCACAAAGAGCCTTGTTTCTCACAAGTACGCCTTCCTCTAGCCATAAAATAAACCCTCTTACCTCTTCATTTTCACCTCCAGTATTCTTGTTTAGCAACAGTGATGATTCAGATCATTCACTTGGAGAGATACCTAATAGCACCATTAGTGGAGTTGGTTCATTGTGGAATACCTCTGGGGATGATCATGAAACTACATTGACAAGGTAAATGCCTAGTGAAGACATATTTTTTTAAAGCTGATAGTTACTTATGATGAAAAAAGCTATTAAGCTAGTTAAAAAATACAGCAATGAACATAATTTGTTCTGAAATATCTTATAACAGATGACTGTTCAATTCTCCTTTTCTTTTTATTGTGAATTACAAAGCAGCAACAAACTTTACTGAAATTAGGCGATTTTTGAATTGAAGGAGTTTTTTCTTAATCATCTCTTCCCAACCCATTTAGGGACGACTTTCTGTTTGTCCACAGATGGATGGCCAACAAGTACAATTTTGGCAATCTGTCATCCTACATCTGTAAAATGTTTTTGCAAGCACTTATAACATATGGAATATATGTGTCAACTTTCTTTAATAGGTCTTTAGACCATAAAGGATTTATATATTTGATTTACTCTTACACCAATAAGTAGTACATTCTTTTATATGCCTCTTTATTTATAAATTTTTCTAATATTACTGATATGTTTGTGAACATACCTGATCCAGGGAGGGCCCTCTTCCTCCAAGAGGGGCCCCAAAATACTCCTACAAATTTTGGAGAAGTCTAGACCTAAATATCAACTTGCCAATACATCAGATCTTCCTTCATATATGAATTTACATTTATGTATACTTAAAAAATAGTTACTTTCATCTGATCCTTAAGAGAAAACCACTGAGTTTTTTGTGGAGGATAAAAAGTCAAAATTCATTGGGGTGCATTTTAATAATCCTAACATTGGCAGTAGGACTATATTTATATACATACTGACACAGAGTCATGTCACTCCCCTTCTGTGTAGAAATTCCTATGAATCTCAATGATTATAGTGATGGCGATGAAGTCAATCTGCCATGGTTTTCCATTATTGAGTCATCTGTTCTTGTTGAGCTGTTCTCACACATAACTTGCAGACAATGCAAAAACAACTTGGTGCATATACAGAAAAGCAGCTCAAATGGTTCTGCTATTAGCTTTCAACTATTTTGTGGTGGCAATTGTGGTGAATGGTAAGTATTAATATATATATATATATATATATATATATATATATATATATATATATATATATATATATATATATATATATATATATATATATATATATATATATATATATTTGGATTTCTGTTTACAAACCCAACTTTTTTTTATGCCTATAGAAATTTGATTTAATCTGTTTCATTGCTGAAAAATATCAAATTTAAGGGCTTGTAAAAATACTGGTGTTTTAACTATAATAAAATCATAATATTGTCAATAAACCTGTAAACAAATTTTCCTTTTTTTTGTTACTCGGAAAGAAATTATCTTTCCCAAAGAAAGGTTGGAACGCATGCATTGTTGAAAATCCTAGAAACTTGGTTTCTGAACTACTTTTCTCAGTTTTTTTGCTTTTCAACATAAAAAAATATTCCACCCCTGGAACTCCAAATTTGAAGTTTACACAAAAAACTGATTCCACTGATTTATAACTAAATTTTTGATCAATTACAATTACTAAAAATGTATCATTTCTAAATTAGAACACAAACTGTATGCACAGAAAGTGAAGCTTGTGATGGAATAAATTAACTTATTTTGTATATATTAGTATTGTATAGGTAATGGTTTATTAGTACATGTATTGAGCCTTGCTTTGAGGCAGCAGATTCTAACACGGGTTGACACTAAGCTCTGCCTAATGTGTTTTCACAACTCTGAATTCAATACAAACCGTTTTCAGCTACCATATTCAACCTAGGTTTCTTTAATCTGGAACCTGTTGAAATACTAATTTCAAACTCGGGGTTCAACAATTCTTGGTAATCTGATTAAAAAATTGGTATGCTCTATTTATTCAGAATTTTCTTAGGAAGTCTTTAACACATTGAAGCAAATGAACAGTTTGTCCTGTAGTGAATGTTCTATATTAGTGCATCTTTAAGTATTTTTTGTAAAAATACCTTTCCTTTCTTACTATTTCATAAATTTTGTCTTAGGTGGTGGCATGGCCAAAACAAAATCGGAGCTAGCAATAAAATATGGTCTGCCGACCTAGCTTTGTCATCAGCAGTGCTATCAACTGGGTCAAGTCCAAGTAAAATTATCAAAATGTTCAACATTATGGATTGTGCTGTTTTCAGTATGAGGACATACTTTACTCACCAAAGCCTATATTTATTCCCTGCTGTTGAAAACGTTTGGACAAAAGACTACCAAATGAAATTGCTAGAAGAATATGAGGGGACAGGAAAAATAGTAATTGTGGGAGCTGATGGTCGCTTTCACTCTCCAGGTCACTGTGCTGCTCTTTACTGCTACTGCTCTGTAACCTTTATGGATTTTTGCAATGGAAAAATTCTAGATTTCGAACTTATCCAGGTAAAGTAATTCAGGAATCATTGATATTGTTTGTTAATTTCATACATTTTTCTTCTTTATCTAAAGCACTATCTAAAGCATTTTTCTTCTTTATGTAAAACTCTCCCTTGATGTGAAACTACATACCAGTAAAACGATAAAAGAATTAACAGAATGAACTTTCAAATAAGTATCTCATATTTTCTAAATAAAATAAAAAGAATTTTAATATTTTAATACTGATTAAGTACTAGTAAATCTCAAGCACAATGGCATAAAATTAAAGCAAATCTTGAAAATAAACCAAAAAATGACTTAAGAGAAGACATCATGGTTTTGCCAGTTTATTTAAAATCTTGGTAGATAGCAAATGTATAGATCTAAAATCTCTTCTATAGAATTTTTACCTGTATAACAATATTGGTCTTTTTCAGAAAAATGAATCATCGTCTTCTCCAGCACTGGAAAAAGAAGGATTTGTGAGAGGATTGCAAAAATTACTGGCAATGGGCGTAGACATTGGTGAAGTGAACACTGACCAAAACTTAGCCATTATGAAATTCATGGCAGAAAATAGCGATATCAAGCATTCACTTGACATATGGCACTATACAAAGAATTTAAGAAAGAAACTTACAGCAACAAGTCGAAATAGAGGATGTCATAACATAAAATCCTGGATAGAGTATGATTTATATGTTTTGGTTGTTTTTCCCTTTTTTACTCCATTCTTCACAGATTGGCAAAGTCTTTGAGTAACCAAATGCTTGATTAGATTCTGTATGAGATAATGAGACTGTCTAATTATGTATATTTATTAATCGATTTGATCATTTATTACTTGATTATCAATAATTTGTATTTGACTACTAATTTATTTGTAAATACGGTTTAGCACTCTCTTTAAAAAAAAAAATTCCCAATGCCCCTCCTTAAGCTCATTAGGAAACCAAGGGGAGGATTGTCCCCATCCCTGAAGGACTCCCTCTTTCAAGTTGAAAATTTTATTTTAGGCTACTATTCTTTATTTTGGCTCCCCCAAAGCATAAACTTTTGGTATTTACATTTCCTATTTTAAAAATCTCGTTTGCAGTGTCTTGTAGACACCTAAACTGTTTTTTCGTTTTGCCTTCCGCTATTCCAATATTATCTTCTATTGTTTGAAGCATTATCAATCTTTGTATCTAAATTAATGTTCATTTTAGGACATAATGTTTCAATTTTGCCATGGGATAGTACCTTTGGATTAATTTCTAGACGGAACCACCCTCTCCTACCCTATATGTGCAGGTAAGTATGCCTGTATACATAGATGGACAGTTCCCAATTGTAGGAAAACTTGGGGATATTATCTTATTATTTCCAACACAACTGAAGGGGGGGGGATTGACAGCTGTGGAAAACTTGTCGATAATTTTTTGTTTCCCCCCCCCCCCGCCCTTGCCTCTAATTCCTTACTTACATTTGCAATTTATATTTTATACTTATTGTTTGTTGCACATTTAAAATGTCTTGGCAATCCTGAAGCTTTGTTTCTTTTGCCTTAATTATATTAATATAATTTTCATTTTTAGGAGCATCATCAATCATGTTCATTGGTGTTGTTTTTCCTCCTCGTATCCAGATGAAATGTGGGCAAAATGGGTTACCATGACCAATAATGTATGTGGGGTTCACGTGCATGATGATCCCCTGTTCCCAAGATGCCTTCACCCTTCTCCACTTTTGAGGGACTATATTCCTTGCTTTTCAGAGGCTGAATTAAACCTCCAATCAGTCTGCATTGGAAAGGCAAGAGAGAAGACATTTAAAATGCTGTCAACTGCTGGGGGTTAGAACATCGCAACTGGAGATGTTCCATTCAAATTTGAACAATTTTGCCACCAAACAGCATTTTTTCTCTTACTTGGGAATGTATTGCAGGTAAAGTATGACAAATATTTTTAGTTTGTATTCTACTAACAGTGTTTATTATGCAAAGTTAATATTTTTTCGTTACTAAAATTAAAAAAAATGGTTTTATCTAATAAACAAAAATGTAGAGGGCCGAATGTTGGGAATTTCAGTTTATAAATATTTGCTCAGGTCCTGAGCTTTTGTGAAATTAGTCATTTGTCAAACAGGTTAATTCTAGAGATTTAATGCTATTTTTCAATGATTCGTTACAAATTGATTATCTAAAAGAGTATTTTTTAATCAAAACTGCATCAGCTAAAATGTATATATTTTGAATAAGAAACAAGAACTTTTCGTATGCAACCAATTTCAGCCTAGCTTGACTCAAGTTTTTTGACTGAATGAATTTTATTGCCTGTATTTAACAGTACAAAGACAATAAATAATGGAGTAAAGAAAAATAGAAAGAAAACGGCAGACACAATTAGTGAACGAATAACTTAAATTATTAAATCACTGACTGAAAAAATCGATTTTCACTAAGGTTCTATAACTTAGGGAGCGTTTCTCCATTTTTCAATAATCAGGCAAATTTTCTCAGGCGCGTAACTTTTGATGGACTGAACAAATTTTGATGAAACTTATATATTTAAAATCAGCATAAAAATATGATTCTTTTGATGTATCTATTGGTATCAAAATTCCGTTTTTTAGAGTTTCGGTTACTATTGAGCTGGGTTGCTCCTTTCATACAGTTTATTACCACGAATTGTTTTATAAAACACGTATTGCTCATTAAATTTTTTGTTTAAGGACTGCTATTGCTACAATGCATCAAAATGAAATGCAGAAAATCCTGTTCTTTTGGATGAGTTTTGGGACCAAATCTACAAAAAGAAATATTCAAAACTTCGCAATGCAGAGAAGCGCATCTATTCTGTTTCTGAGTCAGCGAGTTTTGGTAAACATTATTCCTTTTTTTATGAGATTCTGGGACCCTTTTGAAATTCGCAAGAAAATTGTGAGCCTTCCTTAAATGGGAATTCACCACTCATTCAAAGGTGCTAAGGGATCTCACTAAAGAAGTCCAAGTGCCTATATTCTGATAAATGCATTTAACCATCTAAATTTACAATATGATTTGCAATTAAATATTAGCCTTAAAAAAAGATATGCTTCATATATAATTTAAAAGTGTGTTGACAATTAAAATTCATTGATTTTTTTGTGATTTCTACTTATTTATATTTTTCTAAAAAAAAAAAAAAATGAGCGTTACATTGAAATTTTAGTTTTTTGTGGAATATCATAAGAAATCATGATCATAAAAGGTACCTTGACTGCGAAAAATCTGCGTTATCTGATTTCAAGAAAGGCAGAAAGTATTAGAATAAAAGTAAGTTAGAACCATACAAAAATGATTTTCTAAAAAAAAATTACCTCGTATACTCTATCTGTTTGTAACTTATTTTATAATTCCAAGCTTATGCTGAAGACATTTTTTTAACAAGCTTTAGAATTAGCCAAAAGCTCAGAAAAATCGATGTCAACAACAGTTGCTCCCCACCCATTGAGCATGAAACAGTTGTTATGGAGGAACTTGTTGCAAGGCATAAAAGAAGATACAAGGCTGTGAATAGATAGGTATAACCTGCTTTATGTTTTGAATTTTTCAAATATTTCGACTAGAAAATTTTTTTTTTTTGTATTGATACAAAAATAAAAAGATTAAAAGGTGAATCCAGTGTATTCTTCTTGTTCTTCTGAGTAGGAAGACCTGATCTTCTTGTAGACACAAGAAGGAAGAGGAATACGCCGGCCCCTCCCAAGAAAATGGTATACCAATGCAGTACAATTTCAGTATGCAATGTATCTTAAAGACCTAAAAACAATAGACAAAGTTTATATCGTTACAATAATTCAGAGAGTATCTATGGCAACAGCTTTCAAAAGTTCCTCAGAAATATCACAGAATTCCTAGATAATGTATTAGTCAAGTAATGCCACATGACCTTAAAATTGCAATTAAAACATAAAATAATTGAAATAGCCCTAATTGTAATTGAAAGCTGCAGGCAACAGGAACATAGTAAAAATAAAACTTGTTAAGAGAAATAATAGTCAACATTCATCTCTTATTCAAAGCAGCACAAAGGAAATCATGCAAATATTTATGACTTTATTTGAGGAGGAGGAAGAGGTGGGGGGGGGGGTTCAGAGACAATAGACCTAATTATCTAAAACGGAAAAAAAAACATTCTGGGGATTTTTTAGGATTTAAGTGGAATTACTATGATTTATTCTTTTGCATACTATGTGTTCGGAATGATGGGTTCAATAAATAAATAAATTCTTTTCCCATTGTATCACACAGTGGCACCATTTCACGAACACTGGGGGGGGGGCAAAGGTTTTGTATGAATTATTAAATGAAGATACAAAAAGTGCTTTTCAAAATCTAGAGTGGGTTTTCCCATTTGTTTTAATAAATATACAAAAAGGGATGGGTAGGTAATTGCTCCCCTTCCAATCAGTACCCCTTGTGCCACAGACACTTTATGGGTTGATTGTTTAAATTTATCATGTTTTATTATTTATGATGTGATTATATAAACTCATCTGTCTTATTGGAAAACGTATAAAATAATTACTTATTGTTTGAAAAACTTGCAGAGAAGCTTATTGTTGAGTCATATAATCTTGCAGCTAGCATTATGGCCCATCTGTTGTATATTCCAGAAAAGGTCTCATGCTCTGTGAAGCAGTTCACTGGGGTTTGTTGATGCTTGCTCATAAACAATTTGAATTGATCTGTTTCTTGGCAGCACCAATCCCAAGTCTTCTCTGCATCTCTATCCCAAGTTTTACAGTGGGAGCAAGTACACCTGTTAGGTGAAAAAAAAACTATATATGAAAGACATCCAACAAAATGTTGTATCAAAATATTCTAATTGTAAAGACAAATATCATGTAGAATCCCAATTATATCAGTCACTAAAAGTGATTGACATATCATATGCTATTTTACCATATACTCGCACAGGGAGAGGGAGAATCATCTTCCCTACAGTAGATATGAATGGCCAGCCTTTCCTTAGGAAAAAAAACACTTTTTTTTAACTCAAAGCTCAAATATTTTCACCTATTCTATTTAACAAATGATGGAATTATAAGCTAACCATAAATGTTCATAGAAGGACCAAGAATGGTCATTTAACCCCTTTTGTTTGTAAAACTATAAATGTTGAGAATGCATAAAATCCAGTTACATTGGAATCAAATAATATGCCTCTGGCCAATTGACTTCTTAAAAAGTTTTCAACCTCCTCCGGATTTTTTTTTTTACAGGCTCGACTCTCTTCCTAACTCAACCCCCTTCCTCACACACCCCTATTTATTTGGTAGCAGGCATATTTACATGTCTTTTACAAATTACTGTCAGTTGTTAATTCCCATTTAGGTATTGCAACTTGTTTGACCATGGCAATGTGAATTCTTCAAGCCCAGCCACAACAAGTGACTTGGAAAGTCATGACACCCCTGCCACTAAGCAGCTAATACTCTATTGAGAGGGGGAATGGGAACCAGAATAATTTACATGCTGAGTTAGGAATACACAGAATTTTCTCTCGTTTGTATGCCCAATCCTCAAGTACGCATGTCCTGTTTGGCATCCTGGTATCTCCAATAAATTATTGGAAAGAATAGAGGCAATCCAAAAAATATCTTCAATGAGGGTTATGTTCCATTTCTTTGGATATTCAATCTAGTCACCCTCAAGGAAAAGGGAACTAAAATGTCATTGCATTTTGCCAACAATGCCCTCAATAGCCCCCAGACAAATTCCCTTTTCCCTAGAAAAATTTTTCCCACTTGAACTTGCCTCTCTCGTTCTGCTTCAACAAAACATGCCCTTTCCTACCAAAATATAATTTTCTAGTGAAAGATATATAAGAACTTTTGTCATATACATATTTGATATCTTAAATAAGTGCCCCCTCCCCCTTTTTTTTACCTTACAATTGTTTAATGTTTATTTTGCAAATTTTGAGCTTTCTGTCTATAGTGGCTTTTTTTTGTGAATAAATTATGTTTATTTTTTTGTTACTAAATTATGTTTTCTGTTTTTTGTTGCAAGGGAAGATTGTTCTTGTTGTTGTCGTGAAGATTGTCTCTTGTTTGATATGGAAGGCTTACAATATAAGCTACTGGCCAAAATTAGTGACTGTACTATCAGTAAAACTGGGACAACAAAAGCCTGATTACTTAAAATCAAAGCTGAAATGCATACTACATACCATAACTACTTGACAAGCCCAAAAGTTCACTTTCTATTATATTTTCTAAACCAAGGTTTCACAAATTAAAAAAAAAAAAAAAAAATACCAATGCACTCAGTATTCTAAAATTCTTTCTATAAATATATTGATAAGAAGAGCTTTTAGCAGTACATGTCAGAGATTGATTTTTTGAACACACCAAAATTGCTTTCATAGAGCCTTTAACATTAATAAAGGATAAAATGAAAGCAGAAAATAAATTGCAATGCTCATTATATAGGGGAGGGAGGGGTGGACACAGAAACATTCAAACACCTTCCTGGGACATAGTTTAGGCTATATATCTATCCCTGAAAGTTTCATTTTCTTAACCCAACCCCTGTCCAAGATATCAAAAAGCTCTTAAACTAGACTTTTATCCTTATGTTATCTTGGATAGTGGTTAGGTTAAGATAAAAAAAATCAAGTGATGAATCCAGGGCCATAAACATACTTTGGGAAGGTACTGGCAGGCTACTTTGTTAACCTTCTACTGATTTTTAAGTCTTAGAAATTGACTTAATAGACAGGTCAATACCTATTGGAATGTTGATAAAACAACATTATGCCTTAATTTTCAGTTTCTTTTTCTCTGGTTAAGGGTTTGAAAATACAAATCCTGTTATTTGAGAGGAATTTTAAGTGATACCAATGAGCTGTTTCTAAATTTAGGAAATATAGGCTATTTGCATATCTTTGAAACCACATAGGCTAAATTGGGATTGAGCTTATCAAATTCTAGACGCTGTCTTAGAAAGAACTTAGGTTAAAAAATGAAACTTTCAAGGATGGATCTACAGACCAAAGTATGTCCTGAGAAGGTGTTTTGAAGTATCCTACCTATATCCACTCCTTCACCCTCTTGAGGTCACTGTCCTTTGGTAACCATAAAAATCTTTGTGTTATGAAATTAAATTCTTTCGAAATAGATATTCCACTTAAATAAAGTACAAGAAAATACTTTTCTTGTACTTTATTTAAGTGGAATATCTATTTCGAAAGAATTTAATTTCATAACACAAAGATTTTTATGGTTACCAAAGGACAGTGACCTCAAGAGGGTGAAGGAGTGGATATAGGTAGGATACTTCAAAACACCTTCTCAGGACATACTTTGGTCTGTAGATCCATCCTTGAAAGTTTCATTTTTTAACCTAAGTTCTTTCTAAGACAGCGTCTAGAATTTGATAACTAAGGCTTCAAAACAATCTCAATCTTTTCCCAATTCCCCTTGTTTGATATGAAAGGCTTACACTTGGGATACTGGCCAAAATTAGTGACTGTACTACCAGCAAAACTGAAAAAACAAAAGCCTGATTGATTAAAATCAAAGTTGAAACGCATACTACATACCGTAACTACTTAAACGAGCCCAAAAGTTCCCCTCCCTGTCTTCTGAACCAAGGTTTGAATATTTTTCAAAATTTTGCCGATACTATCGGTATTCCGATATTCTTTTTATACATGTATCCATAAGAAGAAGCGAATTAAAAATACATAGAGTAAGATTTCTTAGGGCCGATTGGTGGCCCAGATCCAGATTTCTAATGGGAATTTCTAAGACACGACTGTGTCGCTTACAGAAATTTATGTAAAACACTTATCAGTACGTGCCAGAGATTCATTTTTTTTAAAAGACCCAAATTGCTTTCATAGAGCCTTTAAGACCAATTCTACCAAAATCAATAATTTTTCACGAACTTTAACTGAGCCCAAAGGACAAATCTTCGCGTGTGCGTTGGTAGTCTTACTATACTACGAAGGATGTTGAAAGTCTTATGCTACTACTACTACTACTAACAACTCACAGCTCCAAACCGCTTGAGGCCAACACAGCTACGCACGCTCCTTCTCCATCCCAATCTATTCAAAGCCCCCTTCTTTACATCCTCCCAATGACTTCCCTTCTCCCTTAAATCTTTCTTTATGACATCCTCTCACCCCAATATCGGACGACATGCTTACTGCTTGGCCCTTGACGGTTGGACGAACAGAATAATCTTCGATAATCTGTCATCCTTCATCCGCAGAAGGTGCCCAAGCAATCTCAGCCTTTCTCACATTATAGCCCTAGAAAGTGGGATTGAACCACACTTTTCGTACAGCCAATTGTTTGAAACAGGGTCAGTCAGCCGGGTGCCCAGAAAAATCTGTAGGCATATTCTCAGGAAAATATCTTGCAAATCTTCACTCAATTTTTTCAGCGCCCATGCTTCAGACCCATATTTGACCACTGTCATCTCTGTAGCTTCCAATATTCTAATCTTGGTTTGCAGACTTATCTTCCTGTTCTTCCAGATTTTTTTCAACTGTGAAAATACACCCTGAGCCTGGGCTATTCCACTTTTAACGTCTTCACTGCTCCCACCGTCTTTACTAATAATACTACCAAGGTAAGTGAAGTTTTCCACCTGATCAATCTTTTTGTTATCCAACGTCACCTTTTCATCTTCACTTATTCCTAGCCTTAGCGACTTAGTCTTCTTAACATTAATCTTCAAACTTATTTTATCACCCTGAACTCGCAAAACCTCTAAAAGTTCATTCATTTTGTCCATAATTTTATCTAGTATGCTAAGATAATCAGCATGATGTAAGTCCAGGAAAGTCTTTCTCTTCATTTGATTCCGTGTTCTCAAATTGCCTTTCCTGTGCTCCTTAAGACAAAGTCCATAAAAATCATCCATATAAAGGGAAATAGAACACAACGCTGCTTAATTCCTGATTTAATACCCAATCAGCTGCTGACCTCATTTCCTAGCTTAACCGCAGCAGTGTTATTCTCGTACATAGGATTGATCACTTTAATGTGTTTGTCTGGTATCATAGGCAGCGCAATAGCGCTGACTAAGTAAAGAGTGATGTGGGCACAACGTATTATATTTTTTTTTGTTTCTTAGACCAGGGCACTTTGTGGCAAGGAGTTGTAAAAACTTCGAAAAGGGCTCATTTCATTGGAGATTGAAAGGGCTAGTGCCCTTTTTAACAGTCGAAAGTGATTGGAGGGAAACTAACCACCCTCCTACGCCCGCCCATTTCCCAAACATATCCAATCAAAATTTTAGAGATAGCCATTTTGTTCAGCGTAGTCAAAAAGTCGAGGAATAATGTCTTTGAGGATGGCACCCCCTACCCCCGAACAACCCTCAGTAAAAGGGTTGTAAGTTATGCCCGGGGGGCATAGAAGATTTTTATAGAAATCGCTGTCGTAGAAACTTTAAAAAAGGCTCATTCGATTGGATACTGAGAGGACTAGTGCCCTTTTTAATTGTCGAAAGTGAAAGGAGGGCAAATGCTCATTCACCCACGCCCAAAACTACCCCAAAACTTTTCTATCAAAATTTTACAACAATTGTTCCGGGCTCTGGGGGTTTGACCCTGGAGGTTTCGTTATCTGATCTTCACACTATTTAGAACAAAGTAGACGTGTCAAAATTTTTATCTAATATATTTGGTAAAAAAGGGCTTTAGGGAGGGGGCTATTGTCCCTCCGATTCCTTTTGAACCTAAACAAGAAACCTATAAATTCCGATTTTCAATCGAATTAACCCCTTCCAAAGTTAATGCAACCATCCCTTCCATAAGAACTTTATATACCGCTGGGGCATAAGTTACAACATTAGCCTCCGGGTTCCAGGGGGGCTGTATTGAGATGGAGAAGGATCGTGCGTGGCTGTGTTGGCCTCCGGTGGTTTTAGCTATGAGTTGTTAGTAGTAGTAGTATAAGACTTTCAATATCCTTCGTAGTATAGTCTTGCTATAAGACTACCAACGCACACGCGACGGTTTGTCCTTTGGGCTCAGTTAAAGTTCGTGGAAAATTATCGATTTTGGTAGAATTGGTCTTAAGAAAAATATCCATTAATGTATTTATCGATAATAATCAGACTATAATGACACTCAGTTTTTTTCTGCTGGTTGATATTAGAAAAATTAAATGAATATTAAAAATTAAATTAAATATATTTAATTTCAATGAAAATCAAATGAATATAAAATTAACCTAGATTCAAGTTACCGTAAAATTTCAAGCGAAAATATAACATAAATGAATCAAAAGGCAAAATTTATGTCAGTATAAATTGTTGTTCCTTTTTCAAAATTGTGAGGTAGCCATTATGTCCGAAATAGTCGAGAGGTGAATTAATTAAAAGAATTATTCGTCGGGGGTTGACAAAACTTCCCAGTGCCCCCAGGGCAAGGACCGTCAGTTATGGAAGCTGTCCATAGTTCATATATAAGGTTTTTATCGAAGTGGTAATTGCAAAGACTTCGGAAAAGCCTCATTCGGTTTAAATTGAAAGTTTGAGCTCCATTTTTTAAATCCAAGAGTAATCAGACGCTAGGCACATCCCCCCCGCACCCATTTTTTCTAAATGCTTTCGGTCAAAATTTTGAGTAAGCCATTTTGATCAAAATCCTACAAATGTCAAATAGCTATGGTAACGGCTTTGAACCTCCCCCCCCCCTCCCCGGGAAAATGGCCCTGAATTAAGAAACTTGCTTATTGTTACTTTGATACTTTGTTTACATTGATACCTTCTTTACTTAGATGCTTTCTTTACTGTGATACTTTAGTACTTTGAGGCTAGTTTTGATACTTTGATGAAAGTTTGACGTTGAAAAAAAAAGATGATTTTGAAATAAGGCATTTCCTAAAAACTTGAAACTTTTTGCTATAAAAAACGAACAAAAATTAATTTAGAAAAACTTTCCGTAAAAGAAGTTTTTCAATAAAAAAGTGAATGCCATATTAAACTTCAGATCAGCAGATACAAATACCTGTTAAAATTTAAACTAGAAACGACAAGAAATTACTATGAAAGAATAAATGAAACCCAAACCGAACATAAACTAAATAAACATTCATAGCAAAAAAACAGACAACAAGTACTTTATATAAATGAATAAATTACAAGAAATTACTATTAAAGAATAAATTAAACCCAAAACAAACAGAAATTAAATAAACGATCATAAGAAACAAACATGAAATAAGTAGGAATATAAATGAATAAATAAAACTTAAAACGAATGAAACTTATTGAATATGCAAATCAAGCTTGAAACGAACACAAATCCCTACAAACAAAGAGTTTGGATTTGCCTCCTTCTCTCATTGCAAAATTTTAAAACATATTGCGTCATTGGCGCTTTACTGAAAGCTATATCTGTGTTGGGTAGTTTTGGAAAGTATAAACAAATTAAATTGAATTTTTGATATATGATATTATTTGTTGAAAGATCCATCATTTCAAGATTTTTTTTTTCACTGTAATTTTATTTTCATTTTCAATGCTGTAATAACTGGAAAGAAAATATTTGTAATATAATTCGTTTTCTATGAAGCACCTATGATAGAGTAGGCTTTAGACTTTCAAGGAGGCACAGTTGTGCCTCTATAAAGAGGCGACCCACCACAATGTTAAGCGATTTCAGGTCCTAGAGGTCGCAGAGAGACGGCGGTAATCGCATTTTGTAGCCCAAGCTCAAACTAAGAAACTTGCAAAATTTCATCCTCCTCCGACTTTATCTTCATGGGGTAAACTGGGCCGGAAGTTTGGACCCTCCCACCACAGCCCCCCTTTAACGTTGTCCGATTGGGCTGAAATTTAGAAGTTAAGCTTTCCTAGGGCCCGGGAGCTTATCCTCGAAATTTCAGCTCAATCCGATCACTCCTTCCCTGTTTTCAAAAAACCAAATATAGCCACTTAAAATTCATTTCTTTTTTTTTTCTTAGCCACGCCTACAGGCCACAGTTGGCAACGGATCCGGTTGAATGAGGACTCATTCGAAGCAGAATTCGACCTGTTAGGGCCTTTTGATATTTTCAGACCGAAAAAATTATCCCCCGAATTTACATTTACGAAAACCTTGTTTTCCTATATTAGCCCATGTTAATTTTTCCGACCACAACCCCCCTTTAACGTTGTCTGATCGGGCTGAAATTTGAAGGATAATCTTTCCTAGGGCCTGGAAGCTTATCCTCGAAATTTCAGCTCAATCTGATCACTCCTTCCCTGTTTTCCAAAAACCAAATATCAAGTTTTTTGGGAATTTGCTTGCGTCGAAAATAGCTTCCATGTACTAAAAAACAATTACTGTTGTGTCTGTATAGTCTAGCGGTTACACTCCAGACTTACAGGCGGAAAACCCGGGTTCGATTCACCATCAGAGCAATTTTTTTAATACTGAATTCAAACTTTAAAAAGAAACCCAGTTTCTTTTTTAAATTATTTGAAAAAAATTACGTTTTCTAAAGAGTTAAAGAGGCTGAGTTACAAGGAGCAATAATAAGTAATAAACTGTACAAAAACGTGCAGAAATTATTTGAAAAAAACTACGTTTTCTAAAGAGTTAAAGAGGCTGAGTTACAAGGTCGAACCTTAAAACGTACAGGGATTAGGAGGCACATTTGGGGGGCTGCCGCCCCCCAAACCCCTCGCTTTCGCAGCCTTTAAATAAAAAAAAGTTTTTTAAACTGAAAGTAAGGAGCGACATTAAATCTTAAAACGAACAGAAATTATTCCGTATATGAAAGAGGCTGTGCCCTCCTCAACGCCTCGCTCTTTACGCTAAAGTTTGACTTTCTCACAACTCTTTTTTTAAACAATAAAAACTTTAGCGTAAAGAGCGAGGCGTTGAGGAGGACACAGCCTCTTTCATATACGGAATAATTTCTGTTCGTTTTAAGATTTAATGTCGCTCCTTACTTTCAGTTTAAAAAACTTTTTTTTATTTAAAGGCTGCGAAAGCGGGGGGTTTGGGGGGCGGCAGCCCCCCAACTGTGCCTCCTAATCCCTGTACGTTTTAAGGTTCGACCTTGTAACTCAGCCTCTTTAACTCTTTAGAAAACGTAGTTTTTTTTCAAATAATTACAATTAAGGAAGGGGGCAGCATCCAAAGTTTTATTTGCAGTGGAACTATATTCGTCTTGAAAACAACTACTAAATTTAAACTGAATATTTGATAAATAATGATATTAATTACTGGAAGCCCATCACTTCAAAATTTAATTCTACTCTAATTTTCATGCTTTTTGATGTAGTAAAAAGTACAAAAGAAAATATTTGTAATATATTTAGTTTCCAGTAGAGTGCCAATGGCTAAGTAAGTTTTAAACTTTTACAGTACGAGAAGGAGGCAAAACCCAAACTCTTTGTTTGTAGGGATTTGTGTTCGTTTCAAGCCTGATTTGCATATTCAATTCAAGTTTCACACGTTTTAAGATTTATATATTTATTTATATTCTTACCGATTGCATGTTTGTTTGCTATGATTGTTTATTTAATTTTTGATTGTTTTGGGTTTCATTTGTTCTTTAATAGTAATTTCTTGTAATTTATTCATTTATATTAGTACTTATTGTATGTTTTTTTGCTATGAATGTTTATTTTATTTATATTCGGTTTGGGTTTCATTTATTCTTTCATAGTAATTTCTTGTCGTTTCTAGTTTAAATTTTAACAGGTATTTGTATCTGCTGATCTAAAATTTAATATGGCATTCACTTTTTAATTGAAAAATTTCTTTTTCGGAGTTTTTTTTTTAAATTAATAAAAAAAAAATTCAGTTTCACATACTTTTTTATAGATCAAGGAGGCACACTTGTGCCTCTTTAAAAAGGCGACCCACCACAATGTTAAGCGATTTCCGGTCCTAGCGGTCGCAGAGAGACGGCCGTGATCGCATTTTGTAGCCTAAGCTCAAACTAAGAAACATGCAAAATTTCACCCCCTTCCGACTTTATCTTCATGGGGGAAAGTGGGCCGGAATTTTCGACCCTCCCACCACATCCCCCCTTTAACGTTGTCCGATCGGGCTGAAATTTAGAGGATAAGCTTTCCTAGGGCCTGGGAGCTTATCCTCAAAACTTCAGCTCAATCCGATCACTTCTTCCCTGTTTTCCAAAAACCAAACATAGCCACTTAATGTTCTTCAAGTCATTTTTTTATCTGACACGCCTAAAGACCACAGTTGGCAGCGGATCCGGGTGAATGAGGATTCATTCGAACCGGAATTCGACCTGTTAGGGCCTTTTGATATTTTCAGACCGAAAAAACTATCCCCCGAATTCAAATTTACGAAAAACCTCGTTTTCCCATAAGAGCCCATGTTAATTTTTGAAATTCCTAAAAGCATAGTATTTCATATTAAATTAGATCAAAATAGTCCTCTTAACCTGACAAGACCGACTGCAAGCTTCCAAAAATTCCAGCTCTTTCCCAGACGTTTTTTTTTGTCGAAAAAAGAAAATCTTACTTTGTATTTGCTGAGTTCGAAAACAGATTGCACAGACTAAAAATAATTTAACAATAGTCTCTGATAGTACAGTAGTCACTATTCCTGTCTGTCATGCGGAAGACCCGGGTTCGATTCCCCGTCAGAGTAAACTTTTTATATATTGAATTTAAAGTAGTATCTCTTAAATTTAAAGTTTAAAAAAGAAACTCAGTTTCTTTTTTAAATCCAATCTATTAAATCCTTCGGCTCAACAGGCGTCTCCAGAAGAATATCACAGTCGGCCTTCAGCTTACAGGTAAGTCTCCACTGCTTTGATAACATGCTGTACACCCGCATGTTCGAAGAAAAGTTGAAAAAAGAAAATCTTACTTTGCATTTGATTTGAGTATTCAGGAATTAAAAGCCTTAACACAAGAATCTTCAAAAGCAGGGGGTTTGGGGGGCGGCAGTCCCCCAACTTAACTCCTGCAACGATCAGCTAACAGTTAGTCAAGCAATAATAAGTAATAAACTGTACAAAAACGTGCAGAAATTATTTAAAAAAAAACTTTTCTAAAGAGTTAAAGAGGCTGAGTCACAAGTTCGAACCTTAAAACGTATAGGGATTAGGAGGTACAGTTGGGGGGCTGCCGCCCCCCAAACTCCCCGCTTTTGCAGCCTCTTTTGTTAAGATTTTTTAAGTACTGTAGCCTGCAATCAGTTGGTCGTACCAACACGAATGAAACTGTTTCAATGGCATTTTTTTTAAATCTTCAGAGAATTTAGCAATGACAACTCAGTCTGTTACAGTTATAACTACAAACTTGTCTCTGTGCCAGGTAAAGTTATGTATTCAGTGTGATTATGTATGATGGAAAAATAGATGAACCTGAACCTACCTGAACCTAAACTGCTTGTTTATGCTGAGCCCCTTTTCTGTTCCCTGTTTTTTCTGTTCAAAATTGTTAAGTTCATCACATTATAGCGTGTTATCGGTTAGGGAAAAATCTCCTGTAAAAATCCAGCAAACAGGCTCAGTACTATTTCTAATCAAAGAGATGCAATAGGATGCTCTTAAGGTAAAAAATTCAAGCAGACTTCGTTCGTGTAGCAAAGCAATTCTTTGCAAGGGAAAAAGCGGGGGTTGAGGGGGGCGGTAAACCCCCAAAATAAAAATCTTAACAAAAGAGGCTGCAAAAGCGGGGGGTTTTGGGGGGTGGTAGCCCCCCAACTGTACCTCCTAATCCCTGTACGTTTTAAGGTTCGAACTTGTGACTCAGCCTCTTTAACTCTTTAGAAAACGTAGTTTTTTTCAAATAATTTGACTTAAAGTTGATTTTGTTTCAGACGACGGAAAGACAAAATTATAATGTTGACTGCACTTAGCTTTCTAAAGATTGTAAATAGGCCTATGTAATTTTAAGTTCAAACTTAGTTAAACCTGATCAGCAAGAACTTGAGTTAGGTTTGATAGGTTGTGAGTTAAAAGCATCCTGGATCTAATAACCGATTTAACCTTTAATTTTCAATCATCTTGCTTTGATACAACTTCAGTAATTACATTTGCGTCTGCCCTGCTGATTCGTTGGTAGACGCCATCCATGTGAATGAAGATAATACAAACGAAGGCCTAAAAAGACACAAACACAAACTGTTATACAATATAAATGTTATATTACAGATTATTATATGATTATCGTAATACTTTTTTTTGTAAATTCAATGTTCCTTTCAGGAATTAACAAGGATACAGAGATTCTATTTCAAATCTTGTTATATTTTTTTTGCTTTAATTCTAGGTAATAAGGTCTGATAAAAGGCATCATCTCAAATTTTCTTATCCTCCTTCAATGCCAGTGTCACTTTCCTCATCTTCGTCGAAAAGCCAAGAGATTGGGATGATGAGATCTTCATCTGTTTCTTCAGAAGAAGAAACTTGACCGTCTTCAGTGGTATTTTCTTCAACATCGTCGAAGAGCCAGGAAATTGGGATGATGAGATCTTCATCTGTTTCTTCAGAAGAAGAAACTTGACCGTCTTCAGTGGTATTTTCTTCAACATCGTCGAAGAGCCAAGAGATTGGGATGATGAGATCTTCATCTGTTTCTTCAGAGGAAGAAACTTGACCGTCTTCAGTGGTGTTTTCTTCAACATCGTCGAAGAGCCAAGAGATTGGGATGATGAGATCTTCATCTGTTTCTTCAGAGGAAGAAACTTGACCGTCTTCAGTGGTATTTTCTTCAACATCGTCGAAGAGCCAGGAAATTGGGATGATGAGATCTTCATCTGTTTCTTCAGAAGAAGAAACTTGACCGTCTTCAGTGGTATTTCTTCAACATCGTCGAAGAGCCAAGAGATTGGGATGATGAGATCTTCATCTGTTTCTTCAGAGGAAGAAACTTGACCGTCTTCAGTGGTATTTTCTTCAACATCGTCGAAGAGCCAGGAAATTGGGATGATGAGATCTTCATCTGTTTCTTCAGAAGAAGAAACTTGACCGTCTTCAGTGGTATTTTCTTCAACATCGTCGAAGAGCCAAGAGATTGGGATGATGAGATCTTCATCTGTTTCTTCAGAGGAAGAAACTTGACCGTCTTCAGTGGTATTTTCTTCAACATCGTCGAAGAGCCAAGAGATTGGGATGATGAGATCTTCATCTGTTTCTTCAGAGGAAGAAACTTGACCGTCTTCAGTGGTGTTTTCTTCAACATCGTCGAAGAGCCAGGAGATTGGGATGATGAGATCTTCATTTGTTTCTTCGGAAGAAGATTCTAAAAAAGGTGGTCCTAAATAGTTTATAAGAGATCTAAGTGAAGAAACCATTCGTATTCCTTCAGAAGGACTCCATAAGCCCCAGTTGACTCCTTGTTCTTCATCAATATCACTTTGATTACCGCTTTTAATATCCTCCAGCTGTTTTTCCAAGCATTGACGTGCAGCTACAAGTTTAGCTCTTTCGGTCTTTTCATTCTGAGTATAGGAAAATTCAATAATATTTTCAATGCAGGTAAACAGACATTTATCTAAACGGCCAACTGATGTGTACTTAGCCCTACACAGCGGGCAAACCCTTTGGTTTTGTTGATGTTGAAGGATGCAGGTTTGGCAGAATGGATGTAGACATGGCAGTCTAATTGGTTTAAAAAACACCTCGAAGCAGATGCTGCAAGCCAATTCGGAGTTCAAAAAGTCAATTTGTTTCTTCCTTGAGGTCTCGAGCTTTTCCAGATTTGCCTCTGTATTTACATGGATTTGAGATTCCAGTAAGGATATCTTCTGTTTAATTATTTCAACTGTCTTGTAGCAGATACTGCAAGACAGTTTGGAGTCTAAAAAGTCAATTTGTTTCTTCCTTGAGGTCTCGAGCTTTTCCAGATTTGCCTCTGTATCTACATGGATTTGAGATTCCAGTAAGGATATCTTTTGTTTAAGTATTTCAATTTCTTCATCTTTTGTGGGGGGCATTTTTACTTCAACACTGATATGATACATTGATGTTATGAATAAAGCTATTTTTTAACTAATCAGCATTTTCTGAGTAATTTCTTTTTATCATGATATTGACGTCATGATATTTGCTCTGCTATGACGTCTGTGTCAAAAATGATGTCATGTATCGCACTACAATGATGCTTACACAATTAGAAATTGCTTCATTACTGAAAATAATATTATGTCAATGATACTGTTATGAGGTATGGAAAAGCAGAAAATATATTGGTGATACCAAAGTATACCTGAGAATTACCATAGTATATAAAGGATACCAAAGTATACTTGCATACCTCATAGATACTAAAAACGATGCGATCCCTCCTAGGGGGAGGGGATCATGAATTTGCGTTCTTGAAATGTGCTCATAAGTATGACGTCACTCCCATTATTTTGCTTTCTAGATTAATTCTCTTTACGAATTTTCTAAAACTTTTGACCTACTTGATAGTTATTTTTGGGCCAGATAATCCCAGGTCACTAATTTTCAAACATATATATATATATATATATATATATATATATA
This sequence comes from Artemia sinica, assembly GCA_027921565.1. Classification (NCBI taxonomy): domain Eukaryota; kingdom Metazoa; phylum Arthropoda; class Branchiopoda; order Anostraca; family Artemiidae; genus Artemia; species Artemia sinica. Next base: position 27,394,623 of record CM051263.1, on the reverse strand, counting down.
TATATATATATATATATATTATATATATATATATATATATATATATATATATATATATATATATATATATATATATATATATAATATATATATATATATATATATATATATATATATATATATATATATATAATATATATATATATATATATATATATATATATATATATATATATATATATATATATATATATATATATATGTGTGTGTGTGTGTGTGTGTGTTTGAAAATTAGTGACCTGGGATTATCTGGCCCAAAAATAACTATCAAGTAGGTCAAAAGTTTTAAAAAATTCGTTTTAGAAAGTTGATTAGCCACCCTGGATTTTGACATTTTTTTTTAACTTGAGAAGTTTTCATGAAAAAGTGCCTCCATGTTCGCCCTACTAATTTTCTCAAAACTTGATTGAAAATTATTCAAATTAGGTGAGAAAGCACACCGAAATTAAAAATAATGAAATATATCCTCCTCCCTGGATTTAGCAAAATGCATTTTTAATGTTGTTCATGTCAATTTGACGAAAAGTGCCTCCAAGTTTGCATGTAAGTTATTGTTCCGGTAAATTTTTTCTTTGACTTTTTTTAATTTTCATTTCCGTTTTTAAGAAAAATAAAGATTTTTCAAAACAAATTCCTACAGAACTTCTCTAGCTCTAATATTCCAATTCAACTCCATGAAGTTCATACTACGAATTCGACGTTCTGAATCCTGGAGAAATGAAAAAATAATATCTCTTAATCCAATGATAATAATAAGAGAACTGATTCCAACATTTTAATTAGTTTTAATGAATAAATTTTACAATGCTCAAATTTTATCAATAAAGGCAGAAAAAAAAATTTTATCTCGTCATCCACAATCCCCTTTCAACATTTAGAACTATGTACCGTCAAAACAAATAAAACCATACACCATTAGCAGGCACGAACAAAAGGTCAAGGAGGGGGGAGTTGCAACAAAAATAGTCAACTGAATAGACAATATAAGAAATGACTAAGACAACAAAACCGCAAGATTTTAGGGGTAAAAGAAAAGGTCCCACAGCCCCCTCCCCTCTGTATACGTGCCTGATCTTGGCTGTACTACAAATAAGTAGAGCAAATGGCATAAATTCAAAGAAAACCTCAATAAGAAAAAGGAAACAAACACTAAGAAGATCTCGATGTGTACAAAATCAACACTAGAAAATAATTTTAACACTATGTGATCGTTCAGAGACCTGTCTGACCAAGTTTTTGGAAAAGAGAGGAAACTATTCAGAAAGTTAGATTTTGTGTAGACGCCCCCCCCCCCCCCAGAAATTTTTTTGAGTAAAACCCCCTCCGAAAAAAAATCCTAGGTTCGGCCTTGGAGAAAATCATTCAAAAAGTAGATTTTATGCCTGTTTTTGTTTGTGTTATAACGGGCATATAAAAACGTGTCATGTTACAACGGGCAAATAAAAACGGGCATTATCTGCCTGTTTTTATGTTTTTATTCTTATTTTAATGCACGACAATTTCCGAAAAAAAAATGCGAAGGAGAAATCAAACTAAGACACACCGTAAATAAATTATCTTCATATGCGACCTTCTTTACGACTAAAATGTGCAGGAAAAAGACATTAAAGGACATATTAACCTATCTTTAACTATTTTTAGATAAGATAACCATGTTTTGGTGATACAACGGTTGTTTCTGCTGAACAGCTTACATATCTAGGCCCACAAATTGTGTCTGATATTGGGTCTACGTATAACTATCTTTCAATAATTGTAGTTGGTACAAATAGTTGAAAAACATAATAATCTGCTGGCTTTTCAAAAATTTCAGGTCCAACCCCAATATACTTTCTCTCTCTGATTAAAATCCGAATTTAAATAAAAGAAATTCCCTTTTTTCTTTAATGAATTATTCTTACTTTGCTGAAGAGGACTGCATTGCCAGTAGTCATTTATATTATTTACAATAAGGTATAATAATAATAAAAAAAGGTTTGCATGGATTTTTTCAAAAAATGAATTTCCAAAAATATGGTAAAAGAAAAAACCAAATGGTACTTTTTTAAAAGAAAAATTGGGAATGATTTTGGGAATAATATTTTTTTGGAAATATTAACTCAATATAATGTAAGAAATATTAAAAAAAAATTAGTCAGAACACATTAGGAAAATAATATTGGCTTTTTAATAGCATTGGCTGTACAGAGTTTTGATCCTTAATTTCCTTAGTTTCCTAAGGATTGAAAAAGAAAAACAAAAAACACACACAATTCAGCTTAGACTACAAAAACAACAATCCGAATTTCCAAGAAAACGGTAATAACAATTAACATAATTCAGCTGTCCACTGTCAAGACCTAATATTTGCATTCGTTAAGTTTTCAAACATTCGCAAAAGACTGATTTTCTTATTTTTGGAACGCAAGAAATGGATTAGAATGCAGCCTTTTTATCGTTGACTTAAACCAAGTTAAATAAAACAATAAAAAAATTAATACAGAATTTCTGTCTGTAAAAGTTTCTATTGAAGCTTATTAATAGCAATAAGCTTATAAATAGTAACTTTAAAATTTCAGTAAAGAATTCACTATATTCAATTTGAAACAGCGAAACAGGAAAATTCCGAGTTATTGAACCTTTTAGTAACACCAACAATAAATAAAATAGAGTAGGCTAATTAGTAGTTAATTAGTAAATTAATAATCAATTAAATAGGATATGATAAAAGGACTACAGCAATGATTAAAGTCACACAGGAAAACTACAATATGCAAAGAAGAAACAGTACATAGTAAAGAAAATTTTAAATAATTATAGCCAGAAGGCGCCAGCTAGGGGGTAGGAACGCAATGGTCCCCTTTGATTTTGAAAATATCTTTTTTTGTCTCCCTTTCTACTTTATCGTTAATCGGTACCATTGATTAAGGCAAGTAAAAAATACATAATTCCACATATTTGTAGCCCTTGTACCTTAAGTTATCCATCAATAGAAGAGACTAAACCCTAATAAGACAAAAAAAAACTAAGCTTCAGTGAGTTTATAGTTAATTTGAATTTAAAATGCTCAAAATCCTACAATAGAGCTTTCAAGCTCCTATTTGCAAGAACAGGAAATTTTGAATTCGGCTTATTTGTTTTTATTTTCCAGGGGTTACCGTATTGAGGTAGTGGCTTTAGAATAACGGGAGAGGGCTTATTCGAACGGAAATTCAATGCTCTAGTACTTGTTTTGAGAAGAAAAAATAAGAGACTTTGCAACCAAATAGTACCATTTTAAGTTATTTTCTGACGCAAAACCACCATATTGGCCACACTAGGGCACTTTCGAGCAAAAATTCTGAAAAAAACAGATCGGTCTAGAGCCGTGATTCCCAACGTGGGGTGCAGGCTCTATCCATGGAGCATGGTATTATGTGTATACACAGGAGGTGTACCCTTTAGTTGACTATACTTTAGAGTGTTAGTTAAAAAAAAACATACTAAGCGCTAGCAGCAATCATCCTACAGAATGAATATTTGGGATTTCGTTGGTGTATTTGAGCGTAAATACTGTGCTTAAGGAAATTTTAGCATAAAGTCAGTCAAATTGGCTTATATAAAGGCGAAGGTAAATTCTCAGATTTAAACACCTAAAAAAGACTAGAACTAAAATTTTAATTTTTTTGGTTTGGTTTTTGGTTCTGATTTTTCAAAAAAAAGTTCTATACACGCCAAAAGTTTAGGTGATTATAAAAAATAACTAAAGAATGACAAAAATAATTTAATAATTTCTTAAATTAATTAATTGCATGGTTAGAAAATTAGTAATTAATGAATTAATTTAATTATTTAATAGTTGATACAATATTTATTTATTAAACCATTATAGTATATTATGTTAATTCAATTACATTAATATTTAATTAATTAATAATCAATTAATTAAATAGCTAATTAAAATAATGGTTAAAATACTGTTCATTTCGCTCATTTCGTTTTTGATTATCTTATTTTTCCCGAATATACTAAGTTATTTCATTATTTATATTTTCACTCCTCTTTAAGCTCTATTTATATGTCTTATTTATATTTTCAGCTATATTGAAATGGCCAGAAAATAAATTACAAGGAAGAAAAAACAAACCTTCATTTAATTAAAAATATCAACTTTTTAATCGGACAAATTTCTATACCCACTTCGAACTGAAACGACATGCTTAATAACGAGTAAAATTTTTTAAGGCAGTACGAAATAAAAAAAAACTTTTTAACACAAATTTAATGTCCGAATATTTAGCTTTCAAATCAAATATATATAAAAAAAAATCTAGCTTGAACGAAACATGAAAAACAAATATTTCGTCTTTCTTTTTATTTTTCTATGGCGTTTGCTGGCACAGTAGAGAGAATATAATACAGTATCGATAAATGCTATACTCTCCGTAAAAAATTGAAACACGTTCAAAACCACACAAGATGAATACTTCGCCTTTGCGCACGCGCGATTCCAATGTACATGTCACGAGAAACCTATGGAAAAACCAGTTTTTTTTTTTGTCCGACCACTAGCGACTGAACTAGGCTGTGACGACACGGCTCAGAGCCATGTGACGCGGTATCAAATGTGATTCATGTTTGGAAAAAGGAGACGCTACAGATCTACAGTAGTTTGCTGTTTTTTATTTTTTGTTTAAGCTATTTTTTGTTAATTGTTTTTTCGTTAATAAAGGCATCCAGATGTGAAACCAAAATATTCGAACTTTTTTTAAATACATTTTGTAGTAAAAATTATATTTTTCACTTTGTTAAAAATAGTACCCGTTGTTAATAGATCGTCGTTTCAGTCGTAAATGCAAAGGAAGTAAAATCTCAGAAATTATATTCCTATACACACTTCAAAGGTTGAAAATAAAAAAATTATGGTATTCATACAGAACAACTAACCCACAAAACTACAAATAGGCCATGGTTACAACCTAGTTTACATACCCCAATTACTTATTTTTACTAATAAATTCCACTGACAACATTTATTTTGATACTGACAATCTTTAGAACTTAACTTTTTCACTCCTGAGAAAAATGAAATAAAGAGCAAACAGTTTGAGCATCATTGGAAATATATTATCTTTATTTAAAAACAAAAATAATACTTAATTTAGAAAAAAAAGAGTAAATAATTAGAGTATTATTGGAAATACACTACTCTTATTTAGTTTTGTGGGGTTGTAGTTCTGCATAGACTCAGTATTTTATTTTATATAGCCTTTCTTTAATGACAAACTTTTTTCTTTTTCATCATTTCTTTCATTTTTTGATCGGAAAGGGTATCCAAAATTTAACAATTTAGGACGTGTTTGCCAAAATATAGGAAGATCCCCTGCGAGTGACGAGGAAAGTAAACAGGTTTTATGTTTATTCGCCCAGCTTTAAAAATTCTGGCCTTTCATTTGAAAAAGACAACAGATATCTACATCACGCCTTCAAAGCTTGTAAAAAAAAAAAAAACCTGTGCGTAAAAAGAAGAAAAAGTTAAATTAAAGCACAGCATTAACTAAAAATAATATAAGAGTCAAAAGTCAAAATACAAAGATTATTAATCGAAAGTAGAATTCTAAAATTATCACCTAGAAATTCCCTTTTTCTTGCACATTAAAATAAAGTTTAAGTAAGGATGTGCCAAGAAGTTTCTTAGGTAGAAATCAGAATGGGGTAAAATTTTAGATTTAGGGCTTCTTGCTATCTTGGAAGGTAGTTGATTTTGGCTAAAGAAACTTTCAGCAACGAAAAAAAGCTCCTATCCTTACCCTTTTCCTATTTCTAGGGCTTAGAAGATTATCCACATGACAGGTCTGTAGCCAACCCATCTAAAAGAATAAAAAAGTTTAAAAAATTGTGGGGTTTCGACGTCTTTTTCACTGGCTTTTATTTTTGTAAATGGAATTCCTTTATTACAGTAAAAATTTAAGCCACACGAACCCCCCTAAATTTCCAAGACTATATTAAAAATGTTTGAAACTTGATATATCAGGATTGAGTGAAGGTATAAGAATCAAAACACTTTCTTTGTGTCTCATTTAAGACGTAGGGGAGAGTCGGGTACGTTGGGACGTGGGGCCAGTGAGACACGTGTACTTTTGACAGAAAACTGACAGAAGCTAAAAATCTGCCGCTACTCACACCTCAAACGTCATCTCTGGGACTATCTGTGGATGTAGTATAGTGGTCGCATGTGCAACTTTCTATCACAAAATTTAGGTAAGAATTTTTTACATGGTTTTTGAAAAACATTTTTGCTTTGCAAAATTCTACGGTACTCTTAGGTAAGCAGCTTCTAGAAAATTGCTTATAGCCCATTAGATAGAGAATTTTAATGAGCTTTTCGATGATATGAATTTTGCTGTGTTCTTCTGCCATCTAGTGGCTGATCTAATTTTTTTTCTTAAGTTCGTCAAGTTAGGGTACTCTGGGACACGTGTTCCGGGGTACACTGGGACAGGTTCAGTTCATTGTGTCCCAGGGTACCCTTGATTGCTTTAGCCTAGAGAACTTTCAAGAGTATGCTTCTTGTCTTATGCTGACTTCTTTCTTTCGTTTTTATACTCTCGATGGGTCTTGTGTTATTAGGTAGCTACAACAATCCTAAAAAAACTCCCAAAAATCAAATATTTTACAATCCAGGCCAATCGAATCCCCCTCAGCACATAAAATAAATTCCACTAGTTTAAAATAAATTCCAAAAATCATTAAAAAAATAACTTCCAATCTATAATCTAAAAATTCATAAAAATCCTATGCTATTATAACATTCCCTAAATATTTACTAAATTTTTTTCATAAAATAAACTCCACTAATTCAAATCTAAGTCTTCAAATCTAAAACCTCAAATCTAAAACCTACAATCTAAGTCTCAAATACTTCAAATCTAAACTCTATAATTTTTTTCTTTATATTATACAAAATCATATATTATTTCTATATTCCATAAAACTATATTCAATCAGAAGCTCCATACATTCTAATTATTCAATTAAATTTAAATCTTACCTAATATATAAACTTAGAAGAAGTTAAACTTAGTATATAAACTAAAAACTCTTTCTTTCGTTTTAGAATGCCAAAAACGAGGAAAGCTGATCCGTCGCTTTACGCCTGGAATGAGGAGGACATGAAGAAAGCAGTACAAGCTCACCTTTATGGGATGCCACTTCGAGCAGCTGCTGAAGTTTACAATGTCAAGCAGTCAACTCTTAGCAGATATGCCACCGCGTTTCGTGACAGAACGGATGAAGAAAAAGAAGAGTTTAGTTACACTCCCGCCTATGACAACAGCCGAGTATTTACGATTGAGCAGGAGCTTCAACTTGAAGAGTACATCCTTCAAGCTGCCCGAATGCACTATGGTCTCTCCAGGAAGAGTGCCAGAGAGCTTGCTTGGCTTATGGCGAAATGAAACGGACTTGCATATCCGTCAATCTGGGACAAAGAAAAGACTTCAGGCAAAGACTGGTTGTATGGCTTTCTTAGAAAACATCCTTCGATTTCGCTTCGAAGGCCGGAACCTACAAGTATCCAGAGAAATCTTGGTTTCAATCTTGTTGCTGTTGACACTTTTTACAGGAATCTCGGAGAGTTGTATTCAAAATACAAGTTCCCCGCTAGCCGGATCTTCAACCTCAATGAGACTGAGTTCACGAATGTCCAGATCAAGTGTCGAAGAGTGCTGAGCCCGAAGGGAGTAAAGCAGTTTGGTGCTACGACTTCTCAAGAGAGGAAAGCTGGTGACTGTGGTGGGCACTATAAATACCACGGGAGGATTTATTCCAGCTTTTCTGATTTTCTCACCAGCAAGTTTTGTAGAAAGGCTTCTTGGTGGAGCCCCCCCCCCCCACAGACTGCTGGAATAGCAAGTGGCAAGCCTGGAAATGCTTGGATGACAAAGGATCTATTTTTGCTGTATTTAGAGCACTTTGTATCGCATGTCCACCCATCTCCTGAGAATCCTGTCTTGATTCTGATGGACAATCATGAAAGTCACACCAGTTACGATGCAATTTTGTTTTGCTACAAACAGAAGGGAAGCTACAAACAGAAACACAGGCAGGAAGCCTGGAGTATCCAAGATATTGATTTCTACACCGGCAAAAGACTCGATCCAAGCTGCAGAAAACGAAAGGAAGACAAAAAAAGAGAAGAAGAATCTCAAGAAAAGCAAGAAAGCGGCTCCTGCCAAAAGCCGAAGATTCAGAAGAAAACTACCAAGAGATTGCTGATGCCCAGTGACGAAAGCGGAGATGAAGCAGGACCAGGGAATTTTGAGTGTGACGACAATTCTAACGACTCGTTCTGCTCTGAAGATTTTCGATTGTACCTTGAGTAATATGTGATGTATTTAATATATAAAAAATAAAGTTGTTTCCTTCTAAGGATACTTCCGATATAAATTAAACTCCTCCTAATTAAGCTTAAATCCCGTTTCAAACTTGAGTCTAAATTCTTAATCAACAAAAGAAAAGGAAGACGGTTTTGATTTTCACGAAACTAAGCATTTTTAAGGTAATAATAAAACAAAATCAGTACAAATACAAAATTTCACAGGAAGTTTCAAGTTATCATAGGAATGTGAATGTCCAATCATCAAAGAGTTGGGCCAATCGTGAAATAGCTAGTAGGGCGCAGAATCAAGACTCGTGTTATATAATGATGATAAAGTGTTTTCCGGGACATTTGGATGACATTGCATTACATTATTAACGAGATTTATGTTTCTACCATTCTGCGAGGTAGTCTGAAATTATCATGTACGCTTGAACTGAAGCATTACTTATATATGTACGTTGCTGTATACCTGAAAATGTAAGTCTAAATAAACTTATTACTTTTCTATTTGTGTTGTTATATTTATATGCCTGTATCTCACCGCAAAGTAGATAACTAGTTCAAATGTCTTCATTGGAAACGTTCCCAAGGGATCTGATTTCTACATAACATTTGAGGTGATCGGCAAGGAATCTGATAACCCTACGAAGTTTGTTTGCGCTCCTGGATTGATGGCTCCCCAGCCCAATTAATTACCCCACAAGGCATTTCCACCTTAAAATTAATCTAATTTTATTTTCTTCCATAGGGTGTGGCGCGGTCATTTTCTATCCCTCTTATATACGCATTTACCATTTTCCCCCCATTACAAATGGTGCAGTCATAAGCGGCGCAAGGTAGCCATAAGCGGCACAACCCTCAAGTTGTCCAAACTAAAAAACCATAAATTCCCCCGGCACACGATTGGCGGAAGAGGAGTCTGTGACTCCCAGTATCTGTTCCGGTGACTTTGTTCTAGTCGAGTTCAAGGGGAAAAAGGGATCAAAATTCTACACTGGTGAAGTGCTTCAGGCCGAGCCAGACGGCTACACAGTCAATTTTTTGAAACGAAACGTTCCAGCCTGGAGGTTTACGTTTCCGAAAGAGCGCGATGAAGTTTTGTCGATAGTTCAGAAGTAGTGATGAAATTTCCAGTTCTAATGGTCTCGGGCGGAACTAAACGCATTGCCAAGATGATCAGCTTTGATGCAGACCCGACCAACTACTCTGTTGAATAATTATTTAATAAGTCTATTGTATTTCTACAGTTTCATACCACAAAATATACGAAGTTTTAATTGATTTATCATGGTGTCCCAAAGTACCCACCACCCTGACCTATAGTACCCGCACAAGTGGTACTCTGGGACAAAACGGGACCCTCTGAAAAATAAGTCTTGCTAATTTTACTGCGAGCAATAAAAATCTAAGAAAAATCACAGTAAAGTCCAAATGATTTTGCCACAGTTTGATGTTTTACGCAAGAAAATCGGGCTGTAAATTTAGGAGATATTGAGCTTTAAGAAGAACTTGTCCGAGGGTTCCCGACTCTCCCCTACATGTATTTCTTAAGTTTTACTATGCATAACACAAAGATTATAGAACGTAATCAAAGGTCATTGCCCTTTGCAAAGAGAAAACGAAGGGCGAAGGCACTTCAGAATATCTTCTCAGATAGCAATAAGCCCCTAATCTAGAATTTCGTCCAGAAAGTTTGCCAAAGGAAAATATAGGGATACACTACTGCCAGTGCATTACCACCCCAAAATATAAATATTTAAATAGAATTTGAAATATAAACCCAGAGAATAGATCTACCATTTATTTATTACCTGAATAGATACCAGACAATATAGAAATGCAATAGCAATATGCGAGCAGGTAGACAACCGTTATACAGCTGGCTAGAATGGCGAGTGTTCTTAGGGGATGTAAGATGGTAAAGACAGCTCTGTAAAAAAAAACCATAGGCTTTGGTTCGTAGCAAGGCTGTATCCAGGTTTGCTTGGAGGAGGTTTTTTTGGAAGAGGGGAAGGGGCGGGGGATTACAAAAAAAGTGTTAATAGGCAGTTTTGTTACGTTTTTACCAGTCCGACAAACATTTCGGAGGGTTTCAACCCCCCTACTCCCCTGGATACGGCCTTGGTTCGTAGGAAAAAAGGTATAGGGCTCGTTAGACCAATACTCTCAGTAATTCACCTTAATGTATTAAACGAGAAATAATTGTGTATGTGGAAGTTTGATGAAAAATATAGAAATAATTAGGAAACCATAATTAATGGATTACTTATGGATAAAAAATACCGGATTAAAAATAATTAATGGAAACCATAATTAATAATTAGGAAACCAGAAATAATGAGGAAGATGATTTTTTTGCCAGCTGAAGAGACGAAGCGAAAATCCAAAAGCAGACATTTCTAAATGAGTGCCACAACTTTGTGATCCACTGAATCGGGCAGGAACGACAAATTGGCCGCTTGACCGAACTTCGTCCACGAAAGTAAACAAAGAATAAAATTGTACGGTGAAAGCGATAAAATAAAAAAAACATTTGTCCAAGGAGAATTTCACATTTTGTTGGGTACACCTAACATAGTCTGTGACAAATTATGATATGTTGGACACTTTCTGCATAACAAAGTCGTATTATAAACACAACAACACATAGTGAATCAACAACCCCCTCTAAAAAAAACAACCTTCAGTCAATCCAATTAAGCAAAAATAAGTCATCTACTAATCAGCATTTTCACTATTTCTAAAATTAACACGTCCTAAGCTTTGCCACTCGTCTGACCGTTTTTGTCTCTGCTTTGGGGGACTAGTCGCAGGGCGAATCCTTAGCTCTGGTTTACCGCCATATGTCTGAACAAAGAATTTCCATACAGACTCGCTTACTTGTAAGTGATTGCTTCCTCTACGTAAAAAAATAATGATCATCTTTGAATATAGCTATAGGACGGTTATCAACAGGATTGCGGATACTATCTGTCCGAGAGCAAACGAAGTTCTCCCAATGTCGAAACCAATTTATCGACAACGCCATTACTGCTTCGGTTGGGTTGTTCGCCTAAAAGAACATACTAATTTCACGCCAAAAATGAATATCTGGATTAAATATGGTCTGATTTGGAGGGTTCAGCGTTAAAGTGGGCACAGTCTAATTTAAAAAGCCATAACGCGACTTACCAGGAATTTAACTAACATTTAGTTGGTTGTTCGTAAAATATTTCAACAGTAGATGACATGTTTCACAAACCTTGTTCCTTTGTATAGAAAAAGTAGGCTAAAATTCACTCACCTTGTTCCCAACTATTAGGGGAGATTTGTCTTATTTCCTAGTAGAAACTTGATTTACAATCCATATCAATTCAAACTCTAAATTACAAATTCGAATTTAAATCACATATCTAGAGGTGGGTTCCAAAACTCCATTGTCATAAATCATTTGTTATTACTTTTCTTGCAAGATAACAGATGACATAAATTTTAAATAGTTTGTGTTACTGTAAGTAAGGAATGAATAACACTTGTAGCCCCTTTTATATATTATAAGCATTTTAGGGGATAAATTTGTTGTTATCTGTAATTTTAGGCTGAAGGTAATAAACACAGAAAAAAGTTATATCATACAGATTTCCAACTGAGCAATATTTTGACAACGCATAGATTTGGCGCTTGTGCTCGTCTATCTTCATTTTCTTCCAGCAATGTTTCCATGTACGGAAACATGTTTCCATATTGCCAGCTTATGGGTAAGGATTTTGCCAACTTCTGGATTAGAAAGGTTTTATAGACTTTTAATTATTTTTAGGCTACAACATAATATAAATCTTTAATGCTTTGACAATTTAGTAAATTTTAGACCCTTGATCCACGATTATGATAGTCGTTATTCTACAGAGATAAATACTCCGCCGGTTGTCTCGATCTGCTCGACATTTTCCATGCTAAATAGGGGGATTAGGAGCCGGAAACATTTCGACCAGAATATAAAAAAACATTAGTGATATTTTTTCATTTAAAAGTGCAATCAAAGAAGTATGAAAATTAGTTGTTTTCTTAAGGAGTATTTCTTAGAAAAGTTTTTTTTTTTAATTAGTAATTATGGCCATTCGGGTTTCAATTAAAATAGTACAGTTGATGAAGTTACTTGTTATAAGGTCGGTGATGCCGATTAGACATTGTGTTGTAAACTAGCTGATACTTTTCGTTTTATTTCAGTGTATTTTTTGCCACTCCTTCGGAAAAGTTTTCTGCTTCTGGAGTGACCGTTTAACTGGAGTAGTTATTTGGTTGTTATGATAAATTTCTCTCTTTCATATGGTTAAAATCAAGCTTATTCGGATTACTTGATCTTTACAAAAGAAATTCAAGAGAGTTAAAAATAACTTCTGAAAAATCATAAATTTTCTTGCGATCCCTTATCAGCTTTAATCCAATAATCGTTGAACAAATTTTGTTAAATAAGCTAATTGATGATCTAATAAAAACTGCAACACTGTCTTCCAACTTTCAGAAGCCCGGCAAGAGTAGAATTTTTTTCTTTTTTTTTCCTCTTCAATTTCTTAATTTTTTCCCTTGTCTTATGATATTATACATGTTTAAGGGTTGATATACCCCTAACAAGGGAAAGCGTAAGGGAGGTTATTTGTTTCTTGAATAACCCTTTATATAATCAAAAATCAATCAACATAAATCACTATCAAAGCTTTGTGGCACTTCTAATACTCCACTCCCTTTTTTGATATTGCAGGATATGCCAAGTGAACATCTGTATGGTATACAATTCGATTATTAATGATTATTGATTTGATAGTTTAATTAATAAAATTAAGTTACAGGCATAAATATCATATAAGGATATTTTATTTCTGGAAAACACCCTTTGAGACTGTTTACTTGAAAAGCTTCAGCTTGAACCAATTTAACACTAAACCCTCAGTTTGACCAAATCCTAATTAATAATAAAAATAACATTAATAATTAAATAATAATATAATAATATTATAACTAATAACAAAATAACAATAAAAAATCCTATTAATAGTAAAAATGACAAATAATAATAAAAAATACTAAGTCATACATAAAATACAGCTATTCAGTTACAAAAAGCTCAAAAAGAGATTTGCAAAACAGAAAATTGCTCTTAAAAAAAAAACTTTATTTAGATCTTATAGAATAAATACAGAGTTTAAAGTTAGGAAAGGGCACTAGAAAAATTGGGACTATAAAAGAAGCCAGGTGAGATAAATGTTTAATAATCTATAAGTTCAATCACAGTTGGCCATTGAATTCTACATGGCTGGAAGTAGGATGGAATTTACAACGTGTTTCTATTTAACCATACATTTGAAAAAAAAAGAGTAAGAAGTACGTAAAAAGCAAAAGACATAAATGAAAAATAACAAAATAAATTAGCATATTTCGCAAAAGGCATATTGAAAGAAAATGAAAAATTGCAGCTGACCAACTGCCCTATAGACTTGGATCATCTTTCGCTAGTAAAGTTATTTAAATAACGCGCTTCTTAAAAGACATAAATTGCACTCTTTAGAAACCTTATAATTCCAAACCAAAATTTTAAAAATAAACGAAAATGTGAGGTAAAAAAGATAAATAGGAAAATTGCAAGATGCTTCTATATAACATAAAACTACGCAATATGAAAAAAACGTTACTATGATAATCGAAATAATAAATAATATTAAAATAAAAACAATCCAGAAAATAAGAGCAATAACCAAATTAACTAAGAATAATAAAATGAATTACTAAGTAAGACATAAAACAGAGCAATTTAAGTGCAAAAAATAGAAAAAAATTATTTTAAATCAGTTAATCAAACAGTTCGTGATAAAAACTGCAAGTAAGGAGCGCTTCGGTTCAATAGTAATCGAAACTCTAAAAAAAGACATTTTTATAACAATGAATAATCAAAGAATTACATTTTCATTCTGATTCCAAATATATAAAGTTAATTAATTTTAATATTATCCATCAAAAACTACGAGCCTGATAAATTGGCAAATTTTCGAAAAAAGGGGGGAAACACCCCTATATTCAAGCTATCTTAATGAAAATCTCACTATCAGAGTTAGAATATCAGAGAACCTTACTGTAGAGGTTTCAAGTTCCTTTATACAAAATGTGAAATTTTTGCATTTATGACCAGAAAAAGAGGTGATCCTTAGGGGAGATCTTATCGAACCAATGATCCAAGAAGATCGGGAGAGGGCTCATTTGATCGGAAATAAAAAGTTCTAGTGCCTTTTTTAAGTGACCAAAAAAAAACTAAAGGGCAACTAGCCCCCCTCCCATGCCACTTTTTCCCTCAAAGACAAAACTTTGAGATAGCCCTTTGATTCACCATAGTTGAAAGGTTCAATAACTATGCATTTGGGAATGACATGACTTCCCATAGTCCCTAGGAATAGAGCAGTAAGTTACGCAATTTACCCATCCTTTACATATGGTACTTTTTATTGTGAAATATGCGGAAACTTGTAGGGGGAGGGTATTTTCTGCAGGGGGGAGTTTTCACAGGGAGAATTTTCAGCGAGAAGGAAACCTATCGAAGGAATTTTCCAGGGAAAATTTACACAGGAAGGAGGAGGGAGGGTAATTTCATGGCATGATTTAAAAACGGTCAGAAAAAAAACTGTTCATCTGAAAGTAAGGAGCATTATTAAAACTAAAAACGAACAGAATTTACTCTGTATACAGGGCGGGGGGGATGTCCTTTTCTCGACCCTCCATCTTTACACAAAAGTTTAATTCTTGTCCTGGTTCTTTGAAAAGACCGCTCAAACGCAATGGCCGTTGAATTTAAATGAGATGTACTTTTAAAGAAATTTCAAGACTTCAGCAGAAAGAGCGAGGGTTGATGAAGGGACAGTCCCCCTCATATACGGTATAAATTCTGTTCGTTTTTAGTTTTAATATTGCTCCTTGCTTTCAGTTGAAAAAAGAACTGTTTTTTTTATTGAATTCTACAAAAGGCGTATTGAAAGAAAGTAAGAGGTTGCAGTGGACCACCACTTACCCTACTCTTATAATTCAAATTCTTTTAAATAGCACTCTCTGTAAAAGCCATAAATGACACTCTTTAAAACCTAGTATATCCAAATTGAAATTTTAAATACAAGCAAAGTATGAGATAAAAGACAATAGCACTGCTAGTATGGCACTGGAACATCATGGAGAGCTGTTTAAGGGCTTACTTGAAAAGAAAGTGTTATATCTACGTGCTTTTTGTAAGTAAAAAAACATATTTCATAAATAAATGAAATTTTTGAAGAAAAAACTGCATCTTCAAATACAAGACGATAAGGTATTTGGTATGACGTCATATTTCTCTGTTGCCTGATTTCTCAGAGTTCGTTTTTTTTAGGTACAGAGCATGGTAGGAGGAACTACTGAATAGAAAACAGAGTGAAACTTATGCAGACATAAACATAGCGAAACGGGGGTTTCGGCTTACCGAACTCGACTTAGCGAGCTTTTGGTACTCTTCTAATTCTCTTCTTCGGCGGATTTCGAAGTGTTCTTGCTCGATTCGGCAAAACCCACATTCTGATAGACCATTAAAAGGTGGCCCCCAACCAAACCTAAAATAACTAAACGTAAATAAACTTATTTACCTAATAAAGTAAATGAATGACAATTTTTGTTGCTTTGTTGTAAATTAAAAACCAACAAAAAAAACAACAACAAAAAAACTGCAATACTATTTCTATTACAAAAAAGGAATAGAAGTAGAAAAAGGATAGTATGGGAATAGAACACAAATACAATGCAGACATAGGGAATTATTAAAACATAATGGAAAAGGGGAATAGAAACAAGATAGTATAGATATAGAATATAAATAGAAAAACAGAGAAGCGTAAATCATTAAAGAAATCACGCTTAAAATTGACAGAAATTATCCATAATGACAAAAATAGCATAATTTAATTCAAAGAGACTTTTTCCTCCCCATTAGATTCCGTGATCTCCCATTGCCTTTCCTGTGCTCCTTACAACAAAGTTCATCAAAATAATCAGTATAAAGAGGGATAGAACACAACCCTGCTTAACTCCTGATTTAATACAAAACCAGCTGCTAACCTCATTCCCTACCTTAACCGCAACAGTGTTATTCTCGTACATAACACTAATCACTTTAATGGATTTGACTGGCGTACCATACAAGGATAAAACCTTTACCAAAGCTCTTCTATCAACAGAATCGAAGGCTTGCTCATAATCTATAAAACTGAGAACCAAAGGTGTTTATAAACTCAGGCACTTCTCAATTATTAGCCTAAGAGTGAAAATTTGGTCGACACATCCTTTACCTTTTCTAAAACCACACTGTTCTTCTCCTAAAACTTTGTCTACGGCATCTCTCAGTCTAAAAAGTATCATATTACTAAGTTATTTACTACCTACAGAGACCAGATTAATGCCTCGATAATTACCACACTCACTTTTTTCACCTTTCTTATAAAGTGGCTTAATTAAGGTTTTCTTAAAATCGTTAGGTACTTCACCTTTTTCAAAAATCATATTCAGAATTTTCAGTAACTTATTTCTAACCTCAGAGCCACCATATTTAAGAAACTCATTTACCATCCTATCATCACCTGGAGCCTTATTATTTTTATCCTTTTAGTACTGTTGCTACTTCCTCCTCATAAAACAAATCTTCCTTCACATCCAAAGTATCACAAACTTTTTCATTTTCCTCTATATCTTTTCCTGCAACTCTATCTCGGTTAAGCAAATTCTCAAAATGTTCGGCCCATCTCTCTTTAGTTTTTCCCTTATCGCTAATTGCGGCCCCATTCCTATCTTTATCAGGGCCAAGTCTGGATTGACTACTTCCTCTCAATTTGTTAAAATGCCAGTACAATATTTTACTATTGTGCCGTCTAGCTGCATCTTCCAGATCCTTGGCAATTTTATCCATGGCCTCCATTTCACATCTTCTTAGTTAATATTTTAATGCTTTCTCCACTTTCTTTACATTCCTTTTGTTTTCATATGATCTATCACTCAGATAATTCTTGTACAAGTCCTTTCTATTAAATATTTTCGCTAATATTCTTAGCTGGAGTTCTAGCTTTCTTCCTTAATACACATTCAGCAACTTCACAAATTATTTTTCTAATATTATTCCAACCATTTTCCACATTATCATATTTTAAAAAGATAATTTCTTAAACCACATTGGCCTGACATCACATAAAGAAAGAAAAACGAGCAAAAATGGGGTTTTTATAGGCCAAATGAAAATACTGAAAAAACAAAGCGAATATTTCGAGAAGACAAACGCCTCTCTTCTTCAGCGCGAAACGAAACGATGTATCCAAGGAAAGTGCCGAACAGAAAAAAACAACAACAAAAAACAAACGCGGAAAATCAATAAAGAACCAAAAAACCAAAAACTTAAAAGATGAATAAAATTCAATAAAAGCCAAAAATTAAAAGAATTAAAACCAAATACCTAACAACCATAAAAGCGAGTTATTCGCCAATATCCGCGATTTGCACAAAATCCAAAAAAATATGAACTGCCATCGACGGATACTAGCGACCAACTGACAAAGAAAAGGAACCAATTCATTCACTCAAAAAACAAAACGAACCAGCAATTAAATAAGTTGGAGAACTATGTCATTTGATTTCGGATTTTAATTAATGCATTTCTTGCAGACACCCTTTGAGACCTAAGGGGTTGTTCACGTGTTTGATTAGATGACTGGGAAAGTGGTTCAAGGTTTATTTCAGGGATTATTAAAGTATCGGCTTCTCTTTTGAGAAAACCGAAATATGACTCGTTTATTCTTAAATCACCCGAATCTCTGTTTAAAGCTAGACCTAAATGTTGGTATTTATAAATTTCAACAGCTTCTCTGTAGTGCTGGACAATACCTTTGTCATGCGAAATAAGACTAGCTTGATTAAACAAAATAGTATGGTCTGGTTTTTCAAAAATGTGCTCTGCAAGGGCAGAGTCAAAATTTTCTGGTTTTTTCCGCTTTTTAAGTGTATTATTAATTGAACTACAGTGCTGAGTTAATCTATCCGTTAGTCGCTGATCAGTTCTTCCGATATACCAAAGACCACACGAACAAGGAATTCTGTAGACGCCGGAGTTTTCACCTATCGGGATAGGGTCTTTACCTTGATAAATTTGGGACCTGATAGTTTTTCTGGGTCTATAATAAGTGTAAATATTATTTTTCCTTAGATTTTTTGAAATGTGGTCTGAAACCCCTTTAACGTATGGGAGACCAAGATAAACTGAATTTTCCCTTTGATTTGTGTTTTCTGTGGAACTATCTGATAATCTTTTAATGCGTTTTGCAATCACAGAATTTATTAAACTAATTGGATAACCATTACCAAATAAAATATCTCTAAGGTGGTTGAGCTCTAAATCCAAGAAACGTGTTGAACAAACTTTCAATGCTCTATCAACTAGAAAAGTGACAACTCCTCTTTTCACAGCAGGAGAATGATTAGAGGAATAACTTAAGTAACGGTCATTATGTGTGGGTTTTCTATAGACACTAAACTCGAAACATGAATCATTTCGGTGCACCAGAACATCTAAGAAAGGAAGACGCCTCTCTATCTCTGATTCCTGAGTAAATTTCAGTTTTGGATCCAAGGAGTTGAGCAAGTGAAGAAAAGAACCCAGAGACTCGTCACCATGCTCCCATAAATAAAAAAAAAACAAAAAATATCATCTTTAAAACGAACCCAAAATTCAGGTTTACAAGAACTTTGCAAAATAGCCCTTTCTTCAAGGTCTTCCATGAAGATATCAGCCTGTATTGGAGATAGGGGGTCGCCCATGGAGAGCCCATATTTCTGTCTATAAAAAACGCTTCTATAATGGAAGTAAAAAGAAGTTCTGTTACAAAGGGCTGTAAGCGAAAGAAGTGTCTGATTCGAAAGAGTAGATTTTTCTGATATAGATGGGTTAGAATTAAGTTTTTGCTCCAAAATCAATTCGGCCTTTTGAGGATCACAATTGGTATACATTGAATCTGCATCAAAACTGCCAATTCTTGTATTTGGTTTAACCGAAACTTGCTTTACCTTGGAAACAAAATCAGCGGAATTTTTAATATAGGATTTTTGAGCCTGAATTAGTGGGCGAAATATAACTGATAAGAATTTCCCTATTTTTGCTGTAGGAGAATTAAAAGAAGAAACAATGGGTCGAAGTGGATTACCGGGCTTATGAACTTTAGGAAGTCCATAAAAGCGAGGGGACGTGCATCCGCGTGGGTAAAACCTTTTGTACAACTGATCTGTAATTTCACCTTTTCCTTTTAGATAAGAAAGCTCTTTTCGGACTTCCTGTACAAATTTTTCTGTGGGATCGGTAGCTAATTGCTCATATGTGTTAGAATAATTTAAAATTTCTCTGACTTTTTTGTCGTAATCATCTGAATCTAATACAACAACAGTATTGCCTTTATCGGCTTTCGTAATAATCCTGGAATGATCTTTATGTAGTGTGTGTAAGACCAAGTGTTCATTTTTACTAATTTTTTTTAAATTTCGATTATTAACAGAAGGCGAATCCAACAAAGTTTCAACAAATTGTGCTCTAACCTCAGCAATCTCTCCAATATCCGCACGAAAGTCATGAAAAGCCCCCTCTGTGTTCGCGATAATTTCACTATAAGGTATTTTCGAAGGGGTTATAGAAAATTTCAATCCTTTCGACAAAACCTGATTTTGCTCTGTTGTAAGGGGCGTGGAGCTGAGATTTATCACAGCAGGACCAGGATACGCATTTGGGACAAAAGGTGGATTATTAGAGAGTTTTTCCAACTTTAAACGGTGTAATTTCTCAGAAAGTCTTTGTCTAGAAATCCTAAAATCATGCTGAAAAGAATTTTCAGCAATAGCCTTAATTTGATGAAAATCAGCATAAGAAAGCGTACATAATATTTCTCGCTCTAGCCTGAAAATATCCTGATTTAACCGGTAGCGCTTGCTTTTGCAGTCGCTAATAACATGATTTAAAATACCAAACCCTATACGTTCTGTAAATTGCCGTTCGTTACGTGTGTTTAAGTGAGGTGAATGTCGCATTGACTTGGGTAAAATACGGTTCATTTTACAATTATGAAGAAAATACTGTTGATTAATCAAATTAGCTTTTTTTCTCACAAGAGATATGAAAGTAGTGACAACATTGGTTGAATGCTCCCCATAAGCATGACGAAGATAATTTCTTAAACCACATTGGCCTGACATCACATAAAGAAAGAAAAACGAGCAAAAATGGGGTTTTTATAGGCCAAATGAAAATACTGAAAAAACAAAGCGAATATTTCGAGAGGACAAACGCCTCTCTTCTTCAGCGCGAAACGAAACGATGTATCCAAGGAAAGTGCCGAAGAGAAAAAACAACAACAAAAAACAAGCGCGGAAAGTCAATGTGAAAAGAACCAAAAAACCAAAGAAAAAACCAAAAACTTAAAAGATGAATAAAATTCAATAAAAGCCAAAAATTAAAAGAATTAAAACCAAATACCTAACAACCATAAAAGCGAGTTATTCGCCAATATCCGCGATTTGCACAAAATCCAAAAAAATATGAACTGCCATCGACGGATACTAGCGAACAACTGACAAAGAAAAGGAACCAATTCATTCACTCAAAAAACAAAACGAACCAGCAATTAAATAAGTTGGAGAACTATGTCATTTGATTTCGGATTTTAATTAATGCATTTCTTGCAGACACCCTTTGAGACCTAAGGGGTTGTTCACGTGTTTGATTAGATGACTGGGAAAGTGGTTCAAGGTTTATTTCAGGGATTACTAAAGTATCGGCTTCTCTTTTGAGAAAACCGAAATATGACTCGTTTATTCTTAAATCACCTGAATCTCTGTTTAAAGCTAGACCTAAATGTTGGTATTTATAAATTTCAACAGCTTCTCTGTAGTGCTGGACAATACCTTTGTCATGCGAAATAAGACTAGCTTGATTAAACAAAATAGTATTGTCTGGTTTTTCAAAAATGTGCTCTGCAAGGGCAGAGTCAAAATTTTCTGGTTTTTTCCGCTTTTTAAGTGTATTATTAATTGAACTAGAGTGCTGAGTTAATCTATCCGTTAGTCGCTGATCAGTTCTTCCGATATACCAAAGACCACACGAACAAGGAATTCTGTAGACACCGGAGTTTTCACCTTTCGGGATAGGGTCTTTACCTTGATAAATTTGGAACCTGATAGTTTTCCTGGGTCTATAATAAGTGTAAATGTTATTTTTCCTTAGATTTTTTGAAATGTGGTCTGAAACCCCTTTAACGTATGGGAGACCAAGATAAACTGAATTTTCCCTTTGATTTGTGTTTTCTGTGGAACTATCTGATAATCTTTTAATGCGTTTTGCAATCACAGAATTTATTAAACTAATTGGATAACCATTCCCAAATAAAATATCTCTAAGGTGGTTGAGCTTTAAATCCAAGAGTCATATTTCGGTTTTCTCAAAAGAGAAGCCGATACTTTAGTAATCCCTGAAATAAACCTTGAACCCTTTCCCAGTCATCTAATCAAACACGTGAACAAACCCTTAGGTCTCAAAGGGTGTCTGCAAGAAATGCATTAATTAAAATCCGAAATCAAATGACATAGTTCTCCAACTTATTTAATTGCTGGTTCGTTTTGTTTTTTGAGTGAATGAATTGGTTCCTTTTCTTTGTCAGTTGTTCGCTAGTATCCGTCGATGGCAGTTCATATTTTTTTGGATTTTGTGCAAATCGCGGATATTGGCGAATAACTCGCTTTTATGGTTGTTAGGTATTTGGTTTTAATTCTTTTAATTTTTGGCTTTTATTGAATTTTATTCATCTTTTAAGTTTTTGGTTTTTTCTTTGGTTTTTCGGTTCTTTTCACATTGACTTTCCGCGTTTGTTTTTTGTTGTTGTTTTTTTCTCTTCGGCACTTTCCTTGGATACATCGTTTCGTTTCGCGCTGAAGAAGAGATGCGTTTGTCCTCTCGAAATATTCGCTTTGTTTTTTCAGTATTTTCATTTGGCCTATAAAAACCCCATTTTTGCTCGTTTTTCTTTCTTTATGTGTTATCATATTTTAAACTCTCAAGTTTAGTATTCAACTGTTCCTGGAAAGTTTCTCTCGAATTCTCATCCCAGAGTCTACCAACATCATAACTTCCCGGGAGGTAGTTATCCTTCCGATATTTCAGCTTTAAATTAACCCTTGACACTACTAGATGGTGATCTTTATTTTAAACATCAATAACGGCACTCCTATATACCCTAGTATCTTGTATTGATCCTGCCAGTCTTCGGTTTACAATAACATAATCAATAAGGTTTGCTGCCTTACCATAAGTTGAATACCATGTTAACTTAAAAGCCATTTTATGACCAAACACCGTATTGGTTATAACTAGATTGTTATACCTACAAAATTGCAAAAGTCTATCCATTACTGTTTTCTTTTCCTACACCAAATATGCCTAGGCTAGGATACGATCTATCCCTATTTCTACCGACCAGGGCGTTAATATCTCCCAGTAACAACATCATATTTCTACCTGGGACCCTGTCTATTTGCTCCAGTAACTGTAAGTAAAATTCATCTGAGTCACTAGTATCTCCATCAGTCGGTTCTACAGGGGCGTATACTACTATAACTGATACCCTGAAATTTTTAGTCATAAAATGAGCAATTAGCATTCTATTACTAATACCTTCCCAGCCTAAACAAGACTTAGCAGCTTCCTTATTCATCACGAGCCCTACTCCTTGTCTATGTAACCCATCCTTTCTACCTGAGTAAACAAATTCTATATCACCTATTTCATGCTTCCTACCCCTGGGACATGAGTTTCTGAAACTCCTAATAAATCAAGTTCGAATCGTCTGAATTCGTCAGTCAAAATGTCGATAAGATAGTCATTTTTTAACGTAATAACATTCCAAGTTGCAATTTTCATGTTCTTTAAATCAATGAAATTATTTTCGCCTCAGGAAAAGCAATGATTCTGGATACCAGCACAGGACGGGGATCACATATCTTCTCAAGTCTACACCGAAGTGCTTAAGCCGGCTAAGAACCGGACAGCAAGAAGTCCCTGGGACCTCCTGGAATGGAGGCTTTGTGCAATCCTGGGTATATCTTGGTCACAACCTGGTTTTCAGCACCTGGCGATGCTCTTTTATCAACAAGAGTCGAAATCCTGCACAGACATTCTCAAGCCTTTTACCTCCGACTCATTATATATTCATACATACAAATATTATGCTACTAAGAGGAAGCAGCCCATAATAGATAGATTAACTAGGAAGAAGTTTTTCAGCCCGAAGACGCCCATCAAAACATACAAAACCCAGAAAAATTGTCCATTAGTCAGAATCCCGTGCGAATGCTGTGTCGTTTACAAGGCTACAATTTCCTCGAGGGGCGCCACTCCTCAAGTGGGAATATGGTTGACCTCAAGGTCCCCAGTCTTGCAGGTACCCCGAAAGGGTCGAGGCAGCCCTTTGCAGAGGCCGTTATCCATAGATCTAGAT
The DNA here is from genome assembly GCA_027921565.1 of Artemia sinica. Lineage (NCBI taxonomy): Eukaryota > Metazoa > Arthropoda > Branchiopoda > Anostraca > Artemiidae > Artemia > Artemia sinica. The sequence goes on along the minus strand of CM051263.1, from coordinate 27,370,734 downwards.
GTCACACCCTGCCGAAGTTGTCCTCCGATAGAGGATCCTCGTGCGATGGTGTTCTGCATCACCATGTAATTTAACCCATTACTGGGAAAAGGTTTGTAACTCATAGGACTTGTGGACAAACCAGTGGGCCTTTTTGAGTTTAAATTTGAGGGGCTTTCTTCCTCCTCCACCTGTATTTATGACCCCGGGCAAGGGTGCCCCAGTTTCTATTTTGGACCCCAGGGACAAGACTCCCCCTTGGTCCGTGCCTCCTATGGAGGTACCCTACATATCTTTAAGGCTTTTTCCTATCACCACCTGGGGAGGCGAGGAACATAAAAATGAAATTAATTTAAAATATTTTGTTTCATTTAAACATGGAAAATGATATAGTCTTCTGTATAACTTTTTAAACATCAAATTATTATAGAGAAGTAAGAATAAAGTCATACAGAAGACTTTTTGGTTTTCTTATTTAATATAACTCAACATTAGCTTGTAAAATTAATGTCTAGCCGAATTTAATGATTGACATCAACATTAACCTGTAAAACTAATGTAAACCTAATATAAAACTAATATCTAGCCTAATTTATTGATTTACTTCAACATAAAACTTATGTCTAGCCTAATTTAATGATTCACTTCAACATTAGCTTACAAAACTAATGTCTAGGCTATTTTTATGATTTACTTCAACATTCGCTTGTAAAACTGATGTGAAAACATAATGTAAAATTATTGACCAGCCTAATTTATTGATTCACTTCAACATTACCTTGCAAAACTAACGTAAAACTAATATCTAGCCTAATTTATTGATTGACTTCAACATTAGATTGTAAAACTAATGTAAAAAGCTAAAGTAAAATTAATGTCTAGCCTAATTTATTGATACACTTCAACATTAGCTTGCAGAACTAATGTAAAACTAATGTCTAGCTTAATTTATTGATTTACTTCAACATTAGCGCGCAAAACTAATGTAAAACTCATATCTAGCCTAATTTATTGATTGACTTCAACATTAGATTGTAAAACTAATGTAAAAAACTAAAGTAAAATTATTGTCTAGCCTAATTTATTGATTCACTTCCTTATTAGCTTGCAAAACTAATGTAAAAGTAATGTCTAGCCTAATTTATTGATTTACTTCAACATTAGTTAGCAAAACTAATGTAAAACTTATGTCTAGCCTAATTTATTGATTAATTTCAACATTAGCTTGCAAAACTAACGTAAAACTAATATCTAGCCTAATTTATTGATTGACTTCAACATTAGATTGTAAAACTAATGTAAAAAGCTAAAGTAAAATTAATGTCTAGCCTAATTTATTGATTGAGTTCCACATTAGCTTTTAAAACTAATTTATTGATTGACTTTAACATTAGCTTGTAAAACCAGTGTAAAAAACTAAAGTGAAATTAAAGTCTAGCCTAATTTATTAATTTACTTCAAAGCTAATGTAAAACTGATATGTAGCCTGATTTATTGATTTAGTTCAACATTAGCTTGTAAAACTGATGTAAAAAACTAAAGTAAAATTAATGTCTAGCCTGATTTATTGATTCACTTCAAGATTAGATTGCAAAACCATTTTAAACTAATGTCTAGCCTAATTTATTGATTTACTTTAACATTAGCTTGAAAAACTAATGAAAAACTCATGTTTAGCCTAAATTAATGATTTACTTCAGCATTAGCTTGTAAAACTAATGTAAACTTAATGTCTAGCCTAATTTATTGATTTACTTCAACATTAATTTGCAAAACTAATTTCTAACCTAATTTTTTGATTTAGTTCAACATTAGCTTGTAAAACTGATGTAAAAAACTAAAGTAAAATTAATGTCTAGCCTGATTTATTGATTCACTTCAACATTAGCTTGCAAAACTAATGTAAAACTAATGTCTAGCCTATTTTATTGATTTACTTCAACATTAGCTTGCAAAACTAATGTAAAACTCATGTTCAGCCTAATTTATTGATTTAATTCAACATTAGTTTGCAAAACTAATGTCTAGCCTAATTTGTTGATTCACTTCAACATTAGCTTTCAAAACTAATGTCTAGCCTAATTTATTGATTTATTTCAAGATTAGCTTGTAAAACTAATGTAAAATTAATGTCTAGCCTTATTTATTGATTCACTTCAACATTAGCTTGCAAAACTAATATAAAATTAATGTCTAGTCTAATTTATTGACTTACTTCAACAGTACCTTGTAAAACTAATGTAAAAAAGACTAATGTAATCTTTTTTTAATACACATTTACTATTATTATATTAGAGTCTATTTAATCTACTAATCTAATCTACTTAATTAACTTAGTCTGAAAGAGGGTTTACAACTAATTTGAAGTAGATTAACGCCCAAAAATGGCACAAATATTCCGTGAACGCCCAACGAATGGCACACCACAGTTTACATAGCTTCTGTATTGGGTCCGGTGATTTTTATTTTGGACCACACTGCAGTCGCTTCCCTCTTAATCACAGAAATAAGGCCTTAGGAGCTTGAAGACCAACAATAACAAAAATAATTTCAATATGACTACACTTTCCTTGGCTCCACCATTCGGTCCGGTAATTTTTGTTTTGGACTATTTTGCAATCACTTCCCTTTTTTACACTTTTTTCACGGTTCTCACTTTTCTTTTTCTTTTTTTTGTTGCATTGTTTTTTCTAACTTTTTTTTGGAATAATTGCCATTTAGTAATAAGGGTCTCTATTCTTCATTATACTGAGAGACTACAAATATAGCTTGATCTTATCAAAAGCGTCAAAGAAAGTTTCATCGAGATGGGAAAACAAATCCATGTTTTTTCCATCCTTTTTATCATTTGTTAAGATTTATTACTATCATTATTGTAATGTACATATAATGTTATAATGGTAAAAAGGCAAAAATTTTGGTTGAAAATACTATATGAAAAAATACACAACAATATAACAATTCCACTGAAAATAAAACAAAACTATAAGTATAAAATGAAAACCAAAGTCGAAAGGATCCAGTATAACATAAATATTCGGCAAACTATAAAATAAAAATTTGGCTACTCTGGTGTTTGCTTTAGAAGAGGTGATAGATAAGAATGTGACCACACAAGCTTTATGTACAAAATATGGTAGGAAAAAACATACTGAAACAATTCAATACAACTTGATTATTTGTAACTTATATACGGTGACGTCATTTTACGTTAACGTAGAGGGAGGAAGGCGGGGCGAAATGCAATTTCCAAAATCTAGGAGGGGAGGGGCCCTCTTCCCATTTTTGTGATTTTCTCAATTTTTCAGTGAACACCATAAAAGACATTTTTCAATGAAAATATGAAAGTAAAGTATTTTTTTAGATCTGAGAGAGAGGGGGGAGGGAAATCTGGGAGGCACAACCCCCCCCCCCCAATTTAATTTCATGGTTACAAATTCATCATCGCTGACAGTGACCAAATGACGAGCTCATGCCACAGCACGGTACCCATAGCCTTCAATATATATGAGTAGACTCAGGACCCTTCAAACTTGAAGTTCCTTCAGCTGTCCAGACAAGGCTTTCTTTAGTATTTATTGAAACTCAAACAGCAAGCCAAAGGAATGGAAACCGGAAAAGATTTACTCACCCATCAGGAAAATAGCTTTCAATATCAACTTTCACGGTACAGTTTTTACCTCTATGACTTCAGCAATGTACTTAACCTGACAAATAATTTAGCAAATATTCTAGATTACGGAACGAAATGGACCGAATAAACAATAAAATGAGAGAGAGAGGGAAAGAGAGAGAGGAAGAGAGGGAGGGAGAGAGAGAGAGAGAGAAGGAGAGAGAGAGAGAGAGAGAGAGAGAGAAAGAGAGAGAGAAACAGATAGAGACAGGCAGACAGACAGAGACAGAGAGAGACGCAGAGAAAGAGAGAGAGAGATTCTTGTACGAATAGTTCACATAGACCTGGCCGTTACCTAGAATGCAAATGCTCCCAAGTGTTTTCTGTCATAGTTGAGATCAGTTCTGAAACTCGAGGTACAATTTTTGGATGAACACCGTGAGTAGAGTAGTAGGTACAATTTCTATGGCACTATGTTCTTTCCCATGCTATTCTATGGCATTATGTTCCTTCCCATGCTATTTGCTTGGTTTATGTTCCTTACTGTGCTATTTGCAGACCTATACACCTTTTCAAAGAGACTGAGTATCCCCTCGCATGGCCTTATGGATTCTACGACCTTATGTTCCTTACTGTGCTATTTGCATAGACCTCTACACCTTTTCAAAAAGAGTGAGTATCCCCTCGCATGGTCTTATACTTTGCTTGGCTTATGTTCCTTCCCGTGCTATTTGAGGGCATTATGCTCCTTCCCATGCTATTTGCGTATATTATATTCCTTTTCACGCAAAGCGATCAAACATGCTTTAAAACTATGGTTGAGATTGTATAATGCAATCAGAATGGTTTAGAGGATATGTGCTTTAGCAAGTTCGTTCATCCATCATCGTAACAATTTTTTTTCCTATAAAATAATGTTTTTACTAGCGATACAGGCAAGTTGGACATCTTTATGAGTCAAAACCTGTCAAAGAGTTTGATAACCTCTAGCTTAAAGCATCTCATCGGGTGTGATTAAGAAAGCATCATGGGATAATTACAGAACTGTGAATGATGAAAAGTTGTATCATTTACCAAAAAAATAACTCTATTTGCGAAAAAGGATATAACATTTGCGAATTGGACTGTATGAACGATATTAATTCATCAATATCACTTTGATTACCGCTTTTAATATCCTCCAGCTGTTTTTCCAAGCATTGACGTGCAGCTACAAGTTTAGCTCTTTCGGTCTTTTCACTCTGAGTATAGGAAAATTCAATAATATTTTCAATGCAGCTAAACAGACAATTATCTAAACGGCCAACTGATGTGTACTTAGCCCTGCACAGCGGGCAAACCCTTTGGTTTTGTTGATGTTGAAGGATGCAGGTTTGGCAGAATGGATGTAGACATGGCAGTCTAATTGGTTTAACAAACACCTCGAAGCAGATGCTGCAAGCCAATTCGGAGTCCAAAAAGTCAATTTGTTTCTTCCTTGAGGTCTCGAGCTTTTCCAGATTTGCCTCTGTATTTACATGGATTTGAGATTCCAGTAAGGATATCTTCTGTTTAATTATTTCAACTGTCTTGTAGCAGATACTGCAAGACAGTTTGGAGTCTAAAAAGTCAATTTGTTTCTTCCTTGAGGTCTCGAGCTTTTCCAGATTTGCCTCTGTATCTACATGGATTTGAGATTCCAGTAAGGATATCTTTTGTTTAAGTATTTCAATTTCTTCATCTTTTGTGGGGGGCATTTTTACTTCAACACTGATATGATACATTGATGTTATGAATAAAAGCTATTTTTTAACTAATCAGCATTTTCTGAGTAATTTTCTTTTTATCATGATATTGACGTCATGATATTTGCTCTGCTATGACGTCTGTGTCAAAAATGATGTCACGTTATCGCACTAAAATGATGCTTACACAATTAGAAATTGCTTCATTACTGAAAATATTATTATGTCAATGATACTGTTATGAGGTATGGAAAAGCAGAAAATATATTGGTGATACCAAAGTATACCTGAGAATTACCATAGTATATAAAGGATACCAAAGTATACTTGCATACCTCATAGATACTAAAAACGATGCAATCCCTCCTAGGGGAAGGGGATCATGAATTTACGTTCTTGAAATGTGCTCATAAGTATGACGTCACTCCAATTATTTTGCTTTCTAGATTAATTCTCTTTACGAATTTTCTAAAACTTTTGACCTACTTGATAGTTATTTTTGGGCCAGATAATCCCAGGTCACTAATTTTCAAACATATATATATATATATATATATATATATATATATATATATATATATATATATATATATATATATATATATATATATATATATATATATATATATATATATATATATATATATATATATATATATATATATATATATATATATATATATATATATATATATATATATATATATATATATATGTGTGTGTGTGTGTGTGTGTGTGTGTGTGTGTGTTTGAAAATTAGTGACCTGGGATTATCTGGCCCAAAAATAATTATAAAGTAGGTCAAAAGTTTTAAAAAATTCGTTTTAGAAAGTTGATGAGCCACCCTGGATTTTGACATTTTTTTTTAACTTGAGAAGTATTCATGAAAAAGTGCCTCCATGCTCGCCCTACTAATTTTCTCAAAACTTGATTGAAAATATTTCAAATTAGGTGAGAAAGCACACCGAAATTAAAAATAATGAAATATTTAAATGTTCGGCCCATCTCTCTTTAGTTTTTCCCTTATCACTAATTGCGGCCCCAATTCTTGCACAAGTCCTTTCTATTAAATATTTTCGCTAATATTCTTAGCTGGAGTTCTAGCTTTCTTCCTTAATACACATTCAGCAACTTCACAAATTATTTTTCTAATATTATTCCAACCATCTTCCACATTATCATATTTTAAAAAGATAATTTCTTAAACCACATTGGCCTGACATCACATAAAGAAAGAAAAACGAGCTAAAATGGGGTTTTTATAGGCCAAATGAAAATACTGAAAAAACAAAGCGAATATTTCGAGAAGACAAACGCCTCTCTTTTTCAGCGCGAAACGAAACGATGTATCCAAGGAAAGTGCCGAAGAGAAAAAAAACAACAACAAAAAACAAACGCGGAAAGTCAATGTGAAAAGAACCAAAAAACCAAAGAAAAAACCAAAAACTTAAAAGATGAATAAAATTCAATAAAAGCCAAAAATTAAAAGAATTAAAACCAAATACCTAACAACCATAAAAGCGAGTTATTCGCCAATATCCGCGATTTGCACAAAATCCAAAAAAATATGAACTGCCATCGACGGATACTAGCGAACAACTGACAAAGAAAAGGAACCAATTCATTCACTCAAAAAACAAAACGAACCAGCAATTAAACAAGTTGGAGAACTATGTCATTTGATTTCGGATTTTAATTAATGCATTTCTTGCAGACACCCTTTGAGACCTAAGGGGTTGTTCACGTGTTTGATTAGATGACTGGGAAAGTGGTTCAAGGTTTATTTCAGGGATTACTAAAGTATCGGCTTCTCTTTTGAGAAAACCGAAATATGACTCGTTTATTCTTAAATCACTCGAATCTCTATTTAAAGCTAGACCTAAATGTTGGTATTTATAAATTTCAACAGCTTCTCTGTAGTGCTGGACAATACCTTTGTCATGCGAAATAAGACTAGCTTGATTAAACAAAATAGTATGGTCTGGTTTTTCAAAAATGTGCTCTGCAAGGGCAGAGTCAAAATTTTCTGTTTTTTTCCGCTTTTTAAGTGTATTATTAATTGAACTAGAGTGCTGAGTTAATCTATCCGTTAATCGCTGATCAGTTCTTCCGATATACCAAAGACCACACGAACAAGGAATTATGTAGACACCGGAGTTTTCACCTATCGGGATAGGGTCTTTACCTTGATAAATTTGGGACCTGATAGTTTTTCTGGGTCTATAATAAGTGTAAATGTTATTTTTCCTTAGATTTTTTGAAATGTGGTCTGAAACCCCTTTTGCGGAAACCAATTGCGGTGGGCCCGCATAATGCACCAGTACCGAATTATTTTATTCAATACCCTGTGGCATCGTCACTCGGTTGATAGCATCCTGTCTCTGGAAGGGATCAGGGAATTGGTCAATATTGTCCCTTACCATATCCAACTTGGCTACTTTAAAAAAAAAAAAATTGAAAAATCGTGATGGCCTTTCGTTTTTCTATAAAAAAAAAAGTATTTCAAAAATTTCATCCCATTTCTATGTTTGACAGCAGCAGCTTCTTTATGACATAATTATACTAATAAAATAAAAGTTCAAAATAGGGCTGAAGTCCTTTTTAAAAGACAGTGTATAGAAACTGACAAAAATACCAGATATTTCGGTCACATATACAGTGACGAGTAGTTTTATTACTGATGACGGTCACTGTATATGTGACCGAAATATCTGGTATTTTTGTGAATTTCTATACACTGTCTATTAAAAAGGATTTTATCCCTATTTTAAACTTTTATTTTATTGTCATGGAAAGGCAGTGTGGTCTCCGAAATTATCTACATAATTATACTATAAAGTTATGGAACATAACACCCAGCCAAGCGTGTCCTGCACAGTGTTCCATGGTGCAAGAAGCCAGATTTCGTAAGCAACCATAAAGCTTTACTTGACAATTAAATCATTCACTTGTATAATTTCAAATTACTTACAAGCAAACTCTATTTTCTTTCTGATTTTACTATGCATCTTCACATACGAAGCTAATAGTCCGGGCGCCAAGCGAAGCTATCTTGCTTCTTTCCAAAAGTACATGTTGTGCAAAGTATAAACACATACAACAAGTACTGACAAAACCTATCCTCTCCACACAAAAAAGTGACCCTTTGTCCGCGTCTCCGGAGACGATTCCATACCTATGCGAACCTGGCGCCTAAATTTTTCAAGTTCCGTAGGTGATTATACTTGTTCCGTAAAAGCTGTATTAAATTTAATTTATTGGCTCGTAGCGATTAAGTAGTACAACATTCCCCCTCTAGAGGCGCTGAGGTACGCGGGGTCACTTTTGGATAGTTTTGTCAGTACTTGTCAGTATGTGTTTATACTTTGATGTTGTGTCAGGTACAAATTTTCTAAGTGCATAGTTTTATAGAATCAATATCAGTGATTCTGATTTGCTCGGGTCCAGCTTCCCAGAGGGGCGGCATCATAGAAAAAACGTGCTTAGAAATATCCGGTTTTTTCGAAGTTTTCCAAAGATAAGAATCGAAAGATGACCAATAACTTTAAGGCCACGTAGCACTCATGCCTTGTTATTGATAGAAGAAGGAAAAGAGATCTAAATTTTTACTTTTGGATATTTTCCAAGGTAAAGGTTTGTTAAATACTTCTGACGAAAATGAATGTTAGGCCTATATTTGGATACCCAATTGAATTTTGATCCTAAAGATAAGTTTATATCTTAGTTTTCTCAATTGTAGGCCTACATGAATGGGAAAATTTTAGGCTGGAACTTGAATAACCTAGGCTAGTTTCAGTTTAGCTTTAAGCTCACTTGGAGTTTGGGGTCTGGGCCATTCAGGAACACGGCATTCCATTCACCTTTGAAAAGACAGAGGAGTATAGCCTAGGCTAGTTTAACATGCGTGTAGGCTAATTCAAATTGAATTGTTGCTAATTCAACCAAGACTACAATTTTTATTTTGGTAAAATTCTACTTTAGCGACTTTTGGCTATCTTGGAAAGGAGTTAGGGTAGGAAAATGAAAGTTTCAGGGATGGGTCTACAGGCTAAAGTATGTCCCAGGAAGGTATTTTGAAGTACCTACCTCCACTCCTTCTCCCTCTAGTGGGTCCTGAAATTTGCCTACTTGACAGGTTTTTGACACCTATTGAAATTTTGACCAAACAACATTTATTTTAATTTTCAGTTACCTGTTTCTTTTTCTTTGGCTTTAGTTCTGACAATGCAATTCTTGTTATTTGAGTAGAATTTAAGGGGATACCACCACATGGCTAACTTGACAGTGTATATATATACAAATCTTTAAATTAGCCAACCGGCCAACCAGTATTTTAAGCCTAGAAGTCCAGCTGGACAAAAGGAAACATATTAAGAAAACAATTCTTATTCCATAATATGTTTAATAATCCTAGTTAACACATTTTGCAGGGGGAGAGCCTTTATCTTCACTTCTTTCCTTGTTTTTCCAGTTTTTTCTAAGAAATTCATGAATTTCTTAGAGCTATATATTCACAGAATATATACCCCCACCCTCCTAATGTGTAAATATATACCTAGAATTGCATCCTCAATCTAAATATAACATCCATTTGCATCACAAATGAACTTTACTCCCATATTAGCCATGTGGTGGATGTCCAAATTTAAGCCATATCAAGTTTTTTTTCAATTTAGGAAATGTATTTGCAGATCTTTAAAACCTTATAAATTTGGACTGAGCAAAGGCGTGAAGCTGAAAACAATTTTGTTGCACTTAATTTAAGCAGAAGAACTATTTTGCAAGGTTTCACTTTTATAACACACAGATTTTTAAAGGTCATCAAATGTCAGGACCCTCTAGAGGGAGAAGGAGTGGAGGTAAGTACTTCAAAATACCTTCCTGAGACATACTTTAGGCTGTAGACCCATCCGTGAAAGTTTTATTTTCCTAACCAAACCCCTTTCCTTCTTTTAATAAACAAAAATTCTGCTGTCCTTTTGAAGATAGAAAAAATGTCATGTTCCTTACTGGTATAGGCCACAGCACCTGCAACCCCAGGGCCTGTCCCTGAATTGGTTCTTTGGTTAAGCCTCAGATTAGCTAGCCCTGATAAAAAAAATATCTTATTTTTGTGTACAGTATTCAGTCAATTGGGCTGTAAAATTGCACAGATTCTTAGAAGCAGTAGATAAAAGCAAATCATTCCTTACTGCATATCCAGGTTCTGCTTGGTTCTACTGGCAGGTTCTCTGTACCCTACACTACAGGGTAACCACTCTGCCTCTTTACACCTTCTTCTTCTGAAAATATAGAATCTACAATCTGAAATTTATAGAATCTAGAGAATGTACAGAAATACATTCCCCTGCCAATGACAATTTTTTTTTAATTTCTGGAAAGAATTTCCACAATTAATGATTGTAATTTGGATACAGTACTGAATTCTGAATCAAATGGTGTTTTTGTTTTTTAGTTGTCTTGTTATGGTAGTATATTCCAAATTAACCAAATTAATAAATGGGTAAACTTTCTCAAAAGGTATGGCTTGGGGTATGGCAGTCCTGTGCTGGTCCTGTATGGAAGTCATTCAGTAACTGATTCAGGAGGGAAAGGAGTTTCATGAATTGGATGCCTTAAAGTTTCCTTTTTAATAAAACATTAAGAATTTAAAAACAAAAACCAAAAGCAATCATCAGCAAAGTTAACATAAAAATCAGACCAACCAGAGCAAATTTTGGCATTGTTTTTATTGCTTTACAGAGTACTGTGTATTGTAAATTGATTACAGGCAGTACAACTTCATTTTTTATAACTCTACCAGTGGCATTATTTCTGCCTTTTTGCAACTATTTTACTGAGTGGCTAAAGGGCCCTGAGGATAATAAAAACCCCAACTCTACTATCTTTTGAAAGTAAAACTTTAGCTATGTTCAAGCCTGTTTGCTGGGATGCTTCCCAATTCAGAGGAATGGTAGCTTTAACAATGTCATATACCAACACAAATTCATGCATACTGTACGTTCTCTAAGCATACAATAATATGAACATCACATTTTCACTTTTGAAAGCTTCCATGTATCATTTGCTGAAATTTCCAATTAGATTATGGCAAGGTTTTCCTTATATTCTTTTAATGTTTGAATGATTAGCAAAAACTGGGTCCTTTTGGTCAATTTTGGCACCTTTTGCAACATACTGCCCCCATTAACTTCCCCTCTGGATCTGCCCTTGATGTGTAATGATAGATAAAAAAGATAGCAAAACAAGTGCATTAAGTACTAAAGGTATAAAGGTATGAAAGAAAATGAAGCTTTAAAGTAAAATAAAATTTATTTCACATTAAATTGTTTTTAAATTAGCATTCACTTAAATTAAATTAGCATTCGCTCAGACTGGTCTAAAGTTTTAACATCCTTTTCAGATTTGAAGAGTTACTAATATATGTTTTTCTTTCAAGCTATGAAATGGAATGTATTGTGGAAAATAAGCTGAAGTATCTGGAATTTAGTTATGATGCAAAGTCCAGGCTAGACTATGAGCGTCGCATTATCTGCCAGACACAAACCAAAGAACTAATGCATAATGTTAAAGATAAAAATCGAATAAAGTCAATTATTACTGAAAAATGCAGATGTAACCTGAAGTGTAAGACTTGGAAAAATAATGTAAATCGACCTGAATTTTCAGAAGCTGCAATAATCTGGCATAGATCTTGCCGCAAAACTTTTCTAGCCTGTAAGTTTCATACTGATGGAAGTGGCCCCCTTGATCTGAATCTTAGTTCTGATTTTCCTTCTCAAAAAAAGCCATCCACTCCCAATTATCTCAAGGCAGCTTTGACTAAAATTCATGTTGTTTGTTTTGTGGTAGAAAAGGGAATAAGAAGAGCCAGGAACGGAACCTGTTGAGAATTCAGACAGAAACTAGACAACAGAATATAAAGGCATATGCTGAAACTCTGTGGCAAATAGATCCAGAGCTTCCACTCAGATGTCGCAGCCAAAACCTGGTCCGCATTGAAGCCATGTACCATCAAAAGTGTATGCTACAGTTCCTCAAAAGGAAGCCTAAGACAGAGGAGTTTCATGTTAAGGAAACCATAGCAGGTGAGCTCATTGAAGAACTCCACCCTGGCTTCATGAAGGGCAAAGTATAAACAACAAGTCAGATCAAGAGCAGACTTGCAGAACTTTTAAAATCATCAGGTATTGACTTGATAAGAAATGACTTTGTACTTCTGAAGAAAAAAAGGAAAGAAAAATATGGAAAATTTTTGGAAATTAGCACCAAAAAAGGTCAACAGATCTATTTTTATTTGAGCAACAAAACGTCAATTGGAGATCTCGCAAGGCAAATTGAAGGGCTGCTGAAACATGCTGAAGGGAGGGTTTTGGTGGTGAATTCATCCCCTGATGTGTCAGATGACGGCTCCAATGTTTCAGCTTACCTCTTACCTTTCAGCTTACCTATTCATTCTAAATTAGCCATATCTCGATATTCTAAGACAACTGGTTTGATGCATTCACCCCCGGAGGAAAAAACAACAGACAAGCGAAAACAGATGGATTTATGATAAACCGTTTCAGAAAAAAAATGCACCTTTTTACATATTTGCGGGTGTAATTTTCGTCAAGATCCCCTCCTTTCGAAGGAAGTTCCCCTCCCTTTCCATTATCACAAGCGATGGATAGATACAGCACGCGGAAGTAACAAAGAGAATTGAAAACCTTGAGCTGCAGATCCAAGGGGATTCTTCCATTTGACAACCTTGGTTTCACTTGCCTCTTTCTGTTGATTTTTCAATTTTTCTAGTCGTACTGTTGTGTTACACCGAAATCGAGAGGCACCTCCATCATCTAGAATTAAAACCAAAATAAACAGCATTAAACTTCATAACCATTAAAGTTACAGGCTCATAAATTCTAAAAGCTAACAAAGCAAATTAGTTAAATCTATGAAAGACAATTAAAAACATATTTAGCCAAACTAAGAATGTGACAGCCTACAGGGCTGGCCTGGAGGATCTGCATGACACTCGAATTTGGAAATTGTCTCCTGAAAAATGTACTTTTTGGAATTTAAGACATTTTTCCTATCGGAATAAAATCTTCTGGTACCACGCTGCATTAAATTTGCAGGGATATGTTCTTAGGTACGAGAGATTATGCCACAATGTTACAGCCTATAGACAGGGATTATTTGACACTTTTGACTGCTCGACAGGGGAAAAATATGTCATATGAGACACATGAAGAAAGTTTTACACAGCCATTGTCTAACGAATAATTATACTTTTACCTAATTTATTTTGGTTTTGGGGCTGTATCAACCTTGGATGACCAAGAAAAGTAAAAAAAGTTTAAGAACCTTATTCCAAATAAGGTTATCAAAGAAATTTTTTTGCAATGTCAAAAGAAATATATTTCATAAATTGTTTCTGCGCTTTAATTCTGTTTTCTGTCGTTTATTTTTCCTATATGAAACGTTTTTTCTATTTTTACTAACCTTGATCAAAGTCGCTCATCTGCCTCCTTACGTCTTCCTCTTCAGAATCTGATAGTTCATTATTCGCTTCTCTCAACCATTGAGATTCATCTGAACGGTGTAAACAACTGTCGCTCATGCCTATTGAATGAGAACTAATTAATATCCAATTTAAAAAAAAAAAGTTCCTAAGCCCAGTTTTGTTTTTTGAATGTCAGTTTTATTTTTTAGCTTCTTTTCTTTTTTTTCCTTAATGTCAGGGAGTTAGAATCTAAAAGAACTTAAAAAATTTCAGCAACGATTGAATTTTGGACACCCATACCGGTAATTAAAACCCATCAATTTATAAGTAAACTAATGATTTGAACAAAACATTGGATACTCGAAAATGTGGTAATAAGATATCCCTTGTGAGGAAATTAAGTTACCTTGACTTTATTTTCAATGATCAGAGGCATCCTGCAGTTTCGTCAGTTTATCTATTATTCAATATTTTAACGTCTCTTTATTACGGCAACGTTTAAAGCTTTATGCCATTTCACATTAACATATAATAATTCTTTACAGCTCTTTCAGAAAAAAACTCGCTAATCCAGAGCTATTGAGATGTTTTTTTGTTTCTTAGTATAATTCTATTTTACTAGAATACAATATTGTAGCCTATTCTGTACAAACATCACTAAACAATCACTACAAACTTGATATGTCAGCTAAACACTATAAAAAAGACACTGTAAGAATTGCTTCTTCCTTTATTATTATTATTTATTGGAAATGCATCTTCATACAACAAGAATGATGGAGCGCTACGAAAAAAAAGAGAGCAGTATATTTTCTAGGACAAAATTAAATTCAATAAACGCAAATACAAAGAGGAACCCAGGTCCTTGTAACAAAAGTGAAGAAGAAGAGCCGTGATAATGCATAAATGCTTTGCTTCTCCCTTTCTGCATCTTGTTAAGGTTTTGCTCAAATAAAACTTTATCTTGTGAAAAGGGCTCGCCATCAGCTCTAGTTATTCCAAATCTTCCGTAGGCATGATGTTATTTATATAAAGGATATTACACAAGCACCTTTGAAATTTAGGCTTACACTATTAGATATTTATAACTACATTTGAACTCACGACAAAATGCAAAGATCCTCAAAAACCGTTCTTGTGCGTGTTTTTTTTTCAAACCAAACTGAACCCCAAATAATATTGAATCTTTTAACCTTTACCTGTTCCAACTATAGCGAGAAAACCTAGAACAAATTATTTTGAAAAGGATAGAATAGTTTTTCGAAGCGAATAGTTCACTTTTAACCGAGCAAACAGGGTCAATGTCTTCAATTTCCTTAATCAAAGTAATGTCTTTTCAACTCGACTAATGCTTATGGCAGTGGTATCATCAAAAATTCTGGTGAGCTCTAGTGAGTCTTGATTTCCTTATTAGGGCTATTAATTATTTTATTTAGTCAATTGTCATTTCCTGTTCAGGTCAAAAATTGCTGCAGCCAATGATATCCAATTCTGGAAGGTCTATCTCAAAAAGTCATACTGAGCGCATTATTTTTTAATCGGCGTATCTCTTTGAACTTAGATTAGATTACAGATTTACAGCATTAGATTACAGCATCGTCCTTTGGGCTAAACCTCATATGACCTTCCATTCAGCTTGGCGAGTCCACCCACAGTATACAATATAATAAACATTATGTCCCAAAATCTAAAACCTGAAGCAATTTTTGTTGATGTGTATAAAAATTCAGAACGTGCAAGCTAAGGCTACGTTACTTAAACATAACGTCTACTATTTACTCCTGATATATGTGATGCCAAGAACAAACTGATTTTGTCTATCACCAATTGAGTGCCAGAAAACCCCTTTACTAATAATCACTAAACTATGCCATTGCATTACATTATGGTTGTTGCATAATCATTTGCATGAGGAAACATTTTCCTAGCTTAAGAAGTCACTCTCAGTGATAGAAGAGAAATCTGCGACCGTCAAAACTTAACATCAAGACTGGAAAGGTTAGTAGTCTAAAATATCATATGTAAAGTCTTCTTGGGTATGGTTTCTGCCTACCAAATTTCGAAGTGAATAAGAATGTTTTAATACTGAAGGTAGATAAAACTCAGAAGTGACGTAAGCCTCTGAGAATCAATTCCCTCTCTTCCGTTGGCCCGAACAATTTCTTCATAAGTTTCAAGAGGATCTAAGCGCTTTGACGAAAAAGTTGGAGAAGGCTATACATCTAAAAATCATCATTCTCATATCCCATTGGCCCATGGTATCATGCCCAGCAGTAAAAAAAAATCCAGCCTACGTTTCTGGTAAAATTTTTGTGATGAGCTGTGGTTTTAGAAAGGCGAAGGACCCACATTATAACTCCAATTATACAGATTGAAAATTCTTGTATGTTTCCGTTTCAAAAAAGGTGCAATATGCCCACCTTTCTGTTAAAAAGATGGCGAGGAGAGTGACTATTCATTGCAAGGGGCAAAGAGCCTATTTTATGCATCCTATATTATAAATTGAAAATTCTCGTGTGTCCAGTAAACCAGCCTTCTTGCACCCGAAGGATGGGACGGTGCGATTTTGTGCCGACTATCGGGAACTAAATAAAATTTCAAGGCAGAATTGTTACCCATTACCTCGCACGGATGAGATCCTTGAGGGAATGGGAACGGCTAAATTTACCAGCAAGCTAGATTTAACTCGAGGATATTGCCAGATAAAAATGCACCCTAATAGCATACACAAGATTTGTGACGCCAAATGGTCTATATGAGTTTCTCGTAATGCCATTCGGGATTCAAGGAGCAAGTGGAAGATTCCAAAAGCTCATGGATCGTGCTCTTACAGACTTGAAATTCTGTCGCTGCTACATCGACGATATTGTGATCTTCAGTGACACTTTCCAGGACCACCTGCGACATATCGAAATGGTGCTACAGAGATTGCAGTCAGCAGGGCTGACAGTCAATCCAAGGAAGTGCAGGTTTGGGGATACAGAAGCAAAGTTTTTGGGACATACAGTAGAAGGTGTAGTCGTTAAGCCATCGACGAACAAGGTCCAGGGGATTGTCAATTATCTAAGGCCCATTTCTAAAAAGGATGTTCGAGTATTTACGGGACTAGTTGGATACTATGGTCGCTTTATCCAGAATTTCGCAGCTTTGGCCGAACCACTCCGCCAGATGACGACCAAAAAGGCCCCTGGGGTAGTCGAGTGGACTGCCAATGCAGAACTGGCATTTGAGTCTCTGAAGGAGGCGTTGTGTTCAGCTCCGGTTTTGAGAAATCCGAACTATAAGGAGCCCTTCATACTACAAACAGACGCGAGCGGCAAAGGACTGGGGGCAGTATTGACCCAGCGAACTGACGGGAAGGAACATCCTATCGGCTTCATTAGCAGGAAACTGACACCCGCTGAGAGTCCATACTCCACAATCGAGAAGGAGGCGCTAGCAATAAAATGGGCAATATCCAAGTTCCACTACTTCCTGGCGGGTCGGCATTTCTTCGTCGAAACTGACCATGATCCGTTACGGTGGCTTCATGTGATGTTGAATCAGAACGAGAAATTAGCTCGGTGGATTCTCGCCCTACAAGTATACGATTTCACCATTAGTAGCCGTCCAGGGGTTGTGAACGCTAATGCTGAAGCCCTGTCAAGATACCAGGAATAGGCGACCCCTCCTCGTTTTGTAAATACTGTACATAAATTTTTCGTTGCAGGATCCAGAACGAATCGTCGTCGCGGAGAATATAGATCCGCCGGAACACTTGTATGGATTCACCTACGGCGAGACAAGCCGGTTGCAAGCAGCAGACCGCACACTACAATATTACGTAGAACTGGCGGCGTTTGAAATGACGGATCCAAGTGACGCGAAATACGCATGGGATGAACAAGGAATCTTAAGAAGGTTCTTCAACGATCAACTTCTCCAAATCGTCGTGCCCGTGGGATTTTTCCCTGAGTGCCTAATTATGGAGTGGCACATCAGACAAGATGGTTTTCACAGGTCCGACAAGGAGGTGGCTTATCGTATTTTGCCGGAATACTTTTGGCCTGGGTTATTTCCAGATATCAAAAATTACAGAAAAAATTGTAACCATTGTCAGGCAGTCCAGTTGAGACGGGGTCAGTCTGTAGTCACACATGTGTCATAGGGTTAAGCCAAAGTGGTGCCTCTCTTGTAAATAGTGCTCAAAGTGGCCCTTCCTCTTTTCTCGTCATAAATGAGACCTCGAAGGGAGAACTCATGAAACCGTGCCTAAGGGGGAAGGGATGTGATGGATTATCATTTTTCTTTTTCTTATTTTCACATCGTGATATTTATTTTCTGAGATTGTAGTTCGTAAGTGTGTGTTAATTGAAAAAGGCTAATTACCTGTTTTGGCAAAGAGCCGAGATATAAGCTAGTTTCGTTTTGAATGAATTTTTGTTCGTATGAAATGGTCAGACCTTTCCTGAACTTGGTAGAATAAAGACCTCTGTTTGAAAATCTTTGTACTTTGTGAATTTAGACAGCGATAAGGGTTTCTGATTGAGACCAATTTTAGGACTTGGGTTCTTATTTTGGTTGCTGTGGTAAAAGTTGCCACAATTATTCAATTAGAGGCTGAAAGACTATGCTCTTTTTAACCTGCCGATTTCAGTGGACTGCACACATTGTTATCATATATTGAGATCCATGGAATAATTGACATTATTATCAGTTCAATTAGCATCTAAAAGCACGAAATACACCAGCTTTGGCCAAATCAAAAGTTTAGATCATAACTACAATCAAGTTCCTCAATAACAACAAGAAGAAAAAAGAAATGATACCAAATGACTCAACGGATCCCCTAAAGGCTCTGATGAAATCGAGGAGACGTGCACAATGGGCTGCCTGCCCAGGAGTGCATCAAACAAACAACAAAACAAAAACGACTCAACAGAATTTTAAATTAAAGCCGAACAACTTGTACCTTATCAAATTCTATCTTCTAACTTTAAATTTCACTACAAATATTTTGTAATTCCGTACAGTTTGCATAACAACTAACGCTTAATATTCTTATTTGTAAACTTTGGGCAAATTTTTAGCAAGAATTTGGCTAAAAAACCTGGTCCAGGCATATATATAAAGGTTTATTCTAAAAAAATGGGGAGGAAGGCAATAAAAGGAGCAGACAAATTATATGAAATAAAGAATATTATTACTCTAAGATCACCAAAATCTCGAGATTTGAAGGGACCGGCCCGAAGCTCCCTCCCATGCAATAAGTATAGAGGCCTATAGAGGTTAGGTCAGGTTGGGACTCCAAAAATCCAACAGGGATATCAGCTATCACATTCCACCAGAACTTTTGGACTTGTAGATTATCTTAGTTACAAGTATATTTTGATCTCGCTCTCAGTAGTTTTGACTAGAAAACAACCTGTATCCTCTTACACTTCTAATATCAGAGATAAAGAATAAGTTTGAAAAGTTATTGGATAGAAGTTTGAACCAACCTAGTAAAGGTAAATAAAATCAAGCAACATTTAGAGGTATGACTCCTAATTTAAGAGGCCAACGCTCTTCTACCAGGATAGCAAATTAAAAATGTAATAATGTTTTAAACTAAAACATATTAATATATCTTTAACCTTCTCTTACTTTACTTAACTGCAATTGTCTTATCCTGGACTTTGCATAAGATTTTTACTTTAAAAGACTATTTCATTTTGTTGGAATATTGCACTTATTAGCTGTTTTGAATGTTTTACCTCTTATTGATATACTTCTACATTTTTATTTTATGTATAAATGGAAAGGCAGTGTGGTCCAAGAAATTTCTATGCTACATGATTCTTAAGAAGTTTAAGGCTAAAACAATTTTGTTTTGTTTCTTTTTTATGATGCTCACTAGGCTAGAATTTTTTTTTTCTGGGAAATTACCAGAAATATTGTAAACTTTGGAGAAGGTTTCCTCATCAATTTACAATCTTGTCCCCAGAAAATGCTTCAGATTTTATCCTTATTATAACCATGCTACGGAGTATGCACACAATCAATCCCAATGATAAAATTAAAAAAAAGAACAACAGGAGCAGGTGGCAATAGTAAAACGTTTTTAAATTGACAATGCCAATAATATAGAAATAGAACACTGCATATTTTTTTTCAAATATATTATTTACAGTATTTTATCCTATCTTAAAATCAAAAATTTAAAGGATATATATTCTATTGCTACCAGGTTTCTTTATTGTTTTCTTTGGTATTTTGCTATTCTTGGGTTGTCAGATCTTTTTGTGTTTTATCTAGCTTTCTTGTCAATTCTGTTGTTCATTTTATTACAAAATTTAATGCCAAAAGTGGTTGCATAATTAACTGTGTATTGATATTGTTATAACATAAATACGAATAGGATTCCCAGACCTGATGCTCTAATCAATCTCCTCAAATAAACATAACTTTCAACAGTGAAGTAAGATAGTCATTTCCTTGTAGCATGATCTGTATTTGTTTTATTTTGTCCTTGTTGTTGCTATTGCTAAAAGAAAAAAAAAGAAGAAAAAAGACCATCAGAGGTACAGTTAAACAAACCAGTGTTCTTTAGAAGTTCATACAGTGTTGATTGAAAAATTATCATATTTAGAATATTTTTCAAGCATGCTTTTCAGGTTCTAGCTAGTACCAGCTCATGAAGATCACTCTAATGAAGAGTTTTCTTTCTTTCTTTTTATGGAGTTAAAGCAATCTGAAGCCTTAACTTGCCTGAACAAGTACTGATAGCTATACATTAAATCTGAAACAAATAATCAAAAAAAAAATATTCAGGAATACAAATATTCTTCAACATTTTTTTAGAGGGAGAAGATTGCAATTCTTATATACACTTGTGTATGAGATTTTTCACTTGAGAGGTCTCTTACCAAACCATTGGTAACTCTTTAGTAGGATTAAGTTTAGGAACTTTCTGATAATTCTTTTTTATATAACCATTTTCCTTAATATTTATCTAAAATTAATTCAATAGCCCTAATTGTGATTTGTGTCTAGTGAATATCCTTTTGAGTGTTCATAAGCAAATTTAGTTCCAATCTTTCTTCTACTGTGTATCAGTATCAGAGTTCTACGTATTAAAGAACAAGTTATATATTTTTCTTGCAAGAACTACTCACCTGAGTCATCTGTGTAGATAAAGGATTTTTTTATATGACCCAAAAGCCAACTTTTTTGAATGAACATTGCTTGAGATGCCAATTAGTTGAAACCTCTCATAGAATTCACATTTTACAGCCACACTGAAAAATAAAACATTGCATCCCTAGAAAATCTGAGCACAGCAAAGATACTTGCACATACAAGTATACACTGACCTGAGCATTAGGAAGAAGAACGGGTCATGGTTGACTAAAGGGATGTGACTTGTCTTCCCAACCATGAAGGGACAAAAATACACAAAACAATAGCCCTTGAAAAAACATGATAGTATTTCTACCAGTGCCCCTTTGTTAAACCTTTATATCCCCCCTCCACCTCCTCTCCCATATTTGTTGAGTGTTCATTATGTTTTCAGTCTCCAAACAAAATTAAATGTTGGGGATCCCAAGGCATTCCCTAGAAAATGAGTGGGACCTCTGGGGACCCTTGTGACTTTCTCAGGCTACGAAAAAAAAATAGATAAATATTGCAAGGCAGCTATATTTAATAATCTTCCTAGTTTGCTGGTTTGGACTGACCTTTATCTCAAACCTACAAAAACTTGAGACAAGGAGAGAATGATAATGCTCATTCCACAACGGGCCTGTTTTCTTAGTTAAATAACAGCTAAACTTAGATAAATTACGGCAAAATAGTTTGAAATACAACCACACCAAAGATTTTTTTTCGTTAGTATTAAACTTAATTGCACGTGCCAGCAGTAAGGATGAATTCTCTTAATATCAACCATTGCTAACCAGTAATGATTGTAACTCAAAAGAATGGGTGCATTGCAGGATAATACACCATGGCTTGTTGTATTAGTCCTTGTTGGCAGATGACTAAGAGCTCAACTAAACCCATATAAAATTCATGATTCTAGTTAGCGTAGCTTTCTCACAGCCTAAAAGATCAAATAAATTTACATTTAAGGGTCCAGCTGCCATTGGACCAGTTCACAATAGAGTATTCCTGTAAGTGTGCAAACAATAATCAAAGCCAAACATCAAATTTTTACACATGCAAGCATGCATATTCAAGGGGGATTCTGGACTGATACATTGAACCTACCCCAAAAAATGGGGAAGACCATATAAGTAACATTTAATCTGTAATAAATGACATCTCTAAAGAAAAGAGATGTTGGTACTATAAAATGGTCTGACATTTTCAACAGACAGATACAAAAGTATGACCCATACAAAAGTATAGCACTTGCCCCTCCCTTTCCAAAGGTATTTTGTGGCATCCATGTTCTCCAGGCTTTTTGTATCTTACATAAGATGTTATTTTTGGATTCTTGCTTTTCTAGTCAGGTGCTTCTTGCTATCTTGGAAATTAGCTGAGTTAGGTAAACGAAACTATCAGGAATGAATCCAGGGCTTAAAATATGCCCTAGAGGATGATATCAATCTACTATCTCTTTTCTTAATTATTAATTTAAAAAACTTTTTTCCACAAAATAAGTTTTTTAAAGAAAAGTAAAGAACTCCATTAAACCAAAAATCAACGAAAATAAGATCAAATAATCTACCAAGCGTGAAACTACCACAAATGAGCATCGATAAATAAATGAAACCCAAAACGAACAGAAATTACAATAAATAACCGAGTCAAACTCAAAACGAGCAGAAATTAACATGAATAGGGCTCAAAACCCCTATGCCTTCCCAAGGCGAGAACATAATTTGCACTTTACTGAAAAAAATATAAATTTTCTACTTTTATAATTTTAATAAATCAAATAATATTAACATTTTGATTAATAAATATCAGTATATATATAATTAACTGACACTGCACATTCATTTGTTGTTTTTTTTTACTTTGAAAAAGTAAAAAGAATTTCACTTTGAAAATAGGAAGTTCTTTACTTTTCTTTGAAAAATTTATTTTGTGGAAAATGTTTTTTTAATTAATTTCCATTTGTTTTATATTGACATATTCTTTTCAGGGAAAAAAAGAAAATAATAGTTTAAATCTTTTCGTTTTTTTTAAGACTTTATAGTTTGGCCTGCTATTTGTATGCTGGAGAAAAATTTTCGGCAATTTTTAACAACATACACCCTTTTAAAAATCTGGATACAAATAGTAATGTTTAATTTACTTTCATACCTCCTCTAGTTGACCTGAAATAGAAAACTTGATACCATTTGCAAAAAAAATATGTTTACTTTCTTTGATAGCTTGGATACACTTACGCTATTTTGATTTGGTTGAATTTTAAGAACAGAAGTAGCCCCGAAAGTTTGAACATAATACCCTCAGTCGTTCTTGGGATACTGCTGAGATGCCTTATAGGGAATTAGCTTTAACACAGTGCATTTTGATTTAATCTTAAGGCGACATTTAGCTTTTAAACATGATGGGCAAACGGGAGGATGGGCGTAGGAAGGGGGGGATTAGTTGCCCTCCAATCACTTTCAACTATTAAAAAGGGCACTAGCCCTTTCTATTTTCAATCAAATAAGCCCTTTTCGAAGTTTCTACGACAACTCCTTTGATACGAAGTGCCCGGTCTAAACAAAAAAAAATAATACATTGTGCTCACATTGCTCTTTACTATAAAAATGTCAAGCCTTCCAATCACTTTTGAATATTAAAAAGGGCAATAGCCCTTTCAATTTCCAATCGAATGAGCCCTTTTTGAGTTTTGTATGTCAACATTTTCTATAAACACCTTATATGTCCCCAGGGCATAAATTACAACCCTTGCCCTGAGGGCTGTGAGGGGATTGTCATCCTCAAACACATAATTTCTGGAGCTTTCAACTACGTTGAAAAAAATGGCTATCTCAAAATTTTGATTGGAGGTGTTTGGAGAAATAATGGGCGTGAGAGGGGGGTTACTTGCCCTCCAATCACTTTTGACTATTGAAAAGGGTACTAGCCTTTTCAATTTCCAATCGAATGAGCCCTTTTTGAAGTTTCTACGACAACGCTCTCTATAAAAAAAACCTTACATGCCATAGGGCATGACTTCCCACCCTTGCCTTGAGGAGTGTGGGGGGAGTGTCATCCTCAAAAACATAACTTCTGGACTTTTTAACTACTTCGAACAAATGGTTATCTCAAAATTTTGATTGGATGTGTTTGGGGAAATGGTGGGTGTGAGAGGAGGGTTAGTTGCCCTCGAATCACTTTCGACTATTAAAAAGGGCGCTAGCCCTTTGAATTTCCAGTCGAATGAGCCCTTTTTCAAGTTTCTACAATAAAGCTTTCTATAAAATCCTTATATGCCCCCAGGGCATAAATTACAACCCTTACCCTGAAGGCTGTGGGGGGAGTGTCATCCTCAAAAATATAATTTCCGGACCTTTCAATTTGAAAAATGGCTACCTCATAATTTTAATTGGACGTGTCTGGATAAATAGTGGGCTTGGAAGGGGTGGTAGTTGCCTTCCAATTATTTTCGACTATAAAAAAGGGCACTAGCCAATTCAATTTCCAATCAAATAAGCCCTTTTTGAAGTTTCTACGACAACACTTTCCATAAAAACCTTATATGCTCCCAGGGCATAATTTACAACCCTTGCCCTGAGAGCTGTGGGGGGTTGTCATCCTCAAAGACCTAAAATCCAGAATTTTCAACTACGTTGAACAAAATAACTATCTCAAAATTTTGATTGGATGTGTGTGGGGAAATGGTGGGCGTGGAAGGGGTGTCAGTTGCCTTCCAATCACTTTCAACAATTAAAAAGGGCACAGGCCACTCAATTTCCAATCAAATGAGCCCTTTTCGAAGTTTCTACGACAACTCCTTCGATACGAAGTGCCCTGGTATGGAAAAAAAAAATAATAATAATTATACATTGTGCCAACATCGTTCTTTACTCAGGCAGCGCGATTGCGCTGCCTTTGATTTTTTTTTTCTTTAGACCAGGGCACTTCGTATCGAAGGAGTTGTCATAAAAACTTCCAAAAGGGGTCATTCGACTGGAAATTGGAATGGCTAGTGCCCTTTTTAATAGTCAAAAGTGATTGGAGGGCAACTAACACCCCTTTCACGCCCACCTTTTCCCAAAACACATCCAATCAAAATTTTGAGATAGCCATTTGGTTCAGCGTAGTTGATTTCCAGATAGAAATTATGTTTATGAGGAGAACACTCCCCCACAGCCCTCAGGACAAGGGTTGTGAGTTATGCCCTGGGGGCATATAAGATTTTATAGAAAGCGTTGTCGTAGAAACTTCAAAAAGGGCTCATTCGATTGGAAATTCGAAGGGCTAGTGCCCTTTTTAATAGTCAAAAGTGATTGGAGGGCAACTAACCCCCTCTCACGCCCACCTTTTCCCAAAACACATCCAATCAAAATTTTGAGATATCCATTTTGGTCATGTAGTTGAAAGTTCTGGAAACTAGGTCTTTGAGGATGACCCCCCCCCCCCAGAGCCCTCAGGGAAAGGGGTGTAGGTCATGCCCTGGGGGCATATAAGGTTTTTATAAAAAGCGTTGTCGTAGAAACTTCAAAAAGGGCTCATTCGATTGGTAATTGAAATGGCTAGTGCTCGTTTTAATAGTCGAAAGCAACAGAAGGTCAACTAACGCCCCTTCCACGCCCACCATTTCCCCAGTCACATCCAGTCAAAATTTTGAGATAGCTATTTTGTTCAACGTAGTTGAAAGGTCCGAAAATTACACCTTTGAGCTGGACACTTCCCCCAGAGTCTTCAAGGAAAGGGTTGTAAATTATGCCCTGGGGGCATATAAGGTTTTTACTGAAAGCATTGTCATATACTTGAAAAAGGGCTCATTCAATTGGAAATTCAAAGGCCTAGTGCCCTTTTTAACAGTTGAAATTAATTGTAAGGTAACTAATCCCCCTCTCAAGCCCATCATTCTCCCAAACATTTATGGGGGACTTCGTATCAAATTATATCTTTTTTCCATATCAGGGCCCTTTGTATCAAAGGAGTTGTTGCAGAAACTTCGAATAGGGCTCATTTGATTGGAAATTCGAAGGGCTAGTGCCCTTTTTAATAGTCAAAAGTGATTGGAGGGCAACTAACCCCCTCTCACGCCCACCTTTTCCCAAAACAAATCCAATCAAAATTTTGAGATAGTCATTTTGGTCATGTAGTTGAAAGTTCTGGAAACTAGGTCTTTGAGGATGACCCCCCCCCCCCCAGAGCCCTCAGGGAAAGGGGTGTAGGTCATTCCCTGGGGGCATATAAGGTTTTTATAGAAAGCGTTGTCGTAGAAACTTCAAAAAGGGCTCATTCGATTGGAAATTGAAATGGCTAGTGCCCGTTTTAATAGTCGAAAGCAACAGAAGGTCAACTAACGCCCCTTCCACGCCCACCATTTCCCCAGTCACATCCAGTCAAAATTTTGAGATAGCTATTTTGTTCAACGTAGTTGAAAGGTCCGAAAATTACACCTTTGAGCTGGACACTTCCCCCAGAGTCTTCAAGGAAAGGGTTGTAAATTATGCCCTGGGGGCATATAAGGTTTTTACTGAAAGCATTGTCATATACTTGAAAAAGGGCTCATTCAATTGGAAATTCAAAGGCCTAGTGCCCTTTTTAACAGTTGAAATTAATTGTAAGGTAACTAATCCCCCTCTCAAGCCCATCATTCTCCCAAACATTTATGGGGGACTTCGTATCGAATTATATCTTTTTTCCATATCAGGGCCCTTTGTATCAAAGGAGTTGTTGCAGAAACTTCGAATAGGGCTCATTTGATTGGAAATTGGAATGGCTAGTGCCTTTTTTAATATTCGAAAGTGATTGGAAGGCAACTGACACCCCTTCCACACCCACCATTTCCCCAAACACATCCAATCAAAATTTTTATCAGTCATTTTGTTCAGCACAGTTGATTTCCAGATAGAAATTATGTTTTTGAGGAGGACTTTGCCCCCACAGCACTCAATACAAGGGTTGTGAGTTATGCCCTGGGGGCATATAAGGTTTTTATAGAAAGTTTTGTCTTAGAAACTTCAAAAAAGGCTCATTCGATTGGAAATTCAAAGGGCTAGTGCCCTATTTAATAGTCAAAAGTGATTGGTGGGCAACTAACCCCCCTCTCACGCCCGCCTTTTCCCCAAACAAATCCAATCAAAATTTTGAGATAGTCATTTTGTTCAACGTAGTTGAAAGTTCTGGAAATTAGGTCTTTGAGGATGACAAACCCCCCACAGCCCTCGGGGCAAGGGTTGTAAGTTATGCCCTGGGAGCATATAAGGTTTTTATAGAAAGCCTTGTTGTAGAAACTTCAAAAAGGGCTCATTTGATTGGAAATTGAAATGGCTAGTGCCCTTCTTATGAGTCAAAAGTGATTGGAAGGCAACTAACACCCCTTCCACGCCCACCATTTATCCAGACACATCCATTTGGCGTCGCCATTACCTCATACGTTGGTACATCTATTAACAAAAGCTTCTTTGGTTTTGCAATACAAAGAACGGGGTTAAGACACCACAAATCCTCCGAAAAACGTTTTCACAACGATCCAATTCTCCTCACATGGCCGAATCAAATCAGTTTTTGTTTTGTGGTACACGGGTTAAACGGATAGACACTATTCAAGGTAGTTTGTTTGGTTTGACATATAAAACATCTTTTATTTAGTAAAAAAGAAAATGAGTTTATAGTTTTGTTCACGTATGAGCCTGGTGTTTAGTAGGCCAGATAATTATTTGTATTTTAATGGTTTAGCTGCGGTAAATCCACTATTTGGGTATGGATAATACCTTTCTTAAGTTTATATTTTATAAATTACATAAGGTCATAACAGCTTGGCCGCAGAGACCGTCATTACATGAGGTCATAAAGCCTAGGGCGTATTGGCCGTCATTACATAAGGTCATAACGCCTAGGGCGTACAGGCCGTCATTACATAAGGTCATAACACCTAGGGCGTATAGGCCGTCATTACATAAGGTCATAATGCCTAGGGCGTACATGCCGTCATTACATAAGGTCATAACGCCTAGGGCGTATAGGCCGTCATTACATAAGGTCATAACGCCTAGGGCGTACAGACCACCATTACACAAGGTTATAACGCCTACGGCGTATAGGCCTTCTGCCAAAGGATAAGTTGGTCTGGAGATTGCAGCTCAAATTAGTCCCAGCATCTAATTATAAAGATTTTATAGTTGGATGAAATTATGTATTTATAATATCGTAATTGTTTAAATAATCACTACAGGATGAAATGAAAAATCTGAAGTCACAGATTATTTGTTTAAAAAATGATGGAATATCCTTTTCCGAGCAGGACCACACCTCCAACACTAACAGGGGTGAGGGCCCCTCAACAACGGCCTCGAGAGACCGAGAAGATACAGGTGATGGCAATTCTGAGAATGAGGACAATGATTCTTTGCATTTCGATGACAAGCAGTCGATGGTAGACACCGATCCCAGAACAGATGACAAGATCTCTTTGGCAGAGTCGCTGGACCTTGTATACGGAAGTACTGGGTGACACCATTTGCCCCAGGCCTACCATTACCGTCCAACAGCCTCGCTCGGCGGCAGAGCTGGTTTTGGCAATTGAGCCATTCAAGAGAAAACAGCTTATCATGTTACCTTTCTCCCCAATGCTGAAAAACTTCATCAAGCAGCGCTCAGAAGAACTGCAGTCAACAACAAAGAATAAGTCATTCTCAGAACGTGGTACTTTCTTTGATCCTCTCGACATACCGGGCCGAGCGAAAGCTTACAAATGTCAGGACACACATTTGGCTTCACAAGCAAGCGCAATTCTTGTTTCGGACTTGCACTCTTTGAGTAGAACTTCCCCTTTTCTCCTTAGTTTTTACCCCTTTTTAGATATTGGCAGCTGGCAGCCCTAGTGGTACGCAAAAATCATGGAACAAAACATTACAGAAGTGAATTTTTGTATCCTGTTTGTATTTATTTGTATTTTAATCATTTGGGTGTGTTAAACCCAATATTTATGGTATGGTAAAATACTCATTACATAAGGTCATAACACCTAGGGTATACAGGCAGTCATTACATAAGGTCATAACGCCTTTGGCGTACAGACTGGAATTACATAAGGTCATAACACCATTGGGTGTATAGACTGCCGTTACATAAGGTCATAACGCCTTGGGAGTACAGACCCTCATTACATAAGGTCATAATGCTTTGGGAATACAGACCGCCATTATATAAGGTTACGACGCCTTGGACCTACGTACCGTCATTGCATAGTATTGTAACGACTACAGCGTTACACTTTTTGTATCTTATTTGTAATTATTTGTATTTTAATCATTTGGGTGTGTTAAACCCAATATTTATGGTATGGTAAAATACTCATTACATAAGGTAATAACATCTAGGGTATACAGGCCGTCATTACATAAGGTCATAACGCCTTGGGCGTACAGACCGGAATTACATAAGGTCATAACACCATTGGGTGTATAGACTACCATTACGTAAGTTCATAACACCTTGGGTATACAGGCCGTCATTACATAGGGTCACAAAACCTTGGGTGTACATGCCGTCAATGCATAAGGTCAAATCACCTTGGATGTACAGATCGTCATTAAATAAGGTCAGAACGCCTTGGGTGTACAGACCGGCATTACATAAGGTAATATCACCTTGGGTGTACAGGCCACCATTACATAAGGTCATAACGCCTTGGGAGTACAGACCCTCATTACATAAGGTCATAATGCTTTGGGAATACAGACCACCATTATATAAGGTCACGACGCCTTGGACGTACGTACCGTCATTGCAAAGTATTGTAACGACTACAGCGCTGTCCTATAGGTCTGTTCTGGCATGGGGTAAGTTTTTCTGGTGATTAGAGTTGAATTTACTTCCACCGTCTAATTACAAATATGCTATGCTAGCTGGATAAGAGTATATACTTATAATATTGAAGAAATTATTGTTTCAAAACGTAGTACTTTCTATGACACTTTCGGCATCCCGGACCGAGCGAGAGCTTACAAATGTCAAGACGCATTTTCAGCTTCACAGGCACCACGCATAAACCCAACATTCATTTTGTTACCATCAACTGCATAAGTAGAGGACATAAAGTTCATATCAGTTGACAGAAAGTCATTCTTGGCCTTAGATTATTCCACATGAGTGACTCTGAGCATGCTATCATACAGTGACCTCACGTTAGGTACTGTCATAAAGATGTTAAAGGAAGAGAACGTCTCTCCTGACACTATCCCAAAAACTGATAAAGTTCTTGGATTCTGTTAACAAATGTCAGCAGCATCTTTCAAATATTCTTTCTAGAGCATACTCAAAATTGATGTTTATGAGAAGAGATACTGTCTCGGACTCAATTCCTGACTTGTCTCAGGAGATTAGGAATAAACCGAGATTATTATCTCTGGAAAGTATTTCATGTTTTCCGCCAACTTAAAAGACTTAACTCACAGAATGAGGTTAGGGTTCACTTTCAAAAACAAAATATATCAGTTCAAAGTGCCATCGTGAGCTATGGCCATCTTCAAACCATCCAATTGCATGCTTACATGAACAAATAGATTCTGCACAATTACCAAAAGTCATTAGTACAGAACAATGTAAAGACCATTATGATTCTCCAGCACATACTTGGGTTCATGCTGAGCGAGAAATCAGACGATTCTCCTGCACAGACTTGGGTTCATGCTGAGCGAGAAATCAGAATTGCAACCTATGCGATGGATCATATTTCTCGGGTTTCTGGTAGACCTGGAGGTAAAGAGGGTGTACCTAACCCCGGAAAAGATTCAGAACTTGATACATACAATCAAGGCAGCTCTGGAAAAATCGCATACCTCAATAAGGCAACTGATGAAGCTGATTGGACTCATCAATGCGGGCTCAAGAGCAATTCCTTTCAACAGAATACATCTCAGGAAATGTCAGTTACTAACGCTCAGATTGTGGGACAGGTCTTGGAACAACATAGATTTAAACATCCTAATTACGACAGAGATGAAAGAGGCATTTTCACCGTGGCTGAGCAAAGATTGGCTAAGTCAAGGCCTTCCTCTCAAGCCCCCTATTGTTTCCAAAACAATATTCACCGACAGCTCAACCTACGGGCGGGGTGGCTATCTAGAGGACCCACATCAAGACACTTCGGGGACTTGGTCTCCAGAAGGGAAATCTCTTCATACAAATTGCCTCGAGATGAGAGCCGTAGCCAACACAATCAAAGCCTTTTTGGAGGAGCTAAGAAACGAGGTGGTCAGGGTAGCGACGGACAACTCGTCGGGTCACTCAATCTAGTAGCCGACACACTGTCACGAGAAGGAAAAGGTCAGCCCACGGAATGGAGTCTCAACGAGAGTGTCTTCAGAGCCCCGTCAAAAGAGTACGGATTGCCAGAATTCAATCTCTTCGCGACTCGATTGAACCGGAAGATCGACGTATATTTCTCACCAGTTCCAGATTCTCTTGCGATCAGCACAGATGCCCTTGTCCGCGATTGGTCGAACAAACACAGCTATGCCTACCCTCCATTTGCCCTGATCCCAAAGGTTCTGGAGAAGGTTCGAAAGTCTGTGAACTGCCAAATAACGCTAATTGCTCCGCGATGGCCTCGCCAAGCTTGGTACAAGAATCTTCTCAACCTGCTAGTAGACTTGCCTATACCCCTCGGAGATCAGTCATATCTCCTCCAGCAGGGTCAACTTCGCCACCCAGCACTAAGGAATCTAAATTTACACGGCTGGATGTTATCAAGCGTGGACTCGAAAAGAGAGGTTTTTCTAAGGAATCATCCAGTGCAATTGCCCAGCCCAGCGACGATCTACCATTGAATTGCACAATGGAAAATGGCAAGTGTTTGTGGGCTGGTGTAGTGAAAGGAAGATTAATCCTCTCAACACCAGTACCCAGACAGTTGCAGAATTCATGATATATCTAAAGACTGGTCGAAACCTCACACCATCAACGATAGAAGGTTATAAAGCAGCAATACGCGGAACGCTAGCTCTAGCTACAGGAACAAATATCAGCAAAGATACTTGTTTGACGAAAATGATACAAAACTTTTGGCACGAGTCACCGTGGACACAACATGATGTTCCTGCCTGGGATCTTGGCCTTGTTCTAAGGTATTTTAGAACTTCACAATATCTTGACTTGTGGAATATTGATATGAAAGACCTTACTCTTAAGACGGTATTCATTACTGCCATCGCATCTGGTCGTCAAAGGAGTGAAATTCATGCCTTGTCCTTCAGTACAGTACAATTTTCGGATAATTCAGTATCTCTCATGTTTCTCCCTTTGTTTAAACCCAAAACCGTGAAGCCTCATGAGATACCTTCTCCTACCCTTCTTCCCGTGCTAGATGTAGATCCAGCTTTGTGTCCAGTGAGAATACTATCAGCCTATGCACAGCGAACGGCTAACATGGCGGTCAGAAAAGACAAAAAAAAAGGTTCTTCATTCCTTTTTCTAAAACAGCACCACAAGAGGTGGCAGCTAGAACCAATTCGTCTTGGATAAAGCAGGCCATAACTATGGCATATGAGGCAGCAAAAGAAGAGTGTAGAAAAGGGAAAACACACAACACAAGATCCATGGCGGCGTCATGGGCGCTATCAAAATCAGTATCACTTGCTGATATAATGAGTGCTGCTGGCTGGTCTTCAGAGTCTAGTCCCAGACAACACTACCATCATGAAATAGAAGATCGAACCAATGCTCTACATTTTGTTGTGGATCAGACAGTTTTATAGTTTGTACATTTGAATATTTGAGTTTGAAACTAATTTTTATATTAGTTGATTTATGAACCCACCACCAAATCCGTTGGAATCTAAGCTTTTCTTAATAAATGTACCAACGTATGAGGTAATGGCAACACCAAAACCGAACTTTCGAATGAAAGTTCAGTTTGGCTAGCCAATACTTACCTAATACATTGGTACAGAGAGTCCCATCCTCCTCCTCGCTCATAGAGATTTAAGGAATTATAAGGGATTTAGTTCAAAACAGAAACTGATTTGGCCATGTGAGAAGAATTGGATTGTTGTGAAAACGTTTTTTGGAGGATTTATGGTGTCTTAACCCAGTTTGCATATTGTAAAACTGAAGAAGCTTTTGTTAATAGATGTACCAACATATGAGGTGAGTATTGGCTAGCCAAACTGAACTTTCATTCAAAAGTTTGGTTTTAAAATTTTGAGATAGCCATTTTGTTGAAAGTAGTTGAAAGGTCCGGAAATTATATTTTTGAGGATGAAACTCCCCCCACAGCCCTCAGGGTGCCCTTTTTAATAGTCGAAAGTGATTGGAGGGCAACTAAATACATCCAATCAAAATTGAGCAGGGCTCAAAACCCCTATGCCTTCCCAAGGCCAGAAAATAATTTGCACTTTACTGAAAAAATACAAATGAATGTGCATTGTCAGTTCAATATACATATACTGATATTTAGTAATCAAAATGTTAATATTGATTTATTAAAGTTATAAAAGTAAAAACATTTATATTTTTTCAGTAAAGTGCAAATTATGTTCTGGCATTGGGAAGGCATTGGGACTCATGTTAAATTCTGCTTGTTTTGAGTTTGACTTGGTTATTTATTCTAATTTCTGTTCGTTTTGGATTTCATTTATTTATCAATGCTGGTTTGTGGTAGTTTCACGCTTGGTGGATTATTTGATTTTATTTTTGCTCATTTTTGGTTTAGTAGAATTCTTTACTTTTCTTTGAAAAACTTATTTTTTGAAAAGTTTTTTTTAGTTAATAAATAATACATTGTACCAACATCGTTCTTTACTTAGGCAGTGCTACTGCAGTGCCTATGATTTCTAGGGTTTAGAAGATTGCATAGATGACAGGTCAATTGCCTATCTAAGTCTTTACAGAGCATTTATCTCAATTTGAAGTTTTCAGTCTCTTTTTCATTGGCTCTAGTTTTTGAAAATGCACTTGCATTTTTTTTCTACATGATTTTAAAGCCATAGGCCTATCAAGGCTTTTTTCCCTAAATTTAAAAAATAGATTACATAACTTTAAAACCATCCATGTCAGGTCTGAGCAACAGGCTTTCAAGTGAATGTATACATGATTATATTACTGACATAGGGACAAGATGAATGAACTAGGGTAAAGGTACCAATGATTTGACAGTGCAATTTTGGAACTGATTTGATGCTAGATTTTTCCATCATATGAGGAACTGCAGCTTGGTCTCATACCATGTTCATATTTTTTAGCATTTGACTTGGTTAATCACAACATCCTAATTCATTTATCAATGAATAACTTTGAAGTAGACCCTCCCTTATTAAATTTTGTACATGTTTTCTTTCAAATAGATCCCAAGTTGTAAAATACAAAAATCTTATCTCTGATCCCTTCCCTACTTGGTGTAGAATTCCTTAAGGAACCCTGTGGACCACTCTTATATCTATAATTGATTAATGAAATTGGTAAGAGATTCTGTCAAAGGTGTTAATGTGTAGATTACCTGCTGATCCTTGAAGTTTGTCATAGAAATATCAAAACTGGCCCTATCAAAATTCTACCCATGTTTAGGACGAGGCTAAGAATTTACATACAAATGTAAATTCCACTAAGTCAATTATAATAACAATAAGTTTCTTAAAATTCTTGAAATCCACTCCTGTTTTTTTTTAAACCCTATCCCACCCAAAATGCTAGTAAAACATGTTAAACTCCTTGGCATCACAAACTTCTAATAATCTTAAGTAGGACATGCATATTTCAAGGATTCTGAACTTTCAAGCCAAAGGATAGTCAAAACCAAAATTTTTAAGGTGGATTAAAATGGCAGATTAACTATGAAATGGCCAAATCTTGACAACATTTTCACTGTGAACAACAAAGAAATCTTTGCTGGACCATTAAAGCTGAGAGGAAGTGGGCCATTCCATTTAGTGTTTAGAGATACTATTCCTGACATATGACCCAGGTCACACAATTACACTCCATATGATTATCCAATTTTGTTCCAATACCTGAGACGATTTTTTTAGTTTTTTTGCTTCCAATATCTGAATGATGTTTTATATGTTTACAAATTAAACAAAAGTTGAAGAGAAACATAGAAATAAAGTAAAAAGAATAGTCATGTTGAATGCACAAGAATCTGCCCACAAGCATTGTCCAAGTATTTTGACAGGTGTCAAATTGGGTTCCAACTAACATCAAAAAAAGGCAACTTTTTTGTTCTGTCAAATTTGTAGCTGAAAATGGTCCAATTTCTGAAAAACAGAGTTTTGTATCCTTTTCTGATAAAACTTCAAACTTCTAATCTAACAGTAAGATTCCTAGATGTTTTTCCTACATATTGAAACCCTTTTCAAACCAAGTCTTTAAGTTAGGCCTTCCAGAGTAGAAAAAGTGTCTTTTTTACAACAACCATTGAATCATTGGTGCCTTTACCCTACTTGATGCCTTTTTATTCTCTTTCTGAATATAATTATTGTTTCACTTACAAACAAAACAACCTTTTTCCCCCTATGATTGTCCTCTATACCTTTAATTAGTATATTTCTCTGTTGTTTAGCACCTCTTGCTGCTTTATTTTCTTTGTGAATGAATTCCTTAGCCCATCTAAACTGTTAGAACTATATCTGATTGTAAAAGAATTTCAGACCTACTTGATATCAAATATTGTTTAGAAATGGTTTATGATATTGGATAACAATTGAAATAAACATAATAAAATGACTAATAAAGACATGCTGCATATTTGAAGCAAGATTTATGTTGTTCAAGTGCTTGTTTTTAGTTTTGTATAAGCCTATAGCTTGTCATAGGACCTGTACAGCCTATTTTATCCTATAGCCTGCACAAACATATAAGGGACTGTCAGAAGGGGTGGTTCATTTGCAAGTGGATACACTAAAAAAATTATACTTTTTAAAGAACATATAAAAAGCATTAATTGGGCATAGTGAGTTCAACTTGTCTCTACATCAGTAATAGAATATTGGGTAACATTCTAGTTTAGCTACTTTTCAATCTTTTGGAAAGGGGTTGGGTTAGAAAAATGAAACTTTCAGTAATGAATCCAGAGCCAAAAACATACTTTGAAAAGGTATTTCCAAACTTCTATGTTAACCTTCATTTGATTTCTAAGTCTTGGGAATTTGCTTACTTGACAGGTATATTACCTATTGAAATTTTGACTAAACAACATTTTACCTTAATTTTCAGTTATCAGTATCTTTTTCTCTAGATTTAGTTCTCAAAATCCAATCCCTGTTATTTGAGAAGGATTTTAAGCCATATTAATGGGGTTTTTTTCAAAATTTAGGCAATGTATTTGCATATTTTTA
The DNA here is from genome assembly GCA_027921565.1 of Artemia sinica. Taxonomy (NCBI): domain Eukaryota; kingdom Metazoa; phylum Arthropoda; class Branchiopoda; order Anostraca; family Artemiidae; genus Artemia; species Artemia sinica. The sequence continues at coordinate 27,334,512 of CM051263.1, read as the reverse complement.
AACTTTATAAATTGGGATTGAGCAAAGTTGTGAAGCTGAAAACAATTTTGTTGTACTACATTTAAGCAAAAAATCTATTTTGCAAGGTTTCACTTTTATAGAACAAAGGTTTTTAGAGGTTTGGGTCCTCTACAGGGAGAAGGAATGGAGGTAGGTACTTTAAAATGCCTACCTGGGACATACTTGGGTACTTGTCTTTTATATAAAACACACTCAAGATTGAAGTTTGGCTAATGTTAATGAAAAAAAAAATATGATGAAAATAGAATACTTTATTTCCAAAACTGTGAAAACTACAACTTGGAAATATGCTCCCAGAACACAGAAATGTCCTCAAGAATCATGTTAAAATAACTTGGCCTTCTGCCTTTACTGCTGCCTGCCACATATACTCCACTAAGTATGAATGTAAATGATGGCAGGATGCACCTTGGTGCTGTTTATTCTTGCACTTTGCAGAACCTCACATTCTCTCTACTTTTTGGGTAGAGGTGCTGGTTTCTGGGTTGACAGAAGAATTTTTGTGGTACACTTTCAAATGAGTGAAACCTGCTTGTTCCAGCTCAGTTGTGTTGTAGCCCTTTCAACAATTTGAAATGATTCTTGATCCTGGCTCTATGTTAAGCTTAATTTGTTGGAGTAAAGTTTCTGCTCCTTGGTTGGGGAGCTCCACTAAAAATCTTTCACTGATTTCCCAGCACACTCCACCAAACACCCACTGTTGTGGTAAGATTCTTCCTGCATTATTTTTTCTTTTTGTAAACAAGGATTTATCTATTTCTACTATATGACCAATTCCTCCAATTTCCTCACAGTTTTCTGTTACACAGAAAACATGCACACTTTATGGAGGTAGTTATTCCAATTGACAAAAGTTTGTTTAGAAGCCTAGCTCTTGTTGATACTAGGCCACAGACAACAATTTGTTAGCCCAGAATTAAATGAAACAAACTACAGTAACAAATGACATTTTACTTTTAGAAAACCACATATTGACATGCAAATTGACAGTTTTCAAACATAGCCAAGCATTACACTTCCAAAAATGTTGCTTCTTGTAAGAGTACAAAGTCATGGTGTGCCCATCAATCAATCAATCAATCAATCATTTTATTAATGCTAAACTCTATTACAAATGTAAAGAAAAATTATTTGGCCCAAGAAGCTTGGCTTGTTGTGGGCCTTACAACATAATAAAGCACTAAAACAACCATAAATATTACTCTAAATTAAACAATATATATGAAATAAAGATTAAAGAGAATAAACACTACCATATAGTAAAAAAAAAAAAAAAAAAAAAAAAAAAAAAAAAAAAAAAATATACAAGGGAAAAACACAAAAGGAGAAACACTAGAAAAAGAGAAAACAGGGAAAATAAACGAAGGAGAGAGAAATTACTAAACTGGAAAGACACAACAAATAACTGCCTTTGCAGACAGAAATAACGGGACATCTGGTGGGATTGAATTCCATAACTGAATTGATTTATAAACAGCAGACCTCTGGGCTGCTGTAGATGAACGTTTGGGCAAAATAAGTCTACGAGAAGAACTATGTAAAAAATTAGAGTACCTACCTGAGCCTGTCCGTGAAAAAAATTTCTGCAGAGGCAGTGGAAGTGTACCTAGAAAAGCAGAATGTGCTAAATAAAGATTACTTTTACCCACAATACGATCCAGTGGAGCTATTCGAGTATCATTATAAAGATCAGAGGAAGGATAAAGCCGAGGGAGAAGAAAAGTAGCCTTCACTGCCCTATTTTGGGCTCTTTGAAGTGAGCAGAGAAGAGATTTATTAGTATTACCCCAGACAGAGCAGCAATAAGAAAGGTAAGGAAAAATAAAAGCATAATAAAGAGAAAGCATAACATCTGGGGGAAGAAATGAGTTAACCCGGTGCAACATTGAAGACTGGCAGAAGATGAGGGAATGGGTGTGAGTTATATGAGGCTTATAAGAGAGAAAACAGTCAAGATACACACCAAGAAATTTCACCATAGCAGCTTGCAGTATAACATCATTCCCATAAGTCAGGATGATTGGCTCCCTTACGTCTCTCATATGATAAGGGGTCCTGAAGTGTACAATGACACTTTTTTGGCTGTTGAGAGTCATACCATTTGACCAGCACCAATCTTTTACTTTATCAAGAAGCCCTTGAGCTAGGGAAGTGGCAGATGGCAAGTCCACAGCAGCAATGAAAAAGTTACTGTCATCAGCAAAAAGAATAGGGTGCACAAGGGGATGAAGACCATCAACAATATCATTAATGTAAATTAAAAACAAAAGTGGTCCAAGCACAGAGCCCTGTGGGACACCCTTCAATATAGGCAAAGTAGTGGAAGAATTACCATTAACTGAAACATACTGAGACCTTCCCAACAGATAAGACCTTAACCATTCTAGTGGGACTCCATGTACTCCAAATGAAGATAGTTTAGACAAAAGAACAGAGTGGTCAACCATATCAAAGGCCTTTGAAAATTCAAGAAATAGACCCAAAACACACAAGCCCTTGTCCAGATTAACACGCACAAACTCTGTTGCATCTGAAAGTGCATACAAGGGAGAAAGTGGGACAAAAACCATACTGATGGTTAGTTATGAGAGAATTTCCTGCAGTCGTATTAGTACTAAAAACAAATGAAGAGAGTCTACAATACACTACTCTTTCAACAACCTTAGAGATGACAGGAAGAAGAGAAATGGGTCTATAATTTGAAATTAGAGATGAATCACCTTTTTTATGTAAAGGTAAAACAATAGCAACTTTAAATAAATGAGGGAAAACACCAGAAGAAAGAGAGAGGTTAGTTATGTGTGAGATGGGGTTAGAAACAAACTGACCAATTTTTTTAAGAACATTATTACTCAAACCAAAACCATCAACTGAACGTCTACTTGGAAGCTGGGAAATAATACTATAAATTTCAATATCACTGCATGGGAAAAGGAAAAATGACTTTTCTGCTATGGGAAAACTACTTACTCTTCTCTTGGGTTGAATGGGAAGTGAAGGAAGAGTGGTGAAATACGAATTGAAGGCGTTTGCTGAAGAATTTTTATCCACAATAGATCCATCAGCATTCCTGTAATGACATGGGGGGGACTGTTTGAGTTTCTTGTGAGAAATAGCTTCATTAACTACATTCCAAACCTTTCGCAAGTTCCCCTTACACTCATCAATTTGACGCAAAAAATAGAGCTTTTTGGCTGCTCGTACTGAAGTCGTAAGTACATTTTTATAATGTTTATACTTCAAAAGATCATCCTGTGTTTTACTTTTACATGCAACCTTGAACAGAAACGCCTTCATATGTGTAGCATTGATCAGACCTATGGACATCCATGGGCATTTGGGTTTAGAATTCCTTGGTCTCTTCCTAAGAGGAAAATGCTTATCCAACAGAGCTCCCATACGACACACAAATAAACTTGTTGCACAATCAACATCATTAGCTTCAAGAACACTAGACCAATCATTACTCTGAAGACTAATAATTAAATTAGAAATTTCTTTATTGGTAAAAGTTCTAAAAGAAGATTCACCTTGCTCATTCACAGCAATCTCAGTTTTCACAGCAATCTCACAGCAATCCATTGATGCAGTGTTTTGTTTTGGGCAACAATCCCTTATCCTGGAAAAATATAATTGCCTGTTCTTTGGTCCTTGGCAAATTCCAAATCTTAATTTGAACATCCATGGTGAGACACTATATTCTATCACTAGTCAAAGCAAACTAATGGGTATCATCAAGAATCATGTTAATAATGAACTAAAATGAACTAGGTCAAGAATTGCATTAAGAATGAACGTTTCTTTGTATTTAAGGCAGTCAGCTGATGCCAAAGCTCCCAATTTAATAATTGAGGAATGACCTTCACAATATTGCTAATATGGTATTTTATTTTGATCATATTTTATTGTCACCAAACTTCACTTCTCAAGTGTGTTCTACATAAAAGACAAGTACCCATACTTTAGTTTGTGGACCTATCCCTGAAAGTTTCATTTTCCTAACCTAAACCCTTTCCATTATAGCAAAAAGTAGCCAAACTAGAATTTTACCAAATATTGTAGGCTATATGTTTACAGACTTTTCCTTCAGTGGTATAATTAGGAGGAAAGGCTGTCCTGGGAGTAAAGCCCCTGAGGGGACACCAAAATGAGTTTTTTTTTTAGGTCTACTCCTATTAAGGCAATAATGGTATGGGAGCAATAGCCTAACAGCATTTTCCCTGGGCTCTGAAAGCCCTAGCTATAACCCTGGTTTCCTTGTGCCTAATTTCATCTATTTCTCAAGGTTTTACTTTTAGAACACAAAGACTGTGAAGGGTCAATTCCCTAAAGCAAGGGATGGGGGTGAAGATAGGTACTTCAAAATACTTTCCAAATGGATCAGTGAGGCTCTTGGTTCATTCTTGAGACTTTCTTTCACCTCCCTCAACTACTTTCCAAGATAAACAAAAGCCCCTCATCTAGAAATCTACCTTGGGCTACATATGAAAAATGCAAAGAACATGTATACATATAAGAAATTCCCCTTCCAAGTTACAATTCTTACGACGATGATGGTGAATGAATTAGAGATTTCTCTTGACTGTCTTTCTTCTTCTTCTTCTTCAATTATAGGCTTCGGATGAATCCATTTGAGGTGAGATCGTACAAGGATGGCAACTCCACCACCAATTCTATTGGAAGATCTGTCTTTTCTTAGGACATCATAACCAGGAATTTTTAGATTAACTGATGAGTTTAAATGGGTTTCTTGAAGGCATAGTATGTCTATGTTGTGTGAAGAAGTATACTTAAGAAGGTCAGTGATTTTATAGTCATTTAATGATCTCACATTCCATTGCAAAATTGAGGAGGATAGGGGTAACTGAGGGTTAGCCATTGATAGATAGATTTAGTTTATTGAGTATAGTTCTGAAATTTGAGTTGGCTGTGTCCTTAAGATTTTTTGGGAAGTAGGTATTAGCCATCTCTTCTAGAATTGAGGATTTTTGATCTTCTGTGAGGGATGTTCTGGAGAGTGAGTTGAAGTTGAATATGTAAAGGCATAAGTTTGTAAGTAGATTTGGATTTTCTTCTGATATTTCCTTTGGCGATTTTGATGAGGTTGGTTTTGTAGGTTTACTTATAGAAGATTCAGGGTCTTGGTCTCTGGCTGGAAGGGGGGAAAGTCTAAGGTCTTGATTCCAGGGAATGTTTTTTGTGGTTTGGTCCTTGTAGCTTTTTGCTGTAGAGTTTTTTGATTAGGTTGTGTGTTTGGTTCAGAGAATTCAGGTGTATCTGCATTGTGCACCATGAGTTTAATTTTTGCAAACTGAAATGGGATATTTTCTTTTTCAGACAACCTGAGAGCCATTGATCTTGCCTTGTATTTTGGGCATACAGATCTGTTGTCAGAAGAATGGGGACCTTTGCAATTAATGCATGATAATTTCTTGTTTGCACAGTTTGCTGTGTTTGGAGGATGGATGTTTTGGCATAGGTTGCACCTCTTCAGGTTTGTTTTGCAGTGTTGTTTTGTGTGACCCATTATCAGACATATTTCACACTGTATTGGCTTAGCCTTGTACTCTTTGTAGGGCTTTATCTGGCCAAATAGGGATATAGGTTCACTGAAGTTCTCTAGGGTGGAGTCCAGGGTGAAAAGGTAGGATTTAGATGTGTATATGCCATCATTGTTGGGTCTTCCAAGTCTGGTGACTTTTGATACTGATATTTTTTGGCCTTTGCAGTTCATAAGGCCATCCTTTAAGTCAGTTTCAGGAATACCATTGGGGATATTGTATATGACAATTTTTGTTTGGGCAGGGGGAGGGCGAATCCATTGCTTTGAATCGACCTTAATGCCTCCAAGGGAGTTAAGTGACAAAAGAGTTGTTTTTGCATTTTCAAAGCCTGCTTGAATAGATATTAAGATTGAACCATCTCTGTTGATGTTGAGGTTGAAATTAATTTTCAGGATTTTGAAGAGCTCAAGTCTAATTGTTTGGATGTTTTTTATTTGGAACATGGTTTCAGGAGAGGTAGGAAGAATGTGGATGAAGTGCTCTTCTTCCAAAAAAGATGGGGGTGTAGTAGAAACTGTCTTTAATGGGGAGAAACTGGTGTACCGTTTTCTCTTGGATCTTTTAGGAGTGACTGTTTTGAAGCCATCATCATGGAGATTTGAGTCCTCACAGTGGACAGTGACCATGGTTTCATTGGAGTCTGAGTCCTCAGAAAGGTCACTTGGTAATGGGGAGATGGTGCCTAGCATTTGGTAATTAGTATCTCCCTTCTCAGGGGGTAATTTCATTGGGATCATGGTTGAGATAAATTCCCCACTTTATATAAATAAAAATAATCAAGACAACTTCACTTGATAGTCCTGTTTTCACAAAATTTTCGAATTCTCTAACACAATTATTTTTAATATTCTTCTTCTTTTCGTCTTTACAATTCTTTAAGTTCTTCTTCTTCTTCTTCTTCTTCAATTATAGGCTTCGGATGAATCCATTTAACCTTTTTCGTATTGTATGATTATGTCAGGGGTGTCCTGGGAAATCAAATATAGAGATTAGACTATTATTTTTCAATAATAGGCTTTATACATCATTGATGAAACCACCTATATTTAGGCAGTTAAAGACAGCTTTGAACAATTCAGCATCATCAGTTGAAGAGTGTCTCCTTTGTGTTAGTTGGTCAATATTAGGGGTTAGCTTGAGGCGCTTGAGTATAGCAGATAAAGTTAGCCATTCTTTTTTATGGTTGAGAGTTGCCACAGGGCAACCAAAAAGAACATGGTTGATGGTCTCATCATAGGTTTGACATAGGCGGCAAAGAGGGCTCATTACTGTTGGAATGGTTGTGTTTTGATAGAGATAAGTTTGGCTGTTAAGGCCAGTAGCATTTGATCGTATTCTGTGGTACATCTTTGAGTCTTTCCGGGATGTAAATGGAGAAAGGTTTGGTGGACATTGGTTTGCTAGATAGATTTTTAGGCGCCAATGGTTTACATCTCTTACTGGGATAGGTCTTCCAGAAATTATTTCAAGCTGAAGGGCAGATTTAGCTATTTCATCTGCCTTGTGGTTCCCTTTTATACCCATGTGACTTGGGATGTACTGGAATTTTGTGGATATACCCTGTTTAAGTAGTTGGTTCAATAGTACAAGAGTGGTGGAGGTATCATTGTCTGGGTACTCTGAATGTTCTGGTGATATTGAGGCAAGGGCTGATTTTGAGTCTGAATAAATTATAAGCGGGGTGTTTCTTGGGGGGTTTGGCATCTTTATAATGGTTTCCAATGCAATGTTGATGGCAGCTATTTCAGCTGTCATGATACTCACATCATTTTGGAGCCTTTCAGCAGCTGCTATACCTAAAGATGGGAAGTGGACTCCACAAGCAGTCCTGGAATCTGTTTTTGAGCCATCCACAAAAATTGGGAGGTGGTGGATATATCTCTGAGACTCAAATTCATGAAATAATGATTTTACATAGGCAAGGGAAAGGTCTGTTTTAATAGCTGGCGCAAACAAAAGGTTCACTTCTGGGTGGAGGTTAGCCCAGGAAGGTATCCGGGGGTAAATTTGAAATAAAGAAGATGAAGGTATGGGGTAGGTCATTTGGGTGGTTGCAAATTCCCGTGCAAGGCCCCTAAAAGCTCCAGGGTTTCTTAGCCAGTCATGTAATCTATGGGAACTGTTACCTTCAATTTTTGTAAAGTAGCGGGCAAGTAGAATGTCTCTACGCATGGCAATAGAGGTGAGACCACTTTCACTGAGGAGGAAGTTGGTTTTGGTGTGATTCCTGAGGCCAAGTATAGCACGGATCATAGTATTCTGGACAGTCTCCAGACTGCATAGTAGGGTATTTGAGCATGAGCCATATACAATTAGTCCATAATCAATCTGAGATCTAATATAAGTCTTATAGAAATTTATTAGAGTTTTTTCATGGCAACCCCAAGGCGTATTGAGTAGCCTTTGTAAGATACGCATTTTCCTGAGGCATTTTATTCTCACATTTTCAATGTGGAGCCTGAAGGTTAGTTTTTGGTCTAGAGTGAGGCCAAGATATTTGATGTGTTGTTGCTCTTGGATGACAACACCATTTAGGGTTAGTAGGGCAGATTGGGGATTTCTCCTGTTATGAAACTGTACTATAGCTGATTTTGATGGGGCGGTGGGTAGGCATGAATTGTTGGAGAAACATTCAAAGGCATAAAGCGACTTTTGTAACTTGGATTGGGCTAGTTCAAAATCATTTGAGGTAGACCATAGGACTATATCATCTGCAAACTGAATATTTGTTTGGGGTAGGTTGAGATCCCATAAATATAGTGAAAACAGGAGACAGCTGAGGACAGCACCTTGGGGAAGGCCTTTGGAGACAGACTTTTTAGAAGTGATGTAGGAATTTACTTGGAGAACAAAAGAGCGTTCAGATAGGTAACTTTTAAAGAAATTCACTACAGGTATTGGAAAACCCATTTTTGATAATTTTTGCAGTAGGAGTGGATGTTGGATATTATCATATGCGTTCTGGAAGTCCAAGAAGGCTGCAACTAGGATTTGGTTGTCTTTCAGACACTCAGATATGGCGTTGGTTAGGCGAACAAATGCATCAATGGAAGAATGATATTTCCTAAATGCTGTTTGGGTATGTGGGATGAGGTGGTTAGACTCAGCAAACCAATACAATCGGGAGTGGATTATCTTCTCATATAATTTTCCCAGAACTGGGGTAATCATAATGGGTCTGAAGGAGTTGGGGTCCTCTTTGGGTTTATTTTGTTTTAATATGGGGATGATGAGTGATGTTTTCCAAGCAGATGGGAAGAAGGAATTGCTCCAGGCATTGTTGAAGAGAGATAAGAGTACTTTTTTAAACTCTATTGGAAGGTGTTGGAGTAAAGATGGATGGATCTGGTCGTGGCTGCAAGTTGTTTTGGGTTTGATTGAATTGATTGCTTTATTCAGCTCAATCATTGTAAAATCTTGGAGTAGATACTGGGACCCAGGCAAGTCAAAATGGGGTGTTAGGCTGATCTGAGGTGGATTATGAGAGGTGTTTTTGAATTTCTTCTCATAAAAATCTGCTAAAAATTTAGCCTTTTCTTTGTTGGTTTCCAGCTGCTGACCATTTAGAGTTAGCTGGTAATGGAAGGGGTTCTGTGTGGAGAATTTGCCACACATCTTGTCTAGGAATTTATGAATCTTTGACTCTTGCGTTTTGTGGGACACTGATAAGAGAAAGTTTTTGCAAGCCTCTTCTTTTGCAAGTTTAATTGTTCTCTTAAGTTTTGCCTCTGCTTGTAGCTTTGCAATATATTTTCCAGTGGATGGATTTCTCTTGAAGGATCTGATGGCATTCCTTTTATTGTGCCAAGCCTCTTGGCAAGAGGATGTCCACCATGGCTTAGGGGGTTTGTTATTTTTCAGTGTTTTAGGGCATTGGGACTGGGGTATGGTAAGTTTTGCAGCATCAAGAAGTAGTGATGTGAGATTTTTGGAGAGTTGGTTTGGGTCAGTGGAGAGTGAAGAGTAGTCATGGTTTGAGAGAATGTGGGAGAAGTTTGGCCAGTCTGCTTTTTGCCACACATAGTGGGAAATGAAATTGTCAATGATGGCTGGGTCACCAATTTTTGTGCATATGGCAAAATGGTCACTTAGGAGGTTGTCTATTCTGTTGACAGTAGTTTTATTTATTAAACTTGATGAAACTAATTGAAGATCAATAGTTGAATAACTCCCACTTCTTTTGCTGAAGTAGGTATTTAGGTGTCTAGGAGTCGCTAGTACTATATTGGTAAAATTGGTGAGGAATTCCTCTATGTATTTTCCAGCATTATTTTGAGGTGAATAACCCCATATAGAACTATGGGCATTGAAGTCCCCAACAACCACTAGATTTGAATTTGAGAAATTATTAGAAATAAAATTGAAAAAATCATGTCCATTGTTATTGCCATTTGGATTATATAAATTAATAACAGTGACCTCCATGTTTGCCAGCCACAACTTTACACCAATTGCATCAATGTCATGACTGAAGTCAGGGAGGCTTATACCACAGAATTTGAGGTGAGATCGTACAAGGATGGCAACTCCACCACCAATTCTATTGGAAGATCTGTCTTTTCTTAGGACATCATAACCAGGAATTTTTAGATTAACTGATGAGTTTAAATGGGTTTCTTGAAGGCATAGTATGTCTATGTTGTGTGAAGAAGTATACTTAAGAAGGTCAGTGATTTTATAGTCATTTAATGATCTCACATTCCATTGCAAAATTGAGGAGGATAGGGGTAACTGAGGGTTAGCCATTGATAGATAGATTTAGTTTATTGAGTATAGTTCTGAAATTTGTGTTGGCTATGTCCTTAAGATTTTTTGGGAAGTAGGTATTAGCCATCTCTTCTAGAATTGAGGATTTTTGATCTTCTGTGAGGGATGTTCTGGAGAGTGAGTTGAAGTTGAATATGTAAAGGCATAAGTTTGTAAGTAGATTTGGATTTTCTTCTGATATTTCCTTTGGCGATTTTGATGAGGTTGGTTTTGTAGGTTTACTTATAGAAGATTCAGGGTCTTGGTCTCTGGCTGGAAGGGGGGGAAAGTCTAAGGTCTTGATTCCAGGGAATGTTTTTGTGGTTTGGTCCTTGTAGCTTTTTGCTGTAGAGTTTTTTGATTAGGTTGTGTGTTTGGTTCAGAGAATTCAGGTGTATCTGCATTGTGCACCATGAGTTTAATTTTTGCAAACTGAAATGGGATATTTTCTTTTTCAGACAACCTGAGAGCCATTGATCTTGCCTTGTATTTTGGGCATACAGATCTGTTGTCAGAAGAATGGGGACCTTTGCAATTAATGCATGATAATTTCTTGTTTGCACAGTTTGCTGTGTTTGGAGGATGGATGTTTTGGCATAGGTTGCACCTCTTCAGGTTTGTTTTGCAGTGTTGTTTTGTGTGACCCATTATCAGACATATTTCACACTGTATTGGCTTAGCCTTGTACTCTTTGTAGGGCTTTATCTGGCCAAATAGGGATATAGGTTCACTGAAGTTCTCTAGGGTGGAGTCCAGGGTGAAAAGGTAGGATTTAGATGTGTATATGCCATCATTGTTGGGTCTTCCAAGTCTGGTGACTTTTGATACTGATATTTTTTGGCCTTTGCAGTTCATAAGGCCATCCTTTAAGTCAGTTTCAGGAATACCATTGGGGATATTGTATATGACAATTTTTGTTTGGGCAGGGGGAGGGCGAATCCATTGCTTTGAATCGACCTTAATGCCTCCAAGGGAGTTAAGTGACAAAAGAGTTGTTTTTGCATTTTCAAAGCCTGCTTGAATAGATATTAAGATTGAACCATCTCTGTTGATGTTGAGGTTGAAATTAATTTTCAGGATTTTGAAGAGCTCAAGTCTAATTGTTTGGATGTTTTTTATTTGGAACATGGTTTCAGGAGAGGTAGGAAGAATGTGGATGAAGTGCTCTTCTTCCAAAAAAGATGGGGGTGTAGTAGAAACTGTCTTTAATGGGGAGAAACTGGTGTACCGTTTTCTCTTGGATCTTTTAGGAGTGACTGTTTTGAAGCCATCATCATGGAGATTTGAGTCCTCAGAGTGGACAGTGACCATGGTTTCATTGGAGTCTGAGTCCTCAGAAAGGTCACTTGGTAATGGGGAGAGTTGAATTGATTTGAGTTCACCTTTCTGACCTTTCTCTCTGGTTTTCAGTTTACTGACTTGTGAGTAACAGGGTTGCCGCCAAACCAAAAATTTCGTAACGTCCAACTCTTAAAAACGTAACTTTTTCGTAGCTTTTGACAGGAAAATCTCTATTCAAGGCCGGGTGCCTTAATTTTGCTATCAAGAGCGGTACTTAAAGGGGGATGGGACATTTGTTGCCTGTATAATTTAAAAAATGTATTTTTACGTAATCTCATTAAAAATCCTCCCTCCAACTTTTAAAAGGTGCCTAAAAAGTATACAATAATAACAATTCATGCTTCTTTAGCTTCAGAAAATTCCTATTTATTCTAACTGTAAGCGCTGCTTCCAGTTTACCTGCACAACAGAAGGATACCCCCCCCCCCCTCCGATGCGTGTATAAAACCTAAGGCTACTATTTTGCTTATCTTGTTGTTGTTGTTTTTAATTGCCATTATTGGTGTTTTAAATCAAAAGTTGATGAGTAATACGTACGTACAAAATAAAAGGCAAATCAATAAACACTGGACACTTTAGACTTTTCAAGAAAAGCAGAAAACCAACTAGATTTTTTTTATTGTTAAATTTCAATAAAAACGATCTTAATAAATCCAGCTTCTTAAAAAGACCCAAAAAATTATTTTAATCGCTCCCTTCCCGTCTAATATTTTAAATTGGCTCAGTACCAGTCTCACCTCCTCTAACTTTAAATTTGCATCGTTCCAACATGAAGATTTAAGCAATTCCGAGTGACAAAGCTATCTTAACTTACTATGCGAGTAAGCAAAGTGGGTATTTTCTTATCCTAATAACTGAGTGATTATTCGACAAGATTAAATGGCCGCGATGTGAAAAAATGTCGATACTCATGTCAGTGTAATTAAAATGGGAACAGCGGATTTTTTCACGGGGAAAAAATAGATTAGGCTACTCAGAAAATGTGAAACTTTCTCATTATTCAAAAGCGTAACATACTTGTAACATAAATTCAAAAACGTAACAAAAATGTAACGTTTTTAGGACCGTAACGTAAATCTCTATTCAAGGCCGGGTGCCTTAATTTTGCTATCAAGAGCGGTACTTAAAGGGGGATGGGACATTTGTTGCCTGTATAATTTAAAAAATGTATTTTTACGTAATCTCATTAAAAATCCTCCCTCCAACTTTTAAAAGGTGCCTAAAAAGTATACAATAATAACAATTCATGCTTCTTTAGCTTCAGAAAATTCCTATTTATTCTAACTGTAAGCGCTGCTTCCAGTTTACCTGCACAGCAGAAGGATACCCCCCCCCCCTTCCGATGCGTGTATAAAACCTAAGGCTACTATTTTGCTTATCTTGTTGTTGTTGTTTTTAATTGCCATTATTGGTGTTTTAAATCAAAAGTTGATGAGTAATACGTACGTACAAAATAAAAGGCAAATCAATAAACACTGGACACTTTAGACTTTTCAAGAAAAGCAGAAAACCAACTAGATTTTTTTTATTGTTAAATTTCAATAAAAACGATCTTAATAAATCCAGCTTCTTAAAAAGACCCAAAATTATTTTCATCGCTCCCTTCCCGTCTAATATTTTAAATTGGCTCAGTACCAGTCTCACCTCCTCTAACTTTAAATTTGCATCGTTCCAACATGAAGATTTAAGCAATTCCGAGTGACAAAGTTATCTTAACTTACTATGCAAGTAAGCAAAGTGGGTATTTTCTTATCCTAATAACTGAGTGATTATTCGACAAGATTAAATGGCCGCGATGTGAAAAAATGTCGATACTCATGTCAGTGTAATTAAAATGGGAACAGCGGATTTTTTCACGGGGAAAAAATAGATTAGGCTACTCAGAAAATGTGAAACTTTCTCATTATTCAAAAGCGTAACATACTTGTAACATAAATTCAAAAACGTAACAAAAATGTAACGTTTTTAGGACCGTAACGTAAAACGTTCCATTTTATTTAAAACGTACCAAAAATGGTACGAACGTAATCTTAGTGGGAACTCTGATAAGTAAAAGCATAAACAGTGTTGCCACCAGAAAGCAATAAAAATCACCAGTTTTTCATCAAGAAAATCACCAAAAATCACCAGTTTTTCACAAAGGAAATCACCAGTATTTCACCAAAACCACCAAAAATCATCAAAAATCGGTGATCAATAATGATAGTGTTTACACCTAATAGACACTTTGGGCACCCTGAACTAAGACATTGTGTTTTTCAAAGGCTACTGCTCAAGAAAGAAGAGAATTTATACCAAAAACTGGAATTCCAGCCAAAACTGAAATTGTGACCTAAAATCATGTTTCTGGACATAAACAACCTTTTTATTTATTTAATTACTTTTCTTTGTCTTTACTTTGCAAAATCTTTTCTTCTTCTATTTTCTAGGTTTCCATTGAAGAGAATAACCACAATAATTCTCTTTCGTTCTCAAATCGAATTTCATTTGCTTATGAGCCTTTTAACCTCCCTGCCAGAGTTGGTATCCTTAATGGTAAACTTTACGTAAGAAAAAGATATATTTCTTTTTCTTCTGGAAAATTGTTTCCCTGGTTTCTTTGACAAAAGCTCTGCCCTGGCCGACCATCTAAATACTGATTTGGAGGTATTATAAAAAAGAAGCCTCTTAGTAAAAAAACGAAAGAGCCAGAGAGCCCGCAATTCTACCAGCTAGCAGAAACAGATTTCATCAGTAACTTTTTAATAGCATTCCTTTTCCGAACCCACAACTTCGCAAAGTTTACCTGGCGGGGTTGCCCTCCTCCCCCTGTAATAAATTTATTGTTGCTAGCTCTGTTAATTAATGCGTAAGTTCGTGACCTTGGGAATGAATTCCAAAGACCTACTTTGAATCTTCAAGAATTTTAGGTCTAATCCTACAAGTTATCTTTAAGTTAACAAGTTAGATACGCAGTGTATACATAAAAAGGGGGACCGTGAATACTTGTAGTATCTTAATAGTTATCCGTTAGTCCTGTGCTCAAATTTGAAGCGAGAAGAATGACTTGAGCCGAAGGCAAACTGTTTGAAGTAAAGAGCAACGTTTACTATTATTCGTTAGCTCCATATTAGGCAGAAATGTATGTTCTTTAATTAACCGTCTTTTCTACTACAATTTAGCGAAAATTTTGTATTGATCATGTACTAGTCCTAAATGGCAGTACAAATTATGCACAAGGAAACCAAATCTGTCAATATTCAAATAATATCAAATCAAAATCTGTAATTCAGATCAAATCATATCAAATATAGTATATTATAATAAATCATGTCAAATATAGGATCATATCGAGTTGCAGAAATTTGTGCAGAAGATTTTAATGAGAAAACGATTCTGCACTCTTCAAATATGAAACAGAAATAGGAAAAAAAAATATTAAAGGTTATCCCAAAATAACATATTTTGTGCTATTGATCTTCCCTTTTCCACAGCCTAGCCTTTGTGACCAGTGATGAGGATATTTCCCATGTTGCTGGGTCTTCAACAAACCTGTGCACATGCATCAAAGCACTTAAAGTTACTGGCTCTAATTTATTTTTGAGGGGATTTTTGATTATCTGTAGCAGCGAAAACTGCCTCTCTTCTGCAGGATTTGAGTGTGGCAGTGCCATCAGGATACCCATAATTTGGCAAGGTAGGAAAAAGAAAATCACCTTTTCCATTTTTACATTCAGACAGGAATGACCAAAATTTTGATGGATTGTCGCCACTTTTGGAACGGATTGCGTCGTCTGCGTGCCTCAGGGATCGGAAATCTCTGTCCAAATCAGCAATATTAAGGTTCGGGTACTTTTCTTTCTTGATCTATGACAACATATCAATGATGCTGACAAATGAAAGATCTTAAGCCGAACTGGCCAGCCATGACAAAAACTAACAAAGAGAAAAATCTAAAAAAACAAACAAACAAACGAGACTGTGGCCAGTGGAGAGAAAATAAAACAACAAATGCAAAACAACGTGGATATTTTGCCTGTATCCAAACAAGGCGTCTTCAGCACGAAAGAAACACAAGAAGAACAGGATAAAAAAAAAAAACAAGATAAAACTAAAAACCAATAAAACCACCACCGAAAAAACAAACAAAAATGTACAATTGGCGCAAACTGATCCACGTAGGGAAAATATGCTATTATAGAGTTACTTCAGTGAGGACACCAGAGTAACTGAGGAAAAATAAAAAAACTGTAAATTACTTTAATTATTCTTTTGCGAAATAATCCTTTTGTTAGCTATTACTGAAGCAAATCGTTTTGGTCTAGCAGGTAAAATAGTCCCCTGGTGATTATTTAAAATCTTAACTCCCTTATTGACTGTTGATTCACTCTTTAGAAGGTTATCATAAATTGGGTCAATATTTAAATTACCTGTGTCCCTATTTATGGAAAGGTTAGCAAACATATGTTTTTTTAATTTCTATGGCTTTCCTCGCCCATTGAGTGTAACCCTTATCATTTGAAATAGCTAAGGCTTCATCAAATTTTACGAAATGATCTGGTTGAAGCCAAATATGCTCTGCTAAAGCTGAAACGAAAGTTTCTGGAGGCTTACTAGTAAATTGCGAAATTTCACGCTGGAGGATAATTCAATTCTTTGCAGTTTTGATGTTGTGTCCATTTATTCAAATTGTGATTTAAAAAGGTGCGAGGACATTTTAAAAAGTAAATTAGAAAAACACTTTGATTTAATACAAGATGTGACTTTAGCCAGTTTGGATATTGAAGTCATTATGAGACTAATTATTCTAGTAAATGAATTTTCTTTTTATTTTGGTTTTCGAGGGGAGTTTTATAGACAAATTGTTGGGTTACCTATGGGGGCTTCTCTTTGTCCTTTTATTGGCAAATCTATTCATAGATGCGATTGAAACCTCCGCTATAAACAGTTTTAGAATCTCCCCTTGTTTCTGGGGTAGGTTCATGGATGATGTGGTGTGCGTTTGGAAACATGGATTGGACTCCTTAGACCTATTTTGTAAGCATTTAAATAGTTTTGATAATAATATTAAATTTACAGTTGAGTTTGAGGATAATAATAAATTACCTTTTCTGGATATTTTATTAATTAAAAGGAATCTCCATTTACTTTTCTCGATTTACAGAAAACCAACGCACAACGATAGGTATTTAAATTTTCATTCTTGCCACCCTATGTCAGTGAAAAGGGGGGTTGTAATTTCACTAGTGGATAGAGCCTTTAGAATTTGTTCCCAGGAATTTCTGGATTCGGAATTGTTATACTTGAGGGATATTTTGTTTTGTAATAGTTATCCAATTAAGTTCATTGACAAAATAATTGAAAATAGACGGGTTAAACATGATAGTAGGGTTATTGGGGTTTCTCAGTCTTTAGATTTAGTTGTATCAAAAAGTTTCATTTCATTACCATATGTACCTGGTTTGGGTGAGAAACTTTCACGGGTTTTACGTAAATTTGGTATTGATACATGTTTCCAATCGTTGAGGCCAATGGGTAGTTTTTTTAGTTCTGGTAAGGATTTAACTCGGGGAAATTTAGTAAGTGGGGTGTATAAAATTCCGTGTTCTTGTGGGAAGTTCTATATTGGTAAGACTCACCAACAATTTGTTGAAAGGTTTATTGAACACCGAAACTCAATAGAAAAAACCCTACAATTAAGCAAGCCTCCAGAAACTTTCGTTTCAGCTTTAGCAGAGCATATTTGGCTTCAACCAGATCATTTTGTAAAATTTGATGAAGCCTTAGCTATTTCAAATGATAAGGGTTACACTCAATGGGCGAGGGAAGCCATAGAAATTAAAAAAACATATGTTTGCTAACCTTTCCATAAATATGGACACAGGTAATTTAAATATTGACCCAATTTATGATAACCTTCTAAAGAGTGAATCAACAGTCAATAAGGGAGTTAAGATTTTAAATAATCACCAGGGGACTATTTTACCTGCTAGACCAAAACGATTTGCTTCAGTAATAGCTAACAAAAGGATTATTTCGCAACAGAATAATTAAACTAATTTACAGTTTTTTTATTTTTCCTCGGTTACTCTGGTGTCCTCACTGAAGTAACTCTATAATAGCATCTTTTCCCTACGTGGATCAGTTTGCGCCAATTGTACATTCTTGTTTGTTTTTTTGGTGGTGGTTTTAGTGGTTTTTAGTTTTATCTTGTTTTTTTTTATCCTGTTCTTCTTGTGTTTCTTTCGTGCTGAAGACGCCTTGTTTGGATACAGGCGAAATATCCGCGTTGTTTTGCATTTGTTGTTTTCTTTTCTCTCCACTGGCCACAGTCTCGTTTGTTTGTTTTTTTTGAGATTTTTCTCTTTGTTGGTTTTTGTCATGGCTGGCCAGTTCGGCTTAAGATCTTTTATTCGTCAATTGTATGGGCACCAATTAGCCGCTTCTGTCAATTATTATTTGTCTTTAGTTAAAAAACATGCAAATCTGTTAAATCAACAAATTTTCTTAAAAAATTGCAAGAAGGAATCAGTGATTCCGAAATCTTTTAAAATATGTACCCATTTTGGAACTGAAAATGAAACAAAATTAAAAAAAAAATAAAAAACAAATTAAGCCTAATAGCTTTAAATCACGTAATTTATGAACAAAAACAGAGACGTTTTCAACTGTCTAAGCACTTAAATTCTGTTGAAACCCTTTTAAGAAATAACCTTCCATCTGACATTTTTATGCGAATTAAGGAAATGGCCATTAGATCTTTTCGCCATGATTTTCATTTGTCCAAGGTTCGTTTGGTTGACAAGTTTAATAAACTTTTGTTTGAGAAGTTCCAAGATTCAGATGTTTTTAATCCTCGTCATTGTCTGGGTCCAGCAATTAAGAATTTGTCTTCTAAACCTATTAATATTCAACAGGAACTTGTCGAAGGGTTCTAAGTTCTGTTTTCCAACACCAATCTCCTATTCAAAAATAATTTCAAAGGTGGAGTCAGGAATTATGGCTTCTATAGATAAGGTTGATACTCCTCAAGAACTCAGAGCCGAGATCGTAAGAAAACTAAACACCTTTAATATGAACTTAATTGGTAAAGATATTTCACAAAAAAAAAGACATTAAAATACTTTCAGATTTGAAAAAGGATAAATTCCTTACTATCACCAGAGCCGATAAGGGAAACACGATCGTAATTATGAACAATGAAAACTATAATAATCAAATGAAATCCATTATTTCTGACTCTATTACATACAAAAAAACTTGATTTTGATCCTACAGATAAATATGTAAAATCAACAAGAAAGGAATTGGAGTCAATGAAAAATAATTTTCACATTACCCCACAGTTTTATAACAAATATTATCCTAGGGGTTGTTCGGCACCAAAGATCTATGGTCTACCTAAGATTCATAAGACTGGAGCCCCCCTCCACCCCATTGTGTCAACTTTTCCGTCACCTGTTTCAAAATTAGGGAAATGGTTGTCGGTAGCATTGCGTCCACTTTTGGGAACACAAAAATCATATTTAAAAAATTCGACTGATCTTACTAATAAATTGCGAAATTTCACGCTGGAGGATAGTTCAATTCTTTGCAGTTTTGATGTTGTGTCCATGTATTCAAATTGTGATTTAATAAGGTGCGAGGACATTTTAAAAAGTAAATTAGAAAAACACTTTGATTTAATACAAGATGTGACTTTAACCAGTTTGGATATTGAAGTCATTATGAGACTAATTATTCTATTAAATGAATTTTCTTTTTATTTTGGTTTCCGAGGGGAGTTTTATAGACAAATTTTTGGGTTACCTATGGGGGCTTCTCTTTCTCCTTTATTGGCAAATCTATTCATAGATGCCATTGAAACCTCCGCTATAAACAGTTTTAGAATCTCCCCTTGCTTCTGGGGTAGGTTCATGGATGATGTGGTGTGCGTTTGGAAACATGGATAATTAAAGATAATTATTTCGCAACAGAATAATTAAAGTAATTTACAGTTTTTTTATTTTTCCTCAGTTACTCTGGTGTCCTCACTGAAGTAACTCTATAATAGCATCTTTTCCCTACGTGGATAAGTTTGCGCCAATTGTACATTTTTGTTTGTTTTTTTGGTGGTGGTTTTATTGGTTTTTAGTTTTATCTTGTTTTTTTTTTATCCTGTTCTTCTTGTGTTTCTTTCGTGCTGAAGACGCCTTGTTTGGATACAGGCGAAATATCCGCGTTGTTTTGCATTTGTTGTTTTCTTTTCTCTCCACTGGCCACAGTCTCGTTTGTTTGTTTTTTTTTTTAGATTTTTCTCTTTGTTGGTTTTTATGATGCTGACAAGACTTCATGACGAGAAACTACAAGATGATGATGAAGATTTGAGCATCAGCCTTACGACCTAGCCAAGATAATGGCATAAAAGACTGCAAAATTACCAATGTACTCAAGATCAAGATTTAGATGTCAGGCGTCAAAGATCAAGGCTAATGAACTACTAGTAACTTATTGTCAATAACCTCAATTTGTTTTTATTGATGCATAAAAAAATTTGTTTGGTAGCCATGTAAATTGTTTGACTTTACAATCCTGACTGCATCTGCTGAGTGCAAAGCACAAAATGGTAATACAATATAATTGGCCAGAAACAACAGTGAAAAAGGGCTTGAAAGAAAGGAATAAAGCATATATCCTCTCTTTGTTTAAAGCTTACTTGCCAACTGTAAGAACAATAAAACAGAACACCTATACTGAAGTTAGTTCAGCCCAAAGTCCAGCAAGCAAAGGGAATGTGGATGATTTGAATCTAATCCGTAGTACGAATATAATAGGTCAAAGCAGGAATATCACACTTAAATTTAATGTAGCACCAGCTATGAAATATTTCTAGTGAGGCTTGTCCCATTTCATCATTCTGCACATAAGAAAATCAGATACAAATTTAGTTCTTAAACTTCTCTCTTAAGAGTCCATTTACTTTAATGCTAAAGATTAATTTCTCAGCAAACTCCCTTCAGAAACCTAATTAGGCTAAGCATAATCTCAGTCCTGTTAAGGGTGAACTTACAACCCTTGCCCTGAGGGCTTCGGAGATTCTCATCCTCAAAGACATAATTTCCAGTACCAGTACTCCAGTTTCCAGTACTAAAGTAGTAAGACTGGGGTGAGAGGGGGTTAGTTGCCCTCCAATCACTTTCGACTATTGAAAAGGGCAATAGCCCTTTGAATTTCCAATCCAATGTGCCCTTTTTCAAGTTTCCACGACAAGGCTTTCAATAAAAACTTTATATGCCCCCAGGGTATAACTTATAACCCTAGCCCAGAGGGCTCTGAGGGGGTTATCATCCTCAAAGACCTATTTCAAGAACTTTCAACTACATTGAATAAAATGGCTATCTCAAAATTTTGATTGGATGTGTTTGTATAAATGGTGGGCGTGAAAGGCGTGTTGGTTGCCTTCCAATCACTTTCGACTATTAAAAAGTGCACTAGCCATTTCAATATCCAATCGAATGAGCCATTGATTGAATTGGAAGTCATTTGAATATTTGATCCAACTAAATGGGTCAACTGTTCACAAGGTGAATTATAGCCTTTTTAATAGTCAAAAGTAATTGGAGGGCAACTAATCCCCCTCTCACGCCCACCATTTTCCAAAACACATAAAATCAAAATTTTGAGATAGCCATTTTTTTCAACGTAGTTGAAAGTTCTGGAAATTATGTCTTTGAGGATGACAACCTCCAACAGCCGTCAGAACAAGGGTTGTAAATTATGTCCTAAGGGCATATGAGGAATGTATAGAAAGTATTGTCATAAAACTTCAAAAAGGGCTCATTCGATTGAAAATTGAAAGGGCTAGTACCCTTTTTAATAGTTGAAAGTAATTGGAGGGCAACTAACCCCCCTCTCAAGCCCACCATTTCACCAAGCATATGCAATCAAAATTTGAGATATTCATTTTGTTCAACGTAGTTAAAAGTTCTGGAAATTAGGTCTTTTAGGATGACTACCCCCATCAGAGCCCTCAGGGCAAGGGTTATAAGTTATACCCTGGGGGCATATACAGTTTTTATTGAAAGCCTTGTCGTGGAAACTTGAAAAAGGGCACATTCGATTGGAAATTCAAAGGGCTAGTGCTCTTTTCAATAGTCGAAAGTGATTGGAGGGCAACTAACCCCAACCTTTTCCCCAAACACATACAATAAAAATTTTTAGATAGCCATTTTGTTCAACGTAGTTGAAATTTGTGGAAATTAGGTCTTTAAGAATGACAACCCCCGCCCCCCCCCCCCCCCCACAGCCCTCAGGGCAAGGGTTGTAAGTTATGGCCTAGGGGCATATAAGGCTTTTATAGATAGCGTTATCGTAGAAACTGCAAAAAGGCTCATTCCGTTGGAAATTGAGATGGCTTAAACCACCTCGAAAAATCTCTCAAGGATCAACTCTTATTCCGGTTGAAGAAGTACTTCGTTCACAACCCTAAATTCAAATCGGAGCTTTACCAACGTGCAGATTGGCCGGATCCATTTGCCTATGAATTAATTTGGCGGAGAGAGTGGCGGCCAGACAATCACTCACAAGCTTACTTAGCACCTAGTGGGAATAGAAATGTGAAAGACCCAGAGAGTCTGAGTGAAGTTGATGACCACTTTTCTTGGTTACAAAAAAAAAAAAAAAAAAAAAAAAAAAAAAAAAAAAAAAAAAAACAGGACTAACACCCTCTGTCCAAAGATCAGATGCTACAAGAGGTCGGAGTACAGAAAATATAGTCAAAGCCAATGAATAGACTGTTCTCGTCTATCTTATTGAGTGCCGACGAAATGACCAGTCAGTAATTAACTTTTTTTTTATGCTTAGTTTATATTTTTATATATTTGTAACTAATGTTCAATATTTACTTTAAAGCTGGTCCACAACAGAGCAAACAACTTGCAGTACCGTTAGCTTAGATCTTGGAAAAAAAAAATAAGGTCGGGGAGTTTGCAAAGAAGTGGAAAGGGGTTTATAGTACAAGTCAGTAGAAAAGATGGCTCTAGTGATTTATCAGTGTCATTATTCAACGAATTTTAGACACCATGGATGCAGTAGTAGCTGCAACCTAGTAAAGGGCAAATCTCGGTCAATAGTAACAAAGAATAAAAAAATGTGCTTTTAGAAAAACTATTTTATGCAAAAAAAAAAGCATTTTATGCTGATCCAGGAATACTAACTATTACTCACATTATAATTCAATGTAACTCTTGAGGAAGAAAAAGAATTTCCCTCATTTTCAAGAAAAGGCCCAAAACATTTCTAAAATGGTGTTGGTTCGAAATAAAAAGTAAACCATGGAAATCACCATGGTCGAAAACACCTAACCGGAAAAATACAGTCCCCCACCTTAAAAACCAAAGAAGATCGTATTGTTAGCATGGATAGCACTGATGTGTCTCCTTGATCTTTATTTTCCGCTTCTTCTTTTTCCTGTCCCTTTCTTTTTTTCCAGTAGTTTTCTTTTTTTCCAAAAACAGAACAGAAAGCAGAAACAGGTCACCTGTTTTTGCGGACCTGTTTCTGTTTCTGTTCTGTTTTGTTTCATCTGTTTTCTTCCATTTCTGCTTTTTCTGAAAAACAGAAACAGTGATAATGCATAGACCAAAAATAACATATAACGATCTATCGTTGAGACATAGAGCTTTTGATTAATGCCGTTTCCAAGCAATCTTTGGCTAACTAAATTCAAAAACGTTAAGCCATTTGTATTTTGGAACTGGGGAAAAGGGTATGGTAGGTTGTGTAGGCTGGATTAACGACCCAGGGATACTGAAATTCAAGTACGAAATTCAGACCGAATTTATTCTGCCCCTCCATACGTAAAAAAGGGGGCATTTTAAAACTGCAAAAACAACAAGGAAAAATGACATCATTTTTACGCATTCCTGAAAAAGGTTTATGCCAGCTGTGCTTCTCACTCACAATATCAACTGTCTTGGCTTTTTTCCAATTAGCCATGGACTGATGGCAACTTGATTTTAATTCAAGAATCAACGGGATTTGTAATTAAGAAAGGGACGTTTTAAAACTGCCCAAGCTCTGATGAGAACTGAGGACTTAATAACCTTTGTTGCGTTTTGTAGAAAAATCTTAAGTACCGATTTCTCCTTAAGTTGCAAATATGCCACACAAATTGGACGCGCTGGTGTATTGTCCTCACATCAGTTGATGACAAAAACGCTTTATTTAGTTCCCAATGTAACCGAAACCACCTGTTAAAAAAGATTTGCAATTTTTTTCTACTAATATTTTCTTCGCGTCGACGGCAAATCTTCCCATTTGAAATGACTTTCGCCCGATTTTTTAAAAAGAGACATGGAAGCACTGTGTATATATAACAGTTCGAAACCATTTTTAGTGGTGAATGGGTTATTCACGCTACTGGAATAGAGTAGACTCAAATCTTGTTATCTTTTTATTTACACAAACAGACAAATTCACGACGATATGACACACAGTTGAACATAAACACTATTGCACACGGAATTATGGCAGGAAAAATAACGATAATCACTTGGAAAATGAAAATTCTGGCGATAGGAAACTAAAGACAAACCTTTACCTTACGGAGCAATCCTGTTGATCAACAAATAATGCTGCAATACAAACCACAGGCTATAGTATCAGCAATGTATAAAATTGGTCTTTAAAGAACCTTATATTCTCCGAACCAGCACTGAGTTGTGGCTTATTGACTAATACAGCTTTAAATGATTATGGAAATTTGGTATGTTTTGAAACTTTAATATACTGCTGTTAGAAGTATATTTCTAACAAAACGTTGGCTTTACTTGCGCTATTACATTTTTTTCCCGGAAAATCGTGTTTTCATGCCACTTTTTTTTTTTTGTTTTTCGCAATAAGTTTAATATATAATTTCTGATCTCGTGAAAAACACAGTTTAATGTTCTTCCCGGTTCTTAGTGTTTTGCACTTTCTTTTTTCTTTTTTTGTCTTTTTTATCGTTTTCCTGGTACTTAAGATGGCTTAGGTGAGGTCTTTGCTGGAATGTTTGCACTTTCCTTACATTCTCCACTGCTTGTTATCTTTTTCTTTATGATTATTGTTTTCACTATTATTATACGTAAAAAACAAGATTGGCAATATTGACTAACTGAAAGAGTCAACTCAAATAATAATCACTAGTTTTACAAAAAAAGTAACAGCACAAAAAATGTCAACAAAAGTATTCTTGCATTTTTAGAAGACTTATATAACAGTTACCTTAGATATACGCTGTATATTGCTCTAGGGATGGGATCTAACAAAAGAAACTGATCATGAAAATGTACACTTTCAGGCCCCAATATCTTTACTTTTCTTTGGAGTGTCGTTTGGACCAATCTTCAGAAGGAATGAATTTCCTCAATCTCCCCTCTGCTAGACTAATCAAGAAAGCAAAGGATCTAGATTTTAATTTCGCAAGATGCATGGAATGCACTGCAATCGTTTGAATCCTATAACAACCGAATCAAAATAATGAAAATCTTAATCTATGCTATAAATATTATTTACTTCTGGCAACAACATTCATAATAAAAACTTCTGTTGAAGATGTTTTAACCATGAAATTTTTCGCAAAATACCCTATTTACCAGATGGTATAAACTAGTGGCGTCAATTCACAAAATTTATATGGGGGGGGGGGATTAATAACTTACAAAAATGTGAGGAGGGCAAATTTGTCGTTAAAAAATAAAAATATCAAAAAGAACATTTTCCACGAAAATACCTCAAAAAAGTTGTTTTTAGAAACATTTTGCGGGAATAAAAATCTATGGGGGCATATATTTTTCCATTTCCCCCTTAATTTCAGTCACTGATGACAGTTTAAATTTAATAATTATCTCGAATATAAAAACGCAATCTTTAGACTCATAACTCCAAGCCTAGTTCCACTCTATATAATATTTCTTGGATTTTGAACTTTGCAAGAGCTCTTTGCTGGCTTGTGAGACGTTTTAAACACATGGCTATTGATTCGGAATAAAGAAAATCTTCGTCTTTGCTTGAGATATCCACAAGCTGGGGCAGTGGTGATTCAGTATCGCTGGACCTATCCATTGAGGACTCAAAAGCCGGCAAAACACTTTGATACTTTCTTTCATCGCAAGATGTCGATGGCATTTCAGACTCTGGGGTATCTTCAGTACTTTCGTATGGAATGGATATAAACGGTATGTCATTGCTGATTCCGCTAACGTCTATATTGTCAGGCCTGAAATAGGTAAAATACTGATGCTTATTATTGTCCATAGGTTGGATCTTAGTTGCAGATAGATTACTGTGCAGCCAAGTATGCCCATTTACGAATCCTATGCAGCCAAAGCATGGAATCTGATATTTCTCATGAATTTGTCAGATTTTAGGCTCGAAAAGCATCTCTCTAAGGCCTTTCTACTAAATTTTAGGAACTAAATCCAAAATTTACTCATTATCTCTTCCCTAAATGACATCGCTGCTGGAGTTCTAGGGCTATATCCTCAAAGGCCCTCTTTCTTTTTATTTATATCAAAAAGTCTTAATTTAGAACCACCAGAGTAGATCCCTAAAAGCCTTTCATATAGACCAATATAAAAAAAAAAACAAGCACAATAAAACCACTTCTGCTCTTTCAGACAGTTCATGGTAACAAGGGAGGCAAGGAGCAACTCGTGCTAATAATAACCGACACTAAAAAAGCAGTTTTGATAACAATATCCATTAAAAGTGTCGTTTTTTGCGGTAATTTTTTCAAACAGTGCGTGGTAATGAACTGTAAGTAAGGAGCGACCCGGCTCAATGGTAACCGAAACTCTAGAAAACGGTATTTTGATACAAATAGATACATAAAAAGAATCACATTTTAATGCTAATTTCAAATATATAAGTTTCATCAAGTTTAATCCTTTCCATCAAAAGTTAGGCGCCTGAGAAAATTTGGCTGATTTTCGAAAAAGGGGGAAAGACCCCCTAAAAGTCATAGAACCTTAATGAAAATCACACCATCATATTCCGCGTATCAGAGAACCCTACTGTAAAGGTTTCAAGCTCCCATCTACAAAAATGTGGAATTTTGCATTTTTTGCCAGAAGAAAGATCACGGGTGCGTGTTTATTTGTTTTTTTTTTTTTTTTTCCCAGGGGTGATCGTATCGAACCAGTTGTTTTAGAATATCGTGGAAGGGCTCATTGGAATGGAAATTGAAAGTTCTAGTGCCCTTTTTAAGTGACCAAAAAAAATGGAGGGCAACTAGGCCCCCTCCCACGCTCATTTTTTTCCCAAAGTCACCTGATCAAAATTTTGAGATAGCCATTTTGTTCAGCATGTTCGAAAATATTATAAGTATGTCTTTTAGGATGACTTAATCCCCCGAACCTCCCGGGGGGAGGGCTGAAAGTTATGAACTTTACCCAATGTTAACATATAGTATTGGTTATTTGGAAGTATACAGACGTTTTCAGGGGAGATTTTTCCTGGTAGTGGGGGGGAGGGGGGGTCAGGGGTTATGTGGGAGGAGTCTTTCCATGAAGGAAGTTTTCATGGGGGAAGGGACATTGCTATGAAGGGGACGCCAGACTTCCCAGCATTATTTAAAAAAAGATCATAAATTTAATATAAAAAAACAAGTATTTCAACTGCAACAGCAGCAACATCGAAACTTTAAACGAACAGAAAATATTACATATATAATTGGGTTCACCCCGTAGTCAATGCCTCGCTCTTTAAGCCAAAGATTTTTTAGTACTTTCATAAGAGCTATTTATTCTAATTAACGGCCTTTGTGATTAAGCGGTCATTTCTAAAGAATTGGAACAAGATTTGAACTTTCGCCTAAAGAGCAAGGTATTGACTAGGGGGTGAACCCCCTAATAAATGTATTAAAAATATATGAATATAGAAGTTCGTTACGTAAGTTAATTCGTAAGTTACGTATATTTATTACTAATAAAAACGTTCGTAAATAAAATTAAACAAGTTTCGAGAAAGCCATTTAACTAAATAAAAGTAAATTAATATGAAAATTTTGTTTTAATTATTCATGTACGGTGAGCCAAGATCAAAACCTGCATTTATTCAAAAACGTTCAAAAATTAAATAAAAAAAAACAAGTTTTTTAAACTGAAAGTAAGGAGCGACATTAAAACTTAAAACGAACAGAAATTATTCTGTATATGAAAGAGACTGTCCCCTCCTCAACGCCTCGCTCTTTACGCTAAAGTTTGACTCTGTCTCACAACTTTATTTTTTAAAACAATAAAAAACTTTAGCGTAAAGAGCGAGGCGTTGAGGAGGGGACAGTCTCTTTCATATACAGAATAATTTCTGTTCGTTTTAAGTTTTAATGTCGCTCCTTACTTTCAGTTTAAAAAACTTGTTTTTTTTTATTTAATTAATTAAAAAGGCACTAGAACTTTTAATTTTCGTTCGAACGAGCCCTCTCATGACATTCTGTGACCACTGGGTCGATACGATCACCCCTGAAAAAAAAGTAAACACGTATTCGTGATCTTTCTTCTGGCAAAAAATACAAAATTCTACATTTTTGCATATATGAGCTTGAAACCTCTGCAGTCAGGTTCTCTGATGCGCTGAATCCTATGGTGTGAATTTCATTAAGATTATATGACTTTTAGGGGGTATTTTCTCCTTTTCGCGAAAATAGGGCAAATTTTCTCAGGCTCGTAACTTTTGATGGGTAAGACTAAACTTGATGGAACTTATACACTTAAAATCACCATTAAAATCTGATTCGTTTGATGTATTTATTGGTATTAAAATTCCATTTTATGGAGTTTCGGTTACTATTGAGCCGGGTCACTCTTTACTATACAGTTCGTTACCACGAACTGTTTGACTATATATAAAATTCATTAAGGTTAAACTTACCCACCAAACGTTAAGAGTCTGAAAAAATTGCCTGATATTTGAAAAAGGGGGAAACCTCCAAAACGGCAAGTGATCTTGATGAAACCAGCGCCATCAAACTCAGCATAACAATACACACATTGTGGACGTTCTAAGCCACTTTTCACAAAAAGCAAAATTTTCGATTTTCTTCTAGAAAGATGATCATGGATGAAGATTTTCTTTTTTTGTTTCCAGGTGTGATCTCACCGAGCCAATGACCGTATTATTGTCGGGAGAAGGCTCATTTGAGCTGAAATTGAAATTCTAGTGCGGTAGCAGACAGGATTGTGCTACAGCAAAGCAGTGTTTTCTGCCATTTTGTGGTGCAAAACAAAAATTTGGGCTCAATTTGGGCCAACCATTTATCGAGTGAAAATTTTCATGCGTTTTCTCGCACAAAAGGGGAGAGCAACGCCAGGAAACTCCTGTTTTTATTTTCTGGCCACTTGGTATAGAATAGATAGTGCAGAAACACTGGAGGAGTTCGTAGGTCGGACCGGAATCTCGCAAGGATTTTCAATCAATACTATTGCCTGAATATCTAATAATTTTGGATTATGAAGTTTAATAAATACAAAGCGTATACAATGTATTTTGTTTTCATTAGAGTTCAAAATATGTTCCTGGCGTTTTTCCTCGGATATTGCACTCTTTTGACGATTTGGATAAATATAGTTTATTTTGATTTAGTTTTACACTCTCCTCGACTTTCCCTGAAAGTTCAGACTTAATGCCCTATTCCATTCCTGAGATACTGCATCTGTGCCATATTGACAGCCTGGATGCAGTTAAACTCTTTAAATTTAGTTCAGTTGTAGCACTACTACTAGTAGTAGTAGTAGTAGTATGCACATACTGCCTTTTGGTCAATAGATCATCCTCCTCAGTATTTCGTGAAAATTCTTACTTAACAACCTGTGCTATTCCTGAGATGCCCTTATGACAACCTGCATTAATATAGTGTGTTTTGATTTAGTTCAACACTCCCCTCCACGTTCCCTTAAAGCTTCACCTGAATGCCTTTGACCTTCTTGGACGCCAAGGGCCACTTTCCCTATAACAAGTACTGTGTTTAAACACTGGAAAAGTTGATTTAGTTCAACACTCCCCTCCACGTTCCCTTAAAGCTTCACCTGAATGCCTTTGACCTTCTTGGACGCCAAGGGCCACTTTCCCTATAAGAAGTACTGTGTTTAAACACTGGAAAAGTTGCATAAGTTAAAGCCCTTGCCCCAAAGGATGTGAGGGGGGGGGGTTGTCTGTCATCCCCAGAGGCACAAGTACTGAACCTTTCAGCTATGCTGAAAAAAAGAAAAATGTCAAATTTTAATCAGATGTCTTTCGGGGTGAAAGTAGCGTGGAAGGGAGGCTAATTGCCCTCCAATCACTTTTCACTCTTAAAAACAGCACTAGAATTTTCAATTTTCAAACAACTGATCCGCTTCCGAAGTGTCTACGACAACTCCTTCCTTACGAAGCGCCTTGATGAAAAAAAAAAAAAAAATAGAAAATATACTTCGAGCTTTACGAACTACTCCTTTTATAGGTTTAATTTTCTCAATAAACTCATTCAATATAATCAAAAATCATTCGCACTAACCGTTCAATTAGAATGAAACTGAAATTTTTTGTCGAAAACAAATAAAGAAAAAAATGTTTTAAGTGTGATTGCAAAGTAAGCTTTACCTTATGTTCCGTTTGTCATACCGTCGACGCTTGATGTGAGGCAATAAGTAGACAAGACTGTCAAATATTTCCCATTTTTCTCGCTTGAGACCTTGTTTCCTTTCAGCTTGAAGGCGGCTTTCTCGTGCGAAGCGTTCACGCAGATAGCGCCATGTTTTCTGGCACTTAACGACTGCAAGAAATGAAGAAGAAATATCAGTTGATAAATTCGTGTCATTGCCAGTGATGCCAAACGTGGTCCAGTTGTACCATTTTGGTACATTTCACCTCTACTGGTACAATTTAGTACAATCCCACAAAATATGGTACATTTATAAAATTATGGTACAATGTGGTACAATTCAGTATTTTTGTACCTATGGTTGTATTCCTTCATCTACAAATATTTTATTTCACCCTGATCTGTTCAGCATAGTCAAGACAAGAGACAGACAAGCAGTCACCTATTTTCCTTTTTTCGTATTAAATAAAAAAAAATTTCCGAAAAATAAGTTTTTCAAACAAAAGTAAAGTCTATTTTAAACTTAAGCTCAGCAGATACAAATACCTGCTAAAATTCAAACTCAAAACGACCAGAAATTACTATTAAAGAATAAATGAAACCAAAACGAACAGAAATTAAATGTACAATCATAGGAAAAAACATACAACAAGTAATAATATAAATGAATAAATAGATCTTAAAGTGAGTAATACTTAGATTGAATATGAAAATCAAGCTTAAAACGGAAAAAAATATTTTGCTATTGAAGCATAAATGAAACTTAAAACGAAAAGAAATTAAATAAACAATCAATGCAAACAAACATGCAATAGATATTAATGTAAATAAATAAATAAATCTTAAAACGAGTGAAACTTAAATTGAACATGCAAATCAATTTGAAACGAACAAAAATCACTACAAACAAGAGTTTGGGTATCACCTCCTTCTCTTACTGTAAAAGTCTAAAACCTACTGCGTCATTGGCGCTTTACTGAAAACCAATTTTTTACAAACATTTTCTTTTGTGCTTAATATTGAAAACAGACATTAAATTTATAATAAAATTTTGAACTGATGAGTTTTCGGCAATTAATGTCATTATGCATCAAACATTCAGTTTAATGTATTAGTTCTTTCTAAAATTGTTCAAAACGAATATAGTTTCACTACAAACAAGAATTTAGATGCTGCCCCCTTCCTTAACTGTAAATAAGAACCAAAAGCCTGCTGCGTCATTGGCACTTCACTGAAAACGAATTATATTACAAATATTATCTTTTCCAGTTCTTTCAGCATTGAAAATAAAAATAAAATTAGAGTGAAATAAATTATTGAACTGATGGATCTTTCAACAATTAATATCATTATACATCAAAAATTCAATTTGATGTTGTTTATACTTTCCAAGACTGTTCAAGACGCATATAGTTTTCAGTAAAGCGCCAATGACTTAGTAGGTTTTAGACTTTTACAGTGAGAGAAGGAGGCGATACCCAAATTTTTCTCCGGCAGACAAATACCAGGCCAAACTATAAAGTCTTAAAAAAAGAAAAGATTTAAACTATTATTTTCTTTTTCCCTGAAAAGACTATGTCAATAAAAAAGGAACAGAAATTAATTAAAAAAACTTTTTCCAAAAAATAAGTTTTTCAAGAAAAGTAAAGAACTCCAATAAACCAAAAATAAGCAAAAATAAAATCAAATAATCTACCAAGCGTGAAGCTACCACAAATCGGCATCGATAAATAAATGAAACCCATAACGAGCAGAAATTACAATAAATAACCGAGTCAGACTCAAAACGAGCATAAATTAACATGAGTAGGGCTCAAAACCCCTATGCCTCCCCAAGGCCAGAACATAATTTACACTTTAATGAAAAAAATACAAATGAATGTGCATTGTCAGTTTAATATACATATACTGATATTTAGTAATCAAAATATTAATATTATTTGATTTATTAAAGTTATAAAAGTAAAAACATTTATATTTTTCCAGTAAAGTGCAAGTTATGTTCTGGCCTTGGGAAGGCATAGGGGTTTTGAGCCCATAATCATGTTAATTTCTGCTCGTTTTGAGTTTGAAAAAGTTTCCAAGGTTTGTCATGTTTATAAATGGTCGTAAGTAGCCGAAAAACAACGACTTTTGTTGGCCTGTAGTAAAATGTTTCTGTTGTAATATATGTTACTCCGAACAATTTCTTCAAGTACTGTCAGGAGTAATGTACTGTATTAGAAGAGAGAGAAAAACAAAGGAATGGAGAAAAAAATTGAATGAAAATGTCCTATGCATAATTTTTATAGATAGTACTTTACGTTACGTCACCGACGATCGGCATGTTATGCGAAGCGCAACACGCGGAAAAAAATTTGGCATATAGTACATTTTTTTTTCTTTGGTACATTTTTCACGCAATTTGTGGTACACTTTGTTTTGAGGTGTTGGTAACACTGGTCATTGCCCTTTAAAATATAGACACGTAACTGAATTAAACAAAATGCTGTTTTCAGTTTTAGAGTAAAAAAAAATCGAGTTCTCCCGGGTAGCAAGAAAAAGCAATAGATTTTTTCTTTCCATGCATTTCGAGATAAAAGTGTGCTTAAAGTGTAAGCTAAAATATAATGCCAACTTTTATATATATATATATATATATATATATATATATATATATATATATATAATATATATATATATATATATATATATATATATATATATATATATATATATATATATATATATATATATATATATATATATATATATATATAAATATATATATATATATATATATATATATATATATATATATATATATATATATATATATATATATATTTATATATATATATATATATATATATATATATATATATATATATATATATATATATATATATATATATATATATATATATATAAAAATATATATATATATATATATATATATATATATATATATATATATATATATATATATATATATATATATACATATATATATATATATATATATATATATATATATATATACATATATATATATATATATATATATATATATATATATATATATATATATATATATATATATATATATATATATATATATATACATACATATATATATATATATATATATATATATATATATATATATATATATATATATATATATATATATATATATATATATATATATATATATATATATATATTATATATATATATATATATATATATATATATATATATATATATATATATATATATATACATACATATATATATATATATATATATATATATATATATATATATATATATATATATATATATATATATATATATATATATATACATGTTTTTGTTTATGCTTCAATGTTCAACATCCCTGTTAGCAAGGTTCTTATTAATTATCTAAACAAAAAATCCCAAGAATCATCATGAAGTTCTATGAAGAAAAATTTTAAATTTACCTGCAAAATTTTTGTATTCCAATATTTCACAAAAGACAAATGCGCAAAGGGAGGGACTTTTGAGGCAGTCCTCCTCCTCCAAATATGAAGGTTTTCACAATTTGTACTTTAATAGGTTTTTCTCACATTTATGACATTATATAATTTGTCAATTATCAGCTTTTTTTGAAAATTACCCCCTACCACCAGAAAAAAGGCCTGCGAACGGGGCTCGTGCGTAAATTGATATATCATCTTATTTTTTTTATAGTTTAGGTTAATTCTTTCGCACAAAATAATTTTAATCTGCCTGATTAATGGCTCAGTGTCAACCAGCGAAAAAAACGGAATTTTCTTCTGTCAGTCCCAACGTTCTAGCAAGTAATGCTTATGATTTGGCAATCATTAGCTCCGAATCATCTGAACAAAAACTAATTGTATTACATATTTACATACCAGACCAGCCCATTTCTTGTGAAACAATACTCCATGCATCTTCTTCTGATATGGATTCATGCAGTTCCTTGCGCTTCTCTGCATAAAGCATCGGAAAACGTTGTACAACCTCTGCCAAAGCAACATACTTCTGGA
The DNA here is from genome assembly GCA_027921565.1 of Artemia sinica. Lineage (NCBI taxonomy): Eukaryota > Metazoa > Arthropoda > Branchiopoda > Anostraca > Artemiidae > Artemia > Artemia sinica. The sequence continues at coordinate 27,300,229 of CM051263.1, read as the reverse complement.
GTAAACTCATAACGGAAAACTGCAGAAAAAAAGAAACAAAAAAAAACGGATTTAAAAATATCGAGCTTTTTTAAATCCTAAATTCACGGTGCCAGGAGGTTTGAAACAAAGAGAAGAAAAAATACAAGAAATGAAAAATAAAATAAAATGATGAGGAAAAACAAGGATTTCGTCAGCCAATAGTAAACTATGGACACGAAAACAACCAAATAATTTGACGAGGACCTCGCCAAGTCGTCCTTGGTACTAAGAAAAAAAAGCCAAAGACAAAATCTAAACTTTTGAAGTGAACTTTATAAGAAGAGAAAAGACATTTATGTCAAGAGGTTTTAAGCGAGTGCCATAAGCCCAAGTTACTTACGATCCCAAGCTACCCCTGAAGTGAGGGCCATCAGAAAGTTCCCACGAAAGTGTCTTCTATGCTAGACAAAGAACATGTGAAACAGGCTTTTTTATTTGGTGACCTTAAAAAAAATCAAAGAAAAGTATAAAGCCCTATCAAAATTAAAGAAGAGCAGATATAAAGTCGTATAATAATTCATTCTTCAAACGAATAGAAATGAAATTGAACAATTCATGTTGAACAGCAACATGACAAGAGAATAATATCACCAGGGTAACCAAGGTTTACAAATAAGAATGGTGTTCCTCCGCCTTCCTCTAATACACTCTAAAAGGCTTGAACGTTGTTTGCATCTTATTGAAAACAATATGTGTTTTGAACGGTGTGGTTTTAGTAGGAAGCTATCAATAACTCGCGACGGGGCTTAATGTGACGTGACGGGGCGTGACGGGGCTTACGAAGGGGGACAGATTTCTGAGAACTTGATTTACATAGACGAAAGGGAGAGAATTTCTGAGAAATTGATTTGCATAATCGAAGGGGAATGTATTGATCCACGAAAGGGGAATTTATTTCGGGACTCTAAAGAGATAGATGGTCTTTAGTGACAGAGATAAATTAATATTCTATTTTTAAATATGGCTTCTCCGATCTTTAGGTCAGAGTGATAAATTGATATTCTATCGAAGCCATAATAGTGTAGCTAGGAACATCTTAGAGATGAAGAGATTAACGCGGGAATTTTTTCCTGGGAATTTCAAATGTGACAGCGCAGGGATGCCAAAACAAAAGGAACACGCAGAAATTACGTTTAGGGGATTATTTGGGCGAAACTGTTTGAGAGATTTTAGAAGATGATTTTGGCGAAACAGTTTGAGAATTTTTAGAAGATGATTTGGGCGAAACAGTTTGAGACATTTTTGAAGATGATTTGGGGTGAAACTCTGTGGTCGTTATAATACACAAGTTCCATTTGAGCAATGTTGTGAGGTCCCCTACCCAACCCCAAAGGACCCTATGCCCCCGGGCCCCCAAAGGGCCTCTCCTCCCCCCGGGCCCCCCGAGCCTCCAAAGGGCCCCCGGGGCCAAACATGCACCCAGGCACCCCAAGTGCCCCGCCCCCCCCCCTCCGGGCCCCCTCCCCCAGAGCCCCCCTCACCCCTGGGCCCCCTCCACTATCCTAATATCCCCTCCTCTCCTCCCTCCCCCCCAGGGTTGGTGTTTACATGTCTGGGTTGGTGTTTGCAAGTCCAAGAATTTCTCTTTGTTGGTTTGAACGTCTAAAGTGTCTGTCTTCTTCTGTTTGTGTGTCTAATTCTATTTGTTTGCATGTCTGGGTTGGTGTTTGCAAGTCCAAGAATTTCTCTTTGTTGGTTTGAACGTCTAAAGTGTCTGTCTTTCTCTGTTTGTGTGTCTAATTCTATTTGTTTGCATGTCTGGGTTGGTGTTTGCAAGTCCAAGTATTTGTCTTTGTTGGTTTGAATGTCTAAAGTGTCTGTCTTTTTCTGTTTGTATGTCTGAATCTATTTGTTTGCATGTCTGGGTTGGTGTTTGCAAGTCCAAGAATTTCTCTTTGTTGGTTTGAACGTCTAAAGTGTCTGTCTTTCTCTGTTTGTGTGTCTAATTCTATTTGTTTGCATGTCTGGGTTGGTGTTTGCAAGTCCAAGTATTTGTCTTTGTCGGTTTGAATGTCTAAAGTGTCTTACGTGCGCACAAGCACGGAAACATCAAAACCATGGGGTTCTCCGAAATGCTAAATCTGAAAGTGTAATTTTCAAGGATATTCTTTAACCTTTTAGAGTTTACTTACCCTTTTAGGGTTGACCTTTTAGGGTTCTCCGACATACTGAACGTGAAAGTGTGTTCTCCGACATGCTGACTCTGAAAGTTTAATTTTCATGGAGATCATATGATCTTTTGAGGTTAATTTACACTAGGTTACGTGCATTGGTTACGCGCCACGCTAAGTGAACCTAAATGAACCTAACGTGAATGCAGTTCAGGTGGTATTGTAGGTTGGCTGAAGGTGTCTGGGTGAAGGAAAAATCAGTTGTGCTGCCATCTATACCTTAATTGAAGTAGATGGTAGCACTATTTTTAGTAAAAAAAAATGAACCAATGCACGTAACCTAGTGTAAATTAACCTCAAAAGGTCAAATGATCTCCATGAAAATTACACTTTCAGTCAGCATGTCGGAGAACACACTTTCAGGTTCAGCATGCCGGAGAACCCTAAAAGGTCAACCCTAAAAGGGTAAGTTAACTCTAAAAGGTTAAAGAATCTCCTTGAAAATTACACTTTCAGATTCAGCATGTCGGAGAACCCCATGGTTTTGATGTTTCCGTGCATGCGCGCAGGTAAGACACTTTAGACATTCAAACCGAAAAAGACAAATATTTGGACTTGCAAACACCAACCCAGACATGCAAACAAATAGAATCAGACACACAAACAGAGAAAGACAGACACTTTAGACATTCAAACCAACAAAGACAAATTCTTAGACTTAAAAACACCAGCCCAGACATGAGAACAAATAGATTCAGACATACAGACAGAAAAAGACTGACACTTTAGACATTCAAACCAACAAAGACAAATACTTGGATTAGCAAACACTAACCCAGAGATGCAAACAAAAAGAATCAGACACACAAACAGAGAAAGACAGACACTTTAGACAGTCAAACCAACAAAGACAAATTCTTGGACTTGCAAACACCAACCCAGACATGCAAACAAATAGAATCAGACACACAAACAGAGATAGACAGACACTTTAGACATTCAAACCAACAAAGACAAATTCTTAGACTTAAAAACACCAGCCCAGACATGCAAACAAAAAGAACCAGACACACAAAAAGAGAAAGATACACACTTTAGACATTCAAACCAACAAAGACAAATACTTGGACTTGCAAACACCAACCCAGACATGCAAACAAATAGAATCAGACACACAAACAGAGAAAGACAGACACTTTAGACATTCAAACCAACAAAGACAAATTCTTGGACTTGCAAACACCAACCCAGACATGCAAACAAATAGAATCAGACACACAAACAGAGAAAGACAGACACTTTAGTCATTCAAACCAACAAAGACAAATACTTGGACTTAAAAACACCAACCCAGACACGCAAACAAATAGAATCTGACTGACAAACAGAGAAAGACAGACACTTTAGACATTCAAACCAACAAAGACAAATTCTTGGACTTGTAATCACCAACCCAGACATGCAAACAAATAGAATCAGAGACACAAACAGAGAAAGAAAGACACTTTAGACATTCAAAACAACAAAGACAAATACTTGGACTTGCAAACACCAACCCAGACATGCAAACAAATAGAATCAGACTCACAAACAGAGAAAGACAGATACTTTAGACATTCAAACCAACAAAGACAAATAGTTGGACTAGCAAACACCCACCCAGACATGCAAACATATAGAATCAGACACACAAACAGAGTAATACAGACACTTTAGACATTCAAACTAACAAAGACAAATACTTGGACTTGCAAACACCAACCCAGACTTGCAAACAAATAGAATCAGACACACAAACAGAGAAAGACGGACACTTTAGACATTCAAACCAACAAAGACAAATTCTTGGACTTGCAAACACCAACCCAGACATGCAAACAAATAGAATCAGACACACAAACAGAGCAATACAGACACTTTAGACATTCAAACTAACAAAGACAAATACTTGGACTTGCAAACACCAACCCAGACTTGCAAACAAATAGAATCAGACACACAAACAGAGAAAGACGGACACTTTAGACATTCAAACCAACAAAGACAAATTCTTGGACTTGCAAACACCAACCCAGACATGCAAACAAATAGAATCAGACAAACAAGCAGAGAAACACAGACACTTTAGACATTCAAACCAACAAAGACAAATACTTGGACTTGCAAACACCAACCCAGACATGCAAACAAATAGAATCATACACACAAACAGAGAAAGACAGACACAATAGACATTCAAACCATCAAAGACAAATTCTTGGACTTGCAAACACCAACCCAGACATGCAAACAAATAAAATCAGACACACAAACAGAGAAAGACAGACACTTTAGACATTCAAACCAACAGAGACAAATACTTGGACTTGCAAAAACCAACCCAGACATGCAAACAAATAGAATCAGACGCACAAACAGAGAAAGACAGACACTTTAGACATTCAAACCAACAAAGAAAAATTCTTGGACTTGCAAACACCAACCCAGACATGCAAACAAATAGAATCAGACACACAAACAGAGAAAGACAGACACTTTAAACATTCAAACCAACAAAGACAAATTCTTGGACTTGCAAACACCAACCCAGACACGCAAACAAATAGAATCAGACACACAAACAGAGAAAGACAGACACTTTAGACATTCAAACCAAGAAAGACAAATACTTGGACTTGCAAACACCAACCCCGACATGCAAACAAATAGAATCAGACACACAAACGGAGAAAGACAGACACTTTAGACATTCAAACCAACAACGACAAATTCTTGGAGTTGCAAACACCAACTCAGACATGCAAACAAATAGAATCAGACACACACAGAGAGAAAGACAGACACTTTAGACATTCAAACCAACAAAGACAAATACTTGGACTTGCAAAAACCAACCCAGGCATGCAAACAAATAGAATCAGACACACAAACAGAGAACGACAGACACTTTAGACATCAAACCTCCAAAGACAAATTCTTGGACTTGAAAACACCAACCCTGACATGCAAACAAATAGAATCAGACATACAAACAGAGAAAGATAGACACTTTAGACATTCAAACCAACAAAGACAAATGCTTGGACTTGCAAACACCAACCCTGACATGTAAACAAATAGAATCAGACACAAAAACAGAGAAAGACAGACACTTTAGACATTCAAACCAGCAAAGACAAATTCTTGGACTTGCAAACACCAACCCAGACATGCAAACAAATAGAATCAAACACACAAACAGAGAAAGACAGACACTTTAGACATTCAAACCAACAAATACAAATTCTTGGACTTGCAAACACCAACCCAGACATGCAAACAAATAGAGTCAGACACACAAACAGAGAAAGACAGACACTTTAGACATTCAAACTAACAATAACAAATTCTTGGACTTGCAAACACAAATACAGACAATCAAACAAATAGATTCAGACAACCAAACAGAGAAAGACAGACACTTTAGACATTCAAACCAACAAAGACAAATTCTTGGACTTGCAAACACCAACCCAGACATGCAAACAAATAGAATCAGACACACAAACAGAGAAATACAGACACTTTAGACATTCAAACCAAAAAAGACAAATACTTGGACTTGCAAACATCAACCCAGACATGCAAACAAATAGAATCAAACACACAAACAGAGAAAGACAGACACTTTAGACATTCAAACCAACAAAGACAAATTCATGGACTTGCAAACTCCAACCCAGACATGCAAACAGATAGAATCAGACACACAAACAGAGAAAGACAGACACTTTACACATTCAAACCAACAAAGACAAATTCTTGGACTTGCAAACACCAACCCAGACATGCAAACAAATAGAATCAGACACACAAACAGAGAAAGACAGACATTTTAAACATTCAAACCAACAAAGACAAATTCTTGGACTTGCAAACACCAACCCAGACATGCAAACAAATAGAATCAGACACACAAACAGAGAAAGACAGACACTTTAGAAATTCAAACCAACAAAGACCAATACTTGGACTTGCAAACCCAACCCAGACATGCAAACAAATAGAATCAGACACACAAACAGAGAAAGACAGACACTTTAGACATTCAAACGAACAAAGACAAATTCTTGGACTTGCAAACACCAACCCAGACATGTAAACAAATAGAATCAGACACGCAAGCAGAGAAAGACAGGCACTTAGACCAACCCAGACATGCAAACAAATAGATTCAGACATACAAACCGAGAAAGACATTCACTTTAGACATTCAAACCAACAAAGACAAATACTTGGACTTTCAAACACCAACCCAGACATGAAAACAAATAGAATCAAACACACAAGCAGAGAAAGACAGACACTTTAGACATTCAAACCAACAAAGACAAATTCTTGGACTTGCAAACACCAACCCAGACATGTAAACACTAACCCTGGGGGGAAGGGAGGAGAGGAGGGCATAGTAGGATGGTGGAGGGGGCCTGGGGTGAGGGGGGCTCTTTGGGGGCTCTGGGGGAGGGGCAAATATTGACGAAGACCACACTGCCTTTCCATATCAAACAAATACAACTTAAAAACAATAGGGAAATTTTTTCAAGACAGTACAATTTAAATCGGTGAATATTTTGGCCCAATGTCCAAGGGCCGTCTTCAGCACAACATTAAAGAAAAAATATATATAAAAACAAAGTTACATTTAAATACGAAGTATAAACTAAAAATGCTTTTAAAAAAACCGCTTTTAAAAACCTTTAAAACAGCCCTAGTATCTACCCTAGCACCGGAGGAGGGGGCCCGGAGGGGGGCCCTTGGGGCACTTGGGGGGGGGGGGCATTTGGGAGCCCTTTGGGGGTTCGGGGGGCCCCAGGGGGAGGGGGCCCTTTTGGGGCTCGGGGGGATAGAGCCCTTTGGGGTTGGGGTAGGGGCCCTTTGGGGTTGGGTAGGGGACCTCACAACATTGTTCAAATGGAACTTGTGTACTATAACGACCACCGAATTTCACCCTAAATCATCTTCTAAAATGTCTCAAAATGTTTCGCCCAAATCATCTTCTAAAAAGTCTCAAACTGTTTCGCCAAAATCATCTTCTAAAATGTCTCAAACGGTTTTGCCCAAATAATCCCCTAAACGTAATTTCTGCGTGTTCCTTTTGTTTTGGCATCCCTGCGCTGTCACATTTGAAATTCCCAGAAAAAAATTCCCGCGTTAATCTCTTCATATCTAAGATGTTCCTAGCTTCACTATTATGGCTTCGATAGAATATCAATTTATCACTCTGACCTAAAGATCGGAGAAGCCATATTTAAAAATAGAATATTAATTTATCTCTGTCACTAAAGACCATCTATCTCTATATAGTCCCGAAATAAATTCCCCTTTCGTGGATCAATACATTCCCCTTCGATTTTTGCAAATCAGTTTCTCAGAAATTCTCTCCCCTTCATTTACGTAAATCAAGTTCTCAGAAATCTGTCCCCCTTCGCAGATAAATAATCCATGAATAAATTAAGCCCCGTCACGAGTTATTGATAGCTTCCTACTGGTTTTGCCTGTCGAATCATCCAAAATAGGCGAATATCACCCTAGTAATCAAGATTACTCATAAAAACTAATTAGAGACTGATTGTTTAATTTGTAATAATGTTATAACCTGGAAGTCCCAGCAATATTTTCATTTTTTATTTTCTAATTACAAAAAGCAAAACTTTGAAGTATGTACTGTTTTCAGTAAAGCGCAAATGTCACCCTTGCCTTTAGCAGGTCTATGGGGTGGTAACCCTACCCTGTTTGTGATAATTTCTATTTGTTTTCAGTTTTGACTGGATTTTCTTAGGATATTTCTGGTCATTTTAAGATTCATTGATTCATCTAAAGCCATATGTGTTATATTTATGTTTGACGTGATTACTTGTGGCAGAAACGCTACTGCTTTTGAAGTAGTGTTGTTTTTCGTGATAAGCGGTCTGTAGCTCAAGAGAGGTTGGAGATGAAAGATTTGAATTTGTCCTAGGACTGGGATTCGTAAAACATGGCTGAAAAAGTCTCAGTGAAGTCTATATAATTTCCAGTACTTTCCAGAAAAAGAATGAAAACTGTTATTTTCCTTATGTAATACACGGTATCAAAACATAACTATCCTAGCTGTTACATTAAACCTTCAGTAAAGCTCAAGTCGGTACTTTGGCACCCGGGTTGGCCCTCTATGGATCTGGGGTCAAGTGATTTTCCTAATCTTGGTACCCAAGAAAATTGAAGCGGTTTAAAATCGAGGATACTGGTTGCTGATTTCCAGGCTCACAAAATTGATAAATTAATGTGATAGTGCGTTTGATGAGTAACGATGGGATCGGTACTAGTAAACTTACAGTTGTAAATTTGTTAGGAAAACCTTAGTAAATAATGTAAATGAAAGAAAGTAAGAGACAGATGCCCAGATCCCCCTCCCCTAAGAGTCAAAAATGTAAGGTTATAAGAATGAAATACATATCTTCTAAAAAATGTCTATGCCCTAACAGAGGACAATTGCACGAAAGAAGTCCCACCCCTCGGAATAATCACGCCAATCAGAAGGAGAAGGGGCTATAATAGCCCCCTAGATTTGAAAAAATATTTAGCAGAAAAAATTGAAAAGCCCCCATCCTAGATTATGTAAAATACCTTTTTGTTTCTTCATTAACAAAAAATACAAACAAATTTTTTGCCCCCCCCCCTCCCCTTATGCTCTTAGATTGGTGAAATTGCTCAGAACCAGATTAAGACATTGTCGGAACTGAAATCCTAGGGCACCAGGATTAGGAAGCTGCTATCCTGGCTTTAAATTCTTTTAGGTCCCGAAATTAGCAAACTAATGCCCTGATTTTAGATCCATACGGGCACCAACCCGGGTACGGAAGACCCGATTTTGGTGAGAGCCGTAAACTTCTTGATCAGTACACAAGATGTTATGAACTTTCTTATAAATTGAACTGCTCCGTTCTCTTAGAAATAATGTCCAAAGTTGGTATACCACATCGAATTTTTTGGTATCCTAGAGGTGACTTTTTTTTCTACACAAGATAAAAATTTTTACTGCGTAGATAGATGTATTTATATCTTCTAAAGGCTGGAGCTGACAATGACATTGGTTTTCCAGAAATAAAATTCCTTTTGTGACTTCTTCTATTTGGAAGTTTTGATTCTGCAAATGCCTTACATTTTGACTAGGCAAAATGCCCTGGCTTCAAAGCTTAACTTTTTAGAAATCAAATAACTTCAAATACAGACAAAACTTTATATTTTGTTTTCAACAACCTAAGCAAAAATTATGTGTCTCTTGTAAATTTTAAGGAGATACAATCAGAAATCCTGAGCTCCTAACAGAAATCCGATTTTTGATCTTTTTGCAAAATTTTCAATCTCGGTGTTTATGATATTTTAAACGTGTAATGCCATGAAAAGTAAACAAGAAGACTTGCACTCTTGTAACATAAAAATTAAACCGTACACTAAGAAATAATTTCTAAAATTGTCATCACGCAACGATTTCCTTGACATCCTAGTTTTTGTGCCTTTTTTTCAGTTCATTATATATGTGATTTTCCTTTGAACCTTACCTTCGAAAGTAAAACTATTGAAACAATTTTAAATAGATAAAAGAAACCACCACTTTCGCTAACTTTAAACAGTGAATTGACTGTTTCACGGTTGTTCGTTAGCCACAGGAAATAGTACCAAGTCTTAATAGGCTACAGGTAAAAATAACAAAACTTCGGATAAACAGATTGAAGATTACTTTGTACACACATAACTTATTTTAGAAGTTCTCTTGTTACGCGATGACCTTAGAAATCATAATTTAGAATAATCGTAACGCATTTGCAAACGTTATACGGTAGCCTACAAATTTATTACCTCTAAGATCAGAGCTGCTGCAACACTCTACGGGGCCTTGGCGCCAAAGGGTTGGTTTCTACCCGTTTTATGTTTTAATATGGCTCGTTTCCTTCCTTGGAAAAAATTTTACCGAAGTTTAATTTATTTAAATTTTTTGGAGTTTTGTTTAGGCTAGCCAATTATAGAGATTCATTAGCAGTCCTTAGCTGTGTAGACAAAGCCTGAAATCCCATTATCAATAGGTCAGTTAGCTTAAATCTTGACGATAGCTAAATAGCAGTGTCAGCAGTGGCGGGTCCGACCCCTCTTGCACCCCGGGTAAAATCTTGATTAGCATCTTCTCCCTGTCTCCCTAAAGTTTGAGGCCAAATTTTAACAAAATTTTCATCTATTAACAAACTTTTTCATTTATTTAAACCTTGCTTTTCTTACTTTAGCCTCTGCAAAATTATTCAATATCTTGTCCCAACTAATTGCTTGTAATTACTTAATTTGGTCTACTTGCTTTTTGCTTAAAATTTAATTTGAAATTGCTTTAACTCGAATTAAAGCAATTTTTCAAGGAATTTTATCAAAAAACCTACTTTTTTCAAGGAATGGGGATGAAAATATGGAAAAAATAAAAATTTCGTATTCAATTTGCTTATACTTACTGCCAACTGCGCCTTCTACTTTATCTTGATGAAAATAAAATTTCAAAAATTACAAAATTATTGTAATAATTAATATATTTAGTTAAAATTTTGTGCCCCTAGAATTCACGCCCCCTCCTAAAACTACCTCTGAGTGTTGGCTAAGGTCAAAACCACTCATGCCATTCACCATGATTGCCACTGTTCGGTCTAAACTAATTGCAGTTTCTTTTCTTCCAACACCAACTACCAAATTGACCTTTAAACTAATTCAAACAATCGCAGAAGGTTTTCTCGTAGATAAGAAAAATCGTAGCCGGAGATTAATTTCACTTGTTGGAAAAATTTTTTTTTTATTCTTTGAGGCTTCCAGACTTAAGCCTTATAGCTATATTACATAATCTGCCTACTGGGAAATGCGTAACAGTGTACAATTAGGCCTATTGAGAAGGAAACATGTTAAGAAATTCTTACTTCATAGTATGCATAAAAAAGATATTCATTCCTAAATGTGCTTCACTTTTCTTTTCACCACCACCCCTTATATGCATATATGTAGCCCAAATTATGCGTTTCCCATGAATTTTGTCATGCGTCATTCTTTTGTTTCAACTTTATACCCGTAAATTGAAGCAACACTGACGAGATCAAGAAACGTTGTATTTTCCCATGTAATTTTATGCATGGGAAATATGTAATTTGGGTTATATATTTACATATTGGAGGGGTAAGGGTGAAGTAAAGTGAAGTGCCTGTAGGCAGGGGCGTCCCGAGGGGGGCGGGGAGGGGCGCGCCGCCCCTGACTTTTTTGGCATTCGGTAAAATTTTCGCGGAACATGCCAGGCGTCTCACCTCTTTCATTAGAGTTAGTTGTGGCTAATGCCTGAATTCCTGACAAGTGGCTAACTGTTTTCGACCGCGGAGTTGGGGGGGGGGGGGTTCTAGAAAGAGTTTTAGAAGTAGGTAGGAAGGGCGACTGGCCAAGGGTTTCAGTGGGAGTATCCTTCTCGGGTGGTAGCCCGAGAAGCCCGTAAAATTTTACGGTAGCCCGTAAAATTTTCGCGGAAGGCGAAAATTTCGGCAGAAATTTTGCAAAATAAGCTGAAATTTGGCAATTTTTTCTATTTCTGCAGAAAATTCGGCATAAATCAGGTAGCGATTCGGTAAGATTTACGAAGATCGCCCCCCAATAAAATGAGCCTCAAGACGCCCCTGCCTGTGGGAATGATTAGCTACATTTTTTTTCTTCATACTATGAAGTCAAAATTGTTTTCTCAACATGTCTTCTTTTCAGCAGGCCTAGTTGAACACTGATACTTAAAAATATTATGATAAAATCTCTGAAGTAAGTTTAAAAGTACGAAAATGTTACATTTAATATTTGGGTCAATGGTCAAGTACGTCAAAATTAATTAAAATGGGTCAAGTACGTCAAAACTAACTCAGCATTGAATTCGGAGCAGTTTCATGTCCCGTGCAGCTTCATCTCCCGAGCAGCTGTATAGTGAGCAGCTTCATGTCCCGTGTATCAACATTCATTCCTATTTCGAGATTTAGTGATTTACTAAATCTTCAAACATGGATTACTAAATCTTGAATTTCGAACAAATCACGAAATCTCAAACTTTAGATTACAAGCCTAACATACAATATCACAGCATGAGATTTATCTGCGAATTTCTTCTAACTTTATTGTGGGTTGATTAATTTTCAGATTGGGTGGACAAAATGATTTACAAGAATTGGTGTCTTTTTTTAGTCCTCTTTACTCCCCCCCCCCCACCCAGAAGAAAAGGCTGCAATGTAGCAGCCTAATGCTATAGCAAAAGAGAGTGAAATGGCTATTGGAAGACAGAAATAAAAAGGAGAAATAGTAGTCACTAACTGCCATTTTGTAAACGACATTTACCAATAAAAGACTCTTGATATATTGTATTGGAATATAAAAACTTTTTCTAATAATGAGCCTGTTTAAATTTTTTTCAGACGCAATATGGGACACGTATGACCCCATTGCATCGATATTCCTCAAATAAATAGTAAAAATGCACTACCTTTTACTGAGGAGGTTAAAATCTTTGCCAACGAACATGCGACTAGTTACTGTTTCCAAGCATTAACTCCTTATCGACCGAATAGACTAAATCTTTGACACGCGCGTTAAGACGATATCACGTGTGGGAAACGAAGCGTCTTATCTTAGAAAGAAATATTCTTCTAGCTCAAGTAAGTTTGTTAGCTTTGATACTATTTTATCGATTTGGAACTAAACGCGAACAAGGCTAAGAGACTAGAGTGTAAAAATATTGGAAGAATCCTCAAAGAAACTGAATTTATTTTGTTTTAGATTTTGTAATCCGAAAAGATTCAAGCCCACTCCTGAGTCTTAAAGGGTAGTAGTTTTCTCAATTGGAAAACACATTTTTACAGGAAATTAAGCTATTTAATCTATAGTCAGTTTAAAAAAAACTTCTCGAATAAGAAAATTTTCAAAGAAAAGTAAAGAGCTTTATTAAACCGAAGACGAGTAGAAATAAAGTCAAATTTCAATTCAAACTTAAAATGAAGAGAAACCACTATTTATGAATAACTGAGGCCCAAAACGAACAAGCTTGTAATGAATAATTGATTGAATCCTAAAACTAACAGAAATTACCACAGACAGTAACATAGTAGACTTAAAGCCCCATGAGCCTTCTCAAGGCCAGAACGTCATTTGCACTTCATTGAAAATAATTTTTATTTCGAGCAGATTGACTTTAATCTGTCAAAACGTAAACCAAAACAAAGAAAATCTCCATAATAATAAAAACTACTAAAAATAACTAATGAAGGTAGACCAACTGTTTAATATATAATGAAATTCACTCCTTTAAGTCTCGGTGATTTTGCATTTATTAATAATATAAAAGTAAGAATTCTCAAAATGGATCTTGTTTCCAATTAATTGTAAATTATGCTCTGGCCTTTTGAAGGCTTGGGCAGAGGGGAGGGGGTGCGTTAGCCATACTCCGGTTTGTAGTATTTTTTTTCTTTATAATTAATATGTTCAAGTGTTTAGTTGACAGGATTGTTATTGATTAATAAAAGGAACATTTGTAAAAAAAAATCGACTTTTTTCCTAAAGAGTTATGATTTTGGCCTGTTAGTTATATTTCGTATATATTCCTCCAACACAGGTGCCCACAGGGGGGAAGGACCTTGGCCTCCCTGGAAATTGGGGGCTATACAGTAGTTTGAGGTAAGCAAAGGGGAAACCATGGAAAAATTCTGTGTTGGCCCATGATTGGTTGCCAGTCAACAGATTTGGCCCTTAATAGGGGCAATATGAGTTCTAATTTGTGAGGGAATGACCCCTTTCCAGTTTTCTACATACATTTGTTATATATGACTTGGTCAGATAAAAAATTTCGAATTCTTCGTGGTAGTGAATGGTAGGTAAATAGTGATCCTTATCAATAACAAAAGCATAAGAGCCTAAATATTGATAACATTAAGTCAAAGAATCAGCTTTTTTATTCCAAATGTATATTTGTTTCGAATTTGAAGTTAACATCCCAAGTTATTAGTACATAAGAAAGTTAAGAGAGTCAGAAGTTTGGGTATTAAATTGTGCTCTATTATACATCTGCCCCCAAACCCAGCCAAACACAATACCCCCTCCTCTTCATGAGGACGGATACGCAATTACACATCACTATAGGCAATTTAAAAAAAAAAAGAAAAAAAAAGTGAATCAACTTATTTAAATCTAGTACTTCCACCATGTGGCATTACTTCCTCTGCAGCTAGAAAGCTTTAAACATATATATTTTTGGTACTTTTAAATTGATCAGCATCTCGAATTTTAAATGATCGCAAATTGGCCCTCTTTGGGGCAAGGTTGAAGTTTAGTGCAAAAAAATGGCAGAAAACAACACTTTCCGTGGCACAGCCTTTATAGTCACTTAAAAAATAATTTTGAACTTGTGTTCTAATAAGGTCTCCAAAATTTTATAGGACATTTGATTTGATGCGATCATTCCTGGAAACAAAATAAAAACAAATGAACTTGCATTCATGATCTTTCCTCTGGAAAATTGCAAAATTCTCTATTTTGTAGATAGCAGCTTGAAACCTCTAGTTTAGGGTTCTCTGATGTAATGAATCCCATAAACAGGGGCGTAGCTCCAGCATTTTTATTGAGGGGGCAAAAATGTTCCACATCCAGAGAGTCAAGGGGCATGGGCTATATAATAGCTTTTTTCCAATTTACTGGGGGGCAACTGCCCCCCCCCCTTGCCACCCCCAAACGACGCCACTGCCCATAAAGCGATTTTCACTAAGATTGTTTACTCTTACGATCACCCTAGAAAATAAAACAAAATAAATAAACATAATCCACAGTCTTTCTTCTGGAAACAAATCAACATTTTGTAGATCGGAGTTTGAAACCTCTAAAGTAGAGTTTTCTAATACGATGAGTGCAGCAAAGTGATTTTCACTACGATTCCTAGCTTTTTGCGAGGCGTTTTGCTCTTTTTTCGAAAATCAGGCAAATTTTTTAAAATTTGTAGCTTTTGGTCGGTAACAATAAGCTGAGCAATTTTTACATATTTAGAATCAGCATAAAAAGTCAACTCTGTTTATTTATCAATTATCACCAAAATTCCGTTTTTAGTTTTGGTGATAGCCCGAGTCGCCCCTTACTTGCAGTTCGTTATAGCAGAATATTTGATAAGATTCTATTGTGATGAAAAATTTTATTTGAACGGATTCATTTTATTCAGTTGAATTTGAGTACCGAAAGGAAGAGGGTCAATTTGACAGCTGAATTGTAAGTTTAAATTTAGTTTTCCTTTCGCTATTCTGTTATTTTTTTTTTCGAATGTCTGAAGATATAAGGGATTCCAATTAGAGGAGGGGAATTTTCCTGTTATGACAGAGGTGTATTTTACATTTCATTGTAAAATCAAAAAAGTAGTATCTATGCATGAATGGTGAGTTTTGAGTACGGGCCCTTAGAAATGTAAAATTCTTGGCAAAACCCCACTTTATGGACTTTTGAGATCTTAGAAGTCTGTTGATCGAAGAAAGGTAATGAAACTTCCAAAATTGAGATCAGAGCCTAAAATTCCCCTTCGAAGCTTAATCAAGGTCTTATCTCTACTCCTTCTGTAGCCTGAAGCTTAATCAAGGTCTTATCTCTACTCCTTCTGTAGCCTGCATAAGGATTAGTCTACACCTGTTTTAATCTGAAGCAACAATAAATCTTTCCATATCTTAGGTTTGAGTTTGATTTTCTTTTACTCTAGGGTTTGGACAAAATGGATTAGAATGCAGTATACTCCATTATAATTAAATGTATTATAGATTAAATGGATTGATCTATTTGCCAAGATTCTTCACCATTTAAAAATTTGCTGGGAATTGTTTCATTTTGCATGCAAATTTGGTTACTCTTTTCGTTTGCGAATTTGCTTCTTAGTGCATTTTAAAATAAACTTACTTCTAACAAAATGTATTCTAAAATATATTCCCGTCCCCCCACCCACCACTGCTATTCTGATATTTTCCCTCTTCCCTGGAAAATTTCCTGCGGGCGCCCTTGTCTTCCAAAAAATCTTAAGAATTGGTTTACCTATAGATTTTGAACGGACGGGGAGTGGGAATTCTATTCATGTAAATGGATTGAAAATCTGCAAGGTTTTTTATTTTTCTATATGGCCGAGGCCATCCTAACCCCTATTCAATTAAAAAAATTTTTAAAAATGCGAAGCTTTTCTGACGAAAGTAAAAAGTGAAGCTGAAACTTTACACGAATAAAAATTATTGCTTCGCCGTTTATGCAAAATATATCTGAAAAACTGATTGAAGTGAATAGATTTGTAATATTCCCCTATATTTGTAGATTTCTTTAAAACTAGTACTTTACTGAAATCACAAAAAACGGTACCACAAAAAAAGATCAAGAGCAGAAAAGTCCTTCAGTAGCCTGCAGATGTTAAAAACTCAAGGAAGCTCAGTTTTTGGTAAAGAGCCAGTTTTACAGAAATCTACAAATAAACGAAGACACCACGAGCCCATTTATTTGAACCAGTTTCGCAGGAACAAGATGCATAATTTCCGAAGCAATAATTTGGGTTTTTACAAGTTTCCACATTGCTCTTTGCTTCAATTAAAAGATTTTTTTAAATTAATTTATGTTCGCTTTTAGGTTTTCAAAAATATACAAAATAAACGGTATAAAAGATGTTTGTCTAACTAACGTGAAGGAAAAACAGAAACCAATATGAGTTTTTGTTAAAATAGGAAATTAAACGTGTGTTTTTTGTACATCTCTTAACCTTTCCCTGAATAAAATCTGAAATTTAGTCAAATAAAGACTCCAAGGGGTGGTACATCCTTGGTATTTTGAGGAGCTGCAGATAAAAGATCAAATATTTATGCAGTTTTGTTCTATGTGAAGTAGACAGAGATTTTAGAAATCTGAATGACATTTAAAGAATTCTAGATATGCTCTTAATATAATTTACGGTTATTCGCGTTATCGTTATTGCAATTTTTCCTCCGCAATGCTTAAGATAGCTTTTAACTACTCCTAAGAAAGTATACATTTTTTTTATTTATTCTTAACATAAAGAAAAAAAAACGAGCAAAAATGGGGTTTTTAAAGGCCAAATGAAAATACTGACAAAACACAACAAAGCGAATATTTTGAGGGGACAATCGCCTCTCTTCTTCAGCGCGAGACGAAAAAATATAATCAATGAGAGTGCCGAAGAAAAAAAAAACAACAAAATAAAACGCGGAAAGTCAATGTGAATGTAAAAAAAACAATGACAAAAACCCAAAAAATAAAAGATGAATAAAATTCAATAAAAGCCAAAAATTATAAGAATTGAAACCAAATACCTAACAAACATAAAAGTGAGTGATTCACCAATATCTGCGATTTGCAAAAAAAAATCCAAAAATTTGAACCGCCATCGACGGATACTAGCGAATAACTGAGTATCCGTCGATGGCGGTCTAAATTTTTGGATTTTTTGCAAATCACGGATATTTCATTGGTTTTTTCACATTCACATTGACTTTCCGCGTTTTATTTTGTTGTTATTTTTTTTCGGCACTCTCATTGATTATGTTTTTTCCTTTCGCGCTGAAGAAGAGAAACGTTTGTCCCCTCGAAATATTCACTTTGTTGCGTTTTGTCAGTATTTTCATTTGACCTTTAAAACCCTCAATTCAATTCAATTTATTGAAATAAAAAAAAAGAAACATAGCACCAATAATAATAAGGATCCTGGAAGCGAACTTGTTGAGAACCATAACAACAAAAAGTTGAAAATGAACAAGAGAGAAAAAAAAAGAAAAAAAACAGAAAAAAAAGAGAAAACACGGGTAAATTAAAGCAAATTGATTAAAAATTTAGAGATTTATAATATCGAAGTTTAGTAACATTGCTATACAGCGTGCGAAAACTTGTGGATAGCTCGATACTGGATGGTATTATATTCCATTGAAGTATAGATTTATAAATGGGGGATCGCTGGGCGGAGCTAGAGACACACTTGGGGACAATAAAGGAACGGTTGGATGAACGGAGACATAGGCCTTCAGAATTATTGCAATTAAAATAAGATAATAATTGGGGAGGAAGGTTTTTTATGGTAAGCGGAGTATGCAAGGGATAAATTTAATTTTTTAATGATTTGTTCAAAAGGGATAATACCAAAATCGGAGAACAAGTCCTGGGTGGGATATAGTCGGGGGAAGCCTAGAAAAACTGCTTTGATGGCACGGTTTTGGGCAGATTTTAATTTATTGGTAACTGAAGGATAAGTGTTGCCCCAAACAGATCCGCAGCATGAGATATATGGGTAAATAAAAGAGTAATAAAGTGTGACAAGGATATCAGGGGGCAGAAAATTATTCACACGATTAATCATACTTACCTGTCTTAAGATTATGGCTCTGATGTAGGAAACATGAGTTGCAAATGATAGGGAGGAGTCTATGTGGACACCAAGAAACTTGGCAACTTCGACCTGCGGGAGGAGATTGGTGGAATATTTTAGGCCAAGTGCTTGCTGAGCTTCATTTTTTTTTTTTTTGTAAGGGGTTCGAAATAATACAACCTGACTTTTCTTGCTGTTAATGGTCATACAGTTAACGAGACACCATTCCTGTACTCTATTCAGAAGGATTTGAGCAGAGGTGACGACGGATGGTAAATTAGGACCGGTGATGAAAAAGTTGCTATCGTCAGCAAAAAGTACTGGGTGCACTGATGGACCCAGGCCTGTAACCAAATCATTAATATAAAGGAGAAAAAGCATTGGACCAAGAACAGAGCCCTGCGGGACGCCCCTCCGGACAGGTAGGGGATGCGAGGTCATGCCGCCCAGACTCACACTCTGTACTCTACCAGAGAGATAAGAGCTGAACCATGAGAAAGGAATTCCCCGATTCCCTATGTTCTTGAGTTTACTTAATAAAAAACTGTGATCAACCATGTCAAAGGCCTTAGAAAAATCCAGAAATAAGCCAATTACAGTATTTTTAAGGTCAAATTGGGAATGTATAAACTGTGTAGCGTCGATTAGTGCATGAGCAGTTGAAAATTTGGAACGGGAGCCATATTGATGAGAAGAAATCAACGAATCTGAAGGATTAATCCCAAATAAAAAGGAAGAAAGACGTCGGAAGGTAATTCTCTCGAGCACTTTGGATACAACTGGGAGAAGTGAGATTGGACGATAATTACTTATCTCAGACGGATCGCCTTTTTTATGAATCGGGATAACAATTGCTGATTTATATATTTCTGGGAAGACTCCATTGATCATAGACAGGTTTGCTGTATGCACAATGAGTTCACAAACATAGGAAGATGCAGTTCTAAGAAGCTTATTACTTATCCCAAGGAAGTCAGGTGTACTACTATTAGAGAGAGATTCGATAACTTGAAGCACCTCATTACTGTCAGTTGGAGAGAAAAACATGGATCTGGGATTCTTGCTAGGGTGTACTGACTCGGAGGGGGAACAGGAGTTAGCATTTGGAATATTGGTGAAATAATTATTAAAAGCATCCGGTACTGAAATTGGGTCAATTAATCTGCCACTGATGTCCTTAACGTTAATAGGTATAGATCTTGAATTCGTTTTTTTTTAAAGAATTTCATTTATTGTTAACCAAATTTTTTGCAAGTTCTCTTTACAGTGAGTGATATTTGAATAATAATAATTTTTTTGCTTCACGGACAAGTTTGGTTTATAAGTTTTTGTATTCTTTATAATTAGTTAGGTCAATAACGCTACTGGTTTTGCAAGCTAACTTATATAGGTCATTTTTACGGTATGAAGAGATTATCAGGCTATTGGACATCTAGGGGTGTATATAGGTAGTTTTTCGGTTTGATTTACAGACTGGAAAGGTCAAACTGATAAGATCACTCAGTCCCTGTGTAAAACGATTTGTGGCTGAATTAACATCTTGACAATCCAAAACCTTGGACCAGTCAAAGGATTTCAAACGATCCGTGAACCGGTTCATATTCACAACATTATATATTCTATTAGACGTAGGGGTATTAGTTCTAGGGTGTTGAGTAGTTGGTAGGGAGGGTAGGGAGAGATAGATTGGAAAGTGGTCTGACAGGTCAGAGAATATTATTTTGGAGGACAGGTGGTTTCCCAGGGAAGTTGATACAAAAATGTTATCAATTACAGTAGCGGTACACATCATAGGATCAACTCTAGTAGGAAAAAGGATTGTTGGAAGAAGACCACTCGAGGTAAATGTTTCAAAGAAGGTATCACAATCATTATTATTGCTAATATTTAGTAAATTACAATTGAAGTCCCCAAAAACTATTGCCTGCCTTTGGGGTAAATTAATAAAACAAGAAAAGTCATCAAAAAGATTACAAAAGAAAGGTGTCGGAAATGAGGGTGGTTTATAAAACAATGAAAAAATAAAAGAATTGTCGTCAACACTTATATCAACAATTATTGAATAAATGCATCTATTATTTATAGGTTGCGAGAATATGGATTCACAGTGTAATAGCCTGGTGAATTTAGACTTGACCGGATGTAAAGAGAAATGCCACCAGAGGACTTTGTTAATTTCCTTTCAATATGAATAGCTTGAAAGCCAGGAAGGGAAAATTCATTAGTATCATCAATTTCTGAAAGCCACGTCTCCGTTATTCCAATTACGTCGAAAGGGCAGTAACCTTTAATTAAAATTAAATCTTTAAAATTAGTCCACTTATCTCTTATGCTTCTGATGTTAAAGCAGATTATATTAAGTTTGGTCTCTTCCATTAGCTTAGGTTTTACATTTTTCACAAAATCAAAAGTGTCGAGATATTCACAGTTAATATGGCTTAAGGGGCTATCAGGGCTAGCTAAGGGGTTGTTGCGCAAATTATTTTGGTCATCGTAATCGCTAATAACAACATTATTGCACAGTGATAATTTCGTGAGAAACGTAAAATCTTGCATAGTATACATTTAAATATCCATTGTGGTCAAAGTTTCATCATTTACTTGATTTGAATATTGAAATTATTCTTCAGCCGACGAATTATCATTGATGGTAATTTTGGACTGGGATGGAAAGTTTGCCGTTTTTTTCTTAGATTTCTTGCCTTTGACTAGGGCAATGGCACCGATTTGATTTGCAGTTGAGTCAACAGGCTTAACTAGCTTCGATGTGGAATCTATGTCCTTTTTGATGGAAGATAGTTGAGCTATAGCTGTTTGCAAGATGTCATCACCTAGAAGTTTGGTGATAGCTTTCTTCTTGAGAATATTTTTGGTTTCCTCAGGTTCATTACTAACCTCAATTAAGTGACTGACTGTGAGATAAGTTGCAAGTCTTTGCCATTCTTGGCAACTTTCGGATGAATCTTTTGGGGGGTAGGATGTTGAAGTAAACTTAGGTAAGGGATGGGGGGACTGACTAATACCTTGAGTATGAACATTGTTTGCCTCTTTAGGAAATGATACTGTATTTGCATCTTCTACAACAACTGTTGCTTGGCTTCTACTGGACCGATGGGGTGTGGGTTGCCGAGGGATTCTTGCAGCTACAACAGAGTAGGGTAGGTTCATTTTATCCGATGTTCTAAGGATTACGACTCGCTTTTGGTGAGCCGGGCAAAATTTTTTTTGAGGGCTGTGCGTCCCTTACGGTTACAATTTATGCAGAAAGGGTCTGACTCAGGGCATTCACTAATTGCGTGGCCTGTTTTCCCACACTTAAGGCAAGACGGATGGGACTGTTTGCAGTGTTTTTTGCTGTGGCCGTGGGCCAGACAAGTAGAGCATTGTAGGGGCTTAGGCTTATAAATCTTATAAAAAAAGGGACATACCGTACAAGAATATTTCTCTGTTTAGCTCAACTTTGCAGGAAATGAGGATTGAACTCCTTCTTTGTTTAAACTTAACCTTATTGCAGTTGAAGGATTTATGAGAAGGCCTGAAGAATCTATTAGTTCAGTTTGTATTTCCTCCACTTTTACACTGGTATCAACACCATAAAGCACATACTTGTGTAACTTTTCCACATTTTTTTTTGGTGGCTAAAATTTTCGAGCCATCAAGAATTATTTCTTTGGATTTTGACAAGACATGGTCTGCCGCCTGAGAAGACGTAAATTAAATATCAATAGACTCGTCCTGCTTGAAAACAAGTTCAAAATTTACCATGGCGATAAGAAAAACAGCTTTCCTAATTTGCATTATTCGATCTTTTGAAAAGGGTTGGCCATTGATTTTCTTGATTGAGACAGTATAATAATTGGGGTAATTTGTACTACTAGTTTCTGGGACACTTGAAGGGAGGGGTTGCACTATCACTGGCGAACGAGTTTCATCCTTTCTCCTCTTTTTGCCAGGCGTCTCCCCTCTTTCATTAGAGTTAGTTGTGGCTAATGCCTGAATTCCTGACAAGTGGCTAACTGTTTTCGACCGCGGAGTTGGGGGGGGGTCTAGAAAGAGTTTTAGAAGTAGGTAGGAAGGGCGACTGGCCAAGGGTTTCAGTGGGAGTATCCTTCTCGGGTGGTAGCCTTGGGGGCTGCTTTTTTCCCGACATTTATTCTGACAAGACACTACAGATTCACGAACAGTTAATCAGTCTTAATTCAAGGTTACTTGACCAAAAGTAAATATTCAGTTATGGAACTAAATTATTCACTATGATAAATAATAACTCACTTTGTGTGAAGTGAACAAACCCTCACAATTAAATCCACATGTTAATTGCGCAATCTAACACAGTACAGTACAAAGATAATCCGATTAGGTTCATAAGTTAGTTCCTTTTAGTTCAGATACTAAACTCATACTGATTGAATCAAAAGATTTTTTTAAATTAATTTATGCTCGCTTTTAGGTTTTCAAAAATATACAAAATAAACGGTATAAAAAGATGTTTGTCTAAATAACGTGAAGGAAAAACAGAAGCCAAGATGAGTTTTTGTTAAAATAGGGAATTAAACATGTGTTTTTTTGCACATCTCTTAACCTTTCCCTGAATAAAATCTGAAATTTAGTCAAATAAAGACTCCAAGGGGTGGTATATCCTTGGTATTTTTGAGGAGCTGCAGATAAAAGATCAAATATTTATGAAGTTTTGTTCTATGTGAAGTAGACAGAGATTTTAAAAATCTGAATGACATTTAAAGAATTCTAGATATGCTCTTAATATAATTTACGGTTATTCGTGTTATCATTATTGCAATTTTTCCTCCGCAATGCTTCAGAGAGCTTTTAACTACTCCTAAGAAAGTATACTTATGTTATTTATTCTTAACATAAAGAAAAAAACGAGCAAAAGTGGGGTTTTTAAAGGCCAAATGAAAATACTGACAAAACACAACAAAGCGAATATTTCGAGGGGACAATCGCCTCTCTTCTTCAGCGCCAGACGAAAAAATATAATCAATGAGAGTGCCGAAGAAAAAAACAACAAAATAAAACGCGGAAAGTCAATGTGAATGTGAAAAAACCAATGACAAAAACCCAAAAAATAAAAGATGAATAAAATTCGATAAAAGCCAAAAATTATAAGAATTAAAACCAATTACCTAACAAACATAAAAGTGAGTCATTCACCAATATCCGCGATTTGCAAAAAAAAAAATCCAAAAATTTGAACCGCCATCGACGGATACTAGCGAATAACTGAGTATCCGTCGATGGCGGTCCAAATTTTTGGATTTTTTGCAAATCACGGATATTTCATTGGTTTTTTCACATTCACATTGACTTTCCGCGTTTTATTTTGTTGTTATTTTTTTTTCGGCACTCTCATTGATTATGTTTTTTCGTTTCGCGCTGAAGAAGAGAAACGTTTGTCCCCTCGAAATACTCACTTTGTTGCGTTTTGTCAGTATTTTCATTTGACCTTTAAAAACCTCATTTTTGCTTGTTTTTCTTTCTTTATGTTAGGTCAGGCCAATATGGTTTAAGAAATTATCTTATTTCTTCTTCTTGGGTTTCATCATTTTTAGAGAACTGATTTTCAAAATCATTGGAGATGCCGTTCCCGACAAAGTTTAAACATTCTAAAGTGGAAACATTAGCGGTATTTTTTGTATAAAGCACGGTCGAATTGCTACAAAAGTTTTAGTTCCTAAAACAAAATGCTGCACAAAAAGTCATTTGCAGTGACATCAGCTATAGGTAGGAGCTAGGTCCAACTTAGATAATAATACGATAAGTAGGTACATAATCTTAGCCATTGCTTACGTCTGGTTCTTAAGCCACCTCCATCAAAGATATCAATTTCTATGCAGATCCTGCTTAATGGATTGTTGCTCAATTCCTTTTTTTGCTTAATTTGGTATCACTTCTGCTCAATAAGCTCAGTCCTATGATTGGATCTCTCTTTAACTCTGAAAAGGAAATTTCATGGCTATTTTGTAGACAAGTCTGAACTGAAGCCTTCTTGATAATATTAGGACTAAAGACTAGCTTTAGAAGTTGTATGATAACGTAATAAACAAGCAATCCTGTCTAGGAGCTGTGACAGTGTCCCATTGCATTCCCTGTTGGAGACCTTAAATATCTTACGTCAGAGCGTTGATCCGTAGCGTCGTAGTTATCCGTAGCGAATGTGTACAATCGTGACTGTAAACCCACTTCGGTAATGGATCCTCTTTCACAGTGACTACTTGGTATCACCTGAACACTTACTCTCGATTAGCGATCCTGTCATTATTAGCGGTCCCGTCATTAGCGGTCGTGCCATAGTACTCCTTCTATTGCACTCCCGATCTTTTCCTTTGTGTCCGAAAGCTCATTTTGCATGACAAGGAAGAATGTATACAGCTGCTAGTCGAAGCAGCTAGGTTGGTGCTGCATATAATCTAATGGTGTGTCCTGGTATTCTAGGATGTGTATATCCTGATCCCGTCCACTGATTATGCACTTGATCAAAGCTATCTTGCTGGTTTACGTACATTTCTAGACAAGCTCATTTGCAGTGGGGTCGCAAGGGCTGAATGTTCGATTATTGATGCCCAGCTTCTCTTTAATTTCCTAAATTCACTGGAACTGAATTGTGGCTCGTTGCCAGATGTAAGAATGGCTGGAGTTCCATGCCAAGAAAAAAGGCAATTGAGTTTCGTGATTATTTGAGAGGTGGTGGTGGAGGTTAGGTTGTCCATCTTGAAATAGGCTGTACATTCTATTCGAACAACAACCCATGTGCTACTATGATAGTAATAGGTTCGATTTGAGAATTGATAGTTCTTTTTGATTGTTTGACATCGTGTGAGTGCAGGCATATTATCTTCAGATAAAGTTCAATTTATTTTGTAATACCTGGCTAGTAAACGATCGTTTGGGTTTTTCGAGTCTTTTTTTGTATCCAAATGAGTGCGGTGTAGTCTCTTTAAGATGTCTTCTCGTAGAGGGACAGGTATGACGATTCTCGAACTTTTGAATATCGGGTCATCATGTGTTGAGATATCTTGGTGAATCCTCCAATGCTGGAGGATAGTTTCTGGGCATCGTCTTCTGTTTTCAGATCATCTCTCCGGGATGAAAGTGTTCGGAGTTGGTGTTCTGGCAAGGTCTTCTAATTGATTTCCTTACGTCTTCTGACCGTGGTGGGTATGGATTTTACGAACGAAGATTTTAATCTTTTCTTGTATTGATTCTCCATTATTTGCCATAAACTATAACATATCATTTAAGGTATGTCTTGTAGCGACTATTTTTAAATTCAGAGGGATGGTGACAAGATAGGAGAATTTATGCATGATAATACACTGGCAGGGGTAACCGATCTTGGTGCATTTCATTCTTGATTAGCTGAAACTTTAGTTATTATTATCTCTTTTGTACTTTTGCATTTTTGTGTTGAAACATGATGTCATTATACTCAATCAAACGTCTTTGACCACTTAGATTGACAAATTACGTCATCATTTGTTCTCCACACAGGTTTCTTTAAGATAGTCTTTCGGCATTTTTTTAAAACAAAAAGTTGAAAAGAGCAAAATAATTTGCCTCTTTTGGGTTCCAGATTTTGATGTCTAGAATTAGTTGATAAAACTAGTCCAATAAGGATACCACTTGTTATTACATTGAACTGATAAATATCTATTAAGGGACCTCTTATAAAAAAATGACGATCAAAGAATATTTTTGAATTTAAGATGAATGTATTTACTAGGATTGTGCGTTCTGCAACTAGTTCAAGTTGCGTTCCGACTATTGGGGGGGAAGCAACTTCATCCAAAGCCAGCGGAGAGAAGTACCAACAATCTACTGCTTTTTTAGACATAAAACCTCGTTTGCCAATTGAAACAGAGGCAGAAAGATTTATACATTCCTACCGTATCGGCCAAGTCCTTGGATCTGGCGGATTCGGAAAAGTTTATGCAGGTCAAAGAGCCCTTGATGGATTACCCGTCGCTGTCAAGTATATCAAAAGACAAACCGTCATTGCTTGGTCAGAGGTAAATGATGTTCAAGTTCCTTTGGAGGTAGCGCTGATGCTCCAAGTTTCACATATTCCAGGATGTATTGGATTACTGGATTACTTTGATTTAGGGAACACTGTTGTCCTGATTCTCGAAAGGTCTGAAACATCTCAAGACCTTTATGACTTCATAACAGAGAAAGGACCACTTCAAGAGTCAATGGCAGCCAAAATGTTCCTCGAAGTCTGTGAGACCATCTATGCCGTCCATAAGAATGGAGTGACTCATCGTGACATCAAAGACGAAAACTTAGTTGTTGACTTGAGGACATTACAGCTGAAGCTCATTGACTTCGGCTCTGGTGCTTTTCTGCATGACTCCTTTTACACTGAATTTTATGGAACTAGGGTTTACTCCCCTCCTGAGTGGGTACAGTTCCAACGTTATTACGCAAAGCCTGCTGCTGTTTGGTCTCTCGGTATTTTGCTCTATGACATGGTAGTTGGAGATGTCCCTTTTCGATCAGACTATCAAATAATGAGTGCAATCCCAGATTTTACCCGTGCTAAACCCAAGCTATCTAATGAAGTGAAGGACTTGATCAGTCGGTGTCTTGAATATAAAGTATCTGATAGGATCACTCTCGAGGAGGTTCTAATTCATTCATGGCTTAACCCTGTTGTGAAAGACAGTCAGAAATGTACCTTGGCCGCAACAAGTACTGCCACGCCCTCAATCCCTGTGCCTACAAGAATATGACTTCCAAATAAAACCAAGACCAGGACAGATAATGTGAATGTTGCTGCCATGTTCTGATTGTGAAAAAGAGGGGTGGGGGGGGGGGGGTCTTGCACCCATTAGGCACAACCAAAGTTGCTGTTGAAGTAAGTGCAGTTCAAGCAGTAGTGAAAAAAACAACTATTTAACAAACACACTAATTGGTGAATTTGAAAAACGTTATGCAATATATAAACAAAAAACACACATTAAACAATCACTAATATAAGAGCTGGTGCTCGGCTTTAACTAAAATTCTCAACAATGAGCTGCTTAAGACGACAGTAGTATAGCATAAACCAGCTTTCGGATGGTCGAAAGCACCTAAGAAGTGAAGTTAGGTTAATCCTAATGAAATATAACGTTTAGTTTATACAATAATATAACTTGGGCTATATATTTGCACATTAGGGGGGGGGTAAAGTATTCGGACAGCACCCTAACCGCTGTTCCTTAGGTTCTGGAAGCAATTTCTTAGTATTCCCATTTGAATTCGTAATAGTTACATTTACTGACGGTGCGGTGTTTTTCAGATTTGTCCAAAAATGGACAAACTGTCGCGTAGGTCTGCTGATCGCTGTAACAGAATTGTCAATTTTCCACTGACTTTCCTTTTATCAAGTGCCTAGCGTCAATAGTTGGGAAATCTTAGTGTTTAAACCACACTGACTGAGTGTTTAAAAGTTAAAGTTGTCAATAATTGTGCGTTATTTTTGTCTGTGCCCTTTTTGTTTTTCGTTTTCAATTACTCCTCTTTAGTTTCTTTTGTTGTGAACCAAGGGTAACAATAAATCATTTCTGTTATTATTACAATGGTTTTTGGATAAGTCGAGAGGTATTGAATTTTGGGTTGGATTGGAAAGACTTGGGAAGAAATCTGGGGTTGTTCCTATCAGCTCGAAAGGATATTTGATCTCTTTTGAGGTGGAGGAGCTGCTTTGAGGAGTAACGAATGGTAGCCGGTTGCATCAACGCACAACTGGTGGGCCAGTTGTAATACCCTTACCGAGGATTCGCCTTTCCAACCTTGGGTCTCAAGGAGATGCTCTCTCCCATTATCAGTCACTTCATACTTCATACAAAACCTTTACTCGGTATCCCCGTTCGCTTTTCTGACCTAGTATTGAAGTCAACACCTATTTTCGGCAAACATTATTCCTTGAGTTACATATCCGAGTTTCACCTTCAGTTGACATCGACGTGCAGTCTTCATTCGATTACTACACAGGATGGGACCCAGAAAAACAGATTCATGGTTTGCTCAGGTTTTTACCTGATTTCCTTGTACCCAAATCGTTTTTGCGGACCCTTGTATTTTCCGCCATAAATAAACTTAAGTTGTGCCAAGTGGCAATTCGTGTTGTAATTGAGATGTGGATATATTTTCATCACTGGAGGTTAGATAGATAGATAGACAGATAGATAGATTTTATTTCATACTAATATAAACAACACTAATAACTTAATAAAGCCAACAGGGAGCTAAGCTCGAAAGGGATGCTAACAATTATTGCAATGAGTTCAAGTACACCAAGAACAAAGATAAAGAAGATAAACCAAAAAACATCATAACATATAGAAGGAGAAGGACAAAGGAGGCTACCCCAGCATGGCAAAATCTAAAAATAATAGTAAGAAACAAATTATCAAGAAGAATCACACCGTCATCAAAGGTTAATAATATATTCTACTAATTTAGTCTTTAAAAGTGATCGGCTATAAAGATTTTTAAATTTACTTTTTAGTTTTAAATAGTAATTAGCCTATTTGCTATAGAAGGGATTTGATATCTTATTGAAAATTTATCTCTTTCACAATTAATCAAAGGGATTCTATACGCTCTAAAAAGGATAGTTTGCCTCGATAGTTAAGGCTAGTTACCTCGTATAGGGATTCTATACGAGGTTAAAAGGCTAGTTTAGCCAGTCCCTCTTGAGATCTGGCATCGCCTTATATTGTTAGAATCCCGATTCTTCGCTTCTCTTAAATGTGAATTTTGGGAAAGCAAGAAAGTTGTTGTTAATCGTGCTATAAACTTCTGATTACGGCTGTCTCAAAACATATATGATTCTTATCCTTTTTCAATTCATTCTGGTTAGGCTAGAAAATTACTTGATTGGATTGGCACGATTGTTTTCTGCTAATCTTTTGGACTCCAATTCTTCTAAATCTCAAACCTCATGCTGATGCCCATACCATCCAGATCCTCATTGTTCTGCAGTGAAAACATGTTGGATGGCGACACATCCCGAGCCAAGCTGGAGAAGCAGTAGCACAGACATTTGTCAGAGATGGAAGAACGAAGGCTAATTGAGATTGTGAAGTGGACGTTTAGTGTTTTATGTTGTTAGAGGTTGAACAGCCTGGTGTGTGGGTGGCCTGTTATCTTATAGGGGAGGTGTTGGGGCCCGTGTCCTTTTTGTCAGATAATTTCCCTTTTCTTTTCACACAGATTTAAATACAATGTAATTTTATTCACAAGCTAAGGGGCGAAAGCTGTCCAAATCACTTGGCTATCTCTTCAATAAATTAGAGAACTTAAATTATGGTTCAACTGATTCGGGAGACTAATGGTTACCATTTAGTTAAATTCACTTTTTTTTATGCTCTTTATTTTTATAGGATTTTTTATACAAAAATTCTCTTAGCTTTGTTCGAGAAAACGATATTAACAACTTTAATAAAATTCATACAAGCGTGTAAATGTTTTTAAGCTGAACAATTTGTTTAGACAGATTATGTTAATTTTACTCATTAAAGCCCTTTTCTATCCTTTGTTGTTTTTTTTTTTTTTTTCGCTGCAATCGATTTGGAGTTACGGAATTCTCAAGTTGAAAAAGGGTTGTTTAATTTTCGGGTATGTGTTGCAATTAACAGGCGTTTTGTCTTGCGCATGATATCACTAAACTTCGATAAACATCCTGTATGTCGTAGAGTGAAACCAATCGAAATATATCAAGGAATTAAGCTAGTTCTATCCAAAAGATTGAAAAACTTTTTGAGTTGTGGGGAAAAGGCACAATAAAAGAGGACCTGGTTTGATTAATGTGCAAAAGGGCAGGGAAAAATTAAAACAATTATACGTGAGACGTGGAAGACCAAGACTCCAAAGTATTTGCTGGACTTAGAGGAAGTATCTATGCAAGAGGAAACCATTATAGAACCACCGAGACTAAAAACGGTACTTGTCTTGAATCAGGTAAGTGCACAATAAAATACAGCATTGAAATGTCAAACATGCTATTGATAAACAGGTTTCCAATGACTAGAGATGTATAAACAAAAGGTTTCTTACTTCGGGAACTATGTCTAAACTATTGTTTTTTAGTGTTTAGGGGTAATAAAAGATACATAAAAGGTTGGGCTGGGTTAGGTTACGTATCTAATATATGCTGTGCTTTAACCCCTCCCCCCTAATCTGCATATAGCCCAAATTTGTTTCTGAACTATTTTGTTTTTATCCTATTTTGTTTTATTTCATCTGCATTTACGAAACTTCACTTATCGCGCACTTACCGGATTCTAGACAAGTATCCTAAAAACAATAACAGCTGGCCGCAATTTAACATCTGAAATCTTGAAAATGCTCGTTGGATAGTCAATGTGCCTTATTTTCGGAAGAACTACGAAGATCTTGTAATCAAACATATGTATGTACGAATTTTTAATTTTACATAAAAATAATATGGTTTCCCAGTCCTGACTCCAAAGATAGTTACATTAACCCCCTCTCCCCCCCCCCCCCGTCCAAAAAAACAAACAGACAAACAAAACAAAGAATTATCGAGGTTCAGAATAATTTAATGCTTGTGCTGGAGTGCTATTTTGGGGGTATTTCCCGTCCTAGATTTGAAACTGCTGTTTTTTAAGTATTTTTACTGAGAAAAAAGAAAAAAATTCGGTACTTGTATGATATAGCCTTGACCTAATATTCTTCATCTAAGTAGAACCTGTTTCAGACGCTCAATCCTAAAGAAATATACCAAGTGTGATAAAAATATAACACTTTAGAAACAAATTTGGGCTATATGTTTGCATATTACGGAGGGGGGAGTTAAAGTATAGCGGGCCTGCATGCCTATCGTCTTAGGTACAATTATTCTGCATATCAGAGGCAACGCTATAGCGTTACCTATAGTGAAGGCCATATGGCTCAAATGTTTTATTTTTTTCTAAGAGGCACTTCATATGAAATGGGTTGTCGTATGAACCTCAAATTCGATTGGAAATCGAGAGTTCTAGTGACCTTTTTAAGAATTAAAAATGATCGGAAGGCATCTAACACCCCTTCCAAGCCCATCTCTTCCCCAAACACATCCAATCAAAATTTTGAGATAACCATTTTGTTCTACGTAGTTGATTTCCAGATAGAAATTATATTTTTGAGAAGGACACTCCCCCCACAGCCCTAAGGGCAAGGGTTGTAAGATATGCCCTGGGGGCATTTAAGGTTTTATACAAAAACTTT
Organism: Artemia sinica; assembly: GCA_027921565.1. Taxonomy (NCBI): domain Eukaryota; kingdom Metazoa; phylum Arthropoda; class Branchiopoda; order Anostraca; family Artemiidae; genus Artemia; species Artemia sinica. The sequence goes on along the minus strand of CM051263.1, from coordinate 27,268,432 downwards.
GTCATAGAAACTTCAAAAGGGGCTCATTCGATTAGAAATTCAAAGGACTAGTTCCCTTTTTAATAGTCGAAAGCGATTGGAGGGCAACTTATCCCCGTTTCACGCCCGCCTCTTCCCCAAACACATCCAATCAAAATTTTGAGATAGCACTAATTTCAACTAAACACTAAACACTAATTTCAGAATTAGTGTTTATATACTGCATACACTAAAAAAGGCTCAAATACTGGATATAAATTTACGCTTCTTAGCTGTCCTTGTCATTGAAATTTTCATGTCTAGATTATGCTAAAACCGTGGTAGGAGTTTCTTTAAAATTAACAGAAATTTTATTTTATTTTGAAGGTCAGTCTGGGCCAAAAGATAAAAGGAAAGCCCCATCTTTATGAATTTTCTAACCCCTTAATCCATAAAAGGATGTGCGATTTCGTAACGAGTACAATTGCTTCTGTCATGAAGGAAGAAAACACAGCCCAGGACTTAGTCAAGGCTCTAAAAGCAATTGTGGTGCTTACAAGTACCACAAATTATCAAAATCTGCGAGCCATTTCTTAACGGATTGAAGTCAGGGGCGTAATTTGCTATGAGGCAGGAGGGGCAACTGCTCCCTCTAAACCCAATTTTGCCCCCTCAGACCTCAGTTTGCCCGCCCATCTGAAATTTAGTTTCTGCAAAAAATCTTGTGACTAAGATAAGCCTGCATAATTTTATCCAGAGAAACAGGCAGTTTTCTTTAGTATATTTGTGCCTTTATGGTAATATATGAATCATTTTTCAGTTTTCACTGTCATTTTCATTTGATTTGGGAAAATTTGCTCCAACTTTGCCCCCTCCCCCAGGGTTTTGACAAAATCACGCCACTGATCGAGGGACAAATAAAATTGATTACATGACTTCTAAGCAAGACAGTATCTGTTTGGGTTTTGTTTGGGAGGGGGGACAAAAAAACATCAAAAATTAGTTTATATATATTTTGGTTTAGTTATTATGAGTCTGACAAAAATTTCACAGGGGCTAAACCTTCTTTGGATACGGTCTTGCTTCTGATAAAATATTTAATTTTTTAACGAGTAGGGCAAACCCAATGAAAAATCAAGTTTTAAATTAGGTTTTTAACGAAAGTTTCTTTTAGCTGCTAAAGTATTTATTGTGTCAGCTAATTCGTTCCTTAGACGGTTCCTTCTCAGAAAAATACTCCCCGTGTATAAAATTTTCCTCAATCAAAATAACGTCATTTCTTAAAATTACCAGTTTATTTAAAATCGCCTCTGACTCATTTTTTTATTTTCCTCCGTCAAGGTACAAGGCATTTTGCATAGAAACATTTGCTCCAATTTATTCATTTGAAAACTTCAGCCAATTCTCACTCCCTTCTTATTAGTCAAACCACACATTTTTGATGACAACTAGTCATCTGTAATAGTTTGCTAAATGTTAGATTCCTGCTAAAATGTTACAGATTCTTGCCACTAGATTAAGTAATCTCTATGCTTTTAATTTTCTAGAGAAAAATTCAGAATCGGTAACCAGGAAATTAGTCAGCGAAGTAATGACCCTTAACAAAGAGACATGAAAACACTGCCTTAGTAAATGTACGTTATTCCCTTTAAAACCCGTTCATTTCCGAAAGTTGAATTGTATGCTTTTTGTGCATGGACAACGTTCGCCCTTAAACGTTCGTAGAGGCTAGTCTGTTTTAGACTAGACAACTATACCAGCTACTGTAACTAAATATATTTCTCATCAAATTGTCGTATCTATTTCTTGAACAATAATTATAGTTAATCATGAAAAATATTACACAGCTTAAACGCTTCCGTAAAGTGTGTGAAAATTACAAGTTATCGTGCTTACAAGCTTGAAATAGTTACGCAGGCTTTACGTTTAAAGAATCTTGACAAATTCCATATTTCTTATTTCAATGTTTCCTCCTGCATTTCTCTCCTTCGACTTTAAATCATCTTTTCTTTTTAAAGTAGGAGTAAGGACATAACAGGCTTCGATGGCATCCCAGACAGTAAAGAAAGCCTCTATTTCGTGATTTAATTAAATGAATATAGATGTTTTGCTAATCATTTCCTCCCTTCCAGATTGCCCCTCCACTTCTTTTTTATTTGCTTTATATGATATCTTATATTTATATTTTCTTTCTAATCTGATTTTATTTTATTTTTTCAGCTCTGGTTTTATTTCAATAATAAGGTATACTAAAACTACCAACAAACGTGATTGAACTGAGCATACCCATGCTACAATTTTATCAGCTTTTGCTTATTTTATATTTTCTTTCAGACCTAATTTTAGCTTCCAAATTTTATTTCTAAGACCATTAATTATCAGATTTGATCAACAAAACCCTTTACATTTATGTGTCTATTGGCTCATTTTTTTTTTTTTTTTTTTTTTTTTTTTTATTAATTATATTTTGTGCTCCAAAGAGCCTAAATCCTGCATATACGCCTCCTTCACTATTAAATTATAAACTATGATTTTTTTTTCTTATTTCAATTAATAATAGCTGATAACAGGGACACAAATCCTCTACTCTAAATCACCTTAGAATTCACCAAACTTCACGAAATACGTCTCCGATCCTACCCCTGAGATATAAACCTCCAAAAAGAGCAAAATTAAACTCAGTTTTAGATTTTCCAGTGAACATCCAATACATATGTTTTCACAAAATAATTAGTTTTCTTGTGAATCTAACAAAGATACAAGGAATAAAGTCCCCCACGTTGGTATCTTTCAAAATACCTTTAGAGAAACCTTTTCAGTCAAATACCTTTACAAAAGATCCATAGATCTTATTACTGTGAGTCAAATGAAATTGCAGTGCATGAAGATCCCTTAAATATAAATTTTCAAAATTACTCGCATGACAATATTTTTGCGTACAAGAGCTCTACACACACAAAAAAAAGAAGAATTGACGAGGTATAAGATTAACAACGAACAGATAGTAACATCAATTGAATTGAGGCAGTAGAAATATAAAAGAATATCCAGTACTAGCGGTGCTCGTGGGCAAAATCTAAATCTAATGCAAGGCGACGATTTTTATTTATTAAATAATAAAAAAAAAGCTATTTCAGAAGACACCTCATCAAGAATTCAGGAAAAACATGCCTTCGGAAGGAATAAATATACAAGCGAGATGTATATCAGAACGTTCTCTCTCAATTCTCATTTCTCTCCTCCCCCTCCGACATTTCATCAATCTTCAGAAACTCCACATTTTCACACCTCTAAGCCATATAAATTTATAATATATACTGAAAATTTTCTCAGAATTCCGCTTTATCCATTCATTAGAAGAATTATAAAGGAAAGAAGATATCCCATTTTATCATAATTCAACTTTGTCCTTATGCACAGAGCTTCATTGGTCGAGAAACATGAGCACCCACCAAAGGCAAAAAATTGAAATTTTAAGATAGTCATCTTGTTCAAAACAGTCCAAAGGTCAAATAATTTAAAATAATAAATTTGCTGTGGCAAGATACCGCTAGATCCACGCAAGAACCTTAGCAGTCAAGAAGTGTTGTTAATCCGATCGCTAACTTAAATTAATAAGGGCATTAAGTTGAAACCCTCAAGGTATGCCGAGGAAGATGTTGAAGAGATATCGAGGGGCAACCAGCCCATCCCTCCGGCTCTTGTCCTTTTATATATCCCCCTTAATGTGGATAGAAAGTTTGAAAAGCCGTTTTGTTTAAAATAGTCAAAAACTTTAATAATTATGCTTAAGGAATGCCAAGCCTCTGAGGTCAGGGATGTAATTATGCAATTTGTCAATTATTTCATGAGGGATCTATCATTGGGAAGGGGGGTGTTTGATCCTGGGCGTGTCCAAAAAGGCTAAGGATACTGAGTTAAAATTTCAGGAAATATTGAGATAAATCAAAGTCCATTAAGTGCATGGAAGTTATAAACAAGGCATATCTGCAATATATTAGGAACAGGTAAAGGTAGCAATTTGAGACTTTCAGAGCCGCTACCACTCGTGACTGTAACTGATTTTTACCGTGACTGCTTTTACTCGCAATTACTTTCATGAATTCCTGAAGGGAATATTGAACAAAGTCAAAACACGTTATGTACATATTTATGTACTTATAACTCTGTTTAATTTTAATATCTTGTTTTTTACTGACAAAAAAAACCGTATATATAGCAATTTTCTTTCAAAGGAGCCATTAAATATCTCTATGTGATGAAAAGGAAAGTAAAAACAAGGGAGATGTATCACAGTGTCCCACGTGGAAAAGTAATTTTCCTTGTTGCTTAGGATGAGGAACTGTAATTCTCCTAAATGGGATTTTTGGCTATGGTGATTCCAATGGCACAATTTTCATTTTGATCTGACTCCATTTTATGGGTTTGCAGGCTGTTTTTGAAATTCCCACAAAAGTGTTTTCACACGACTGTAAGAGTGCTGGGTGAAGGAACTAAGCCCTTCAATGTGGAAAATGACGTAAAACAAGAGTTTATGTTGTACCCCGTTTTGTTTAACTGCTGTGTAGATTGGGTTCTAGAAAGAGTACTTTCGAATTTTGATGGTGTCATTATAAGATTTGGCATTAAAATGTCTGACCTGGACTACGCGGATGACACAGTTGCTCTTACTGCTGATCCAACAACTGCTCAAGCAATACTAAATGAAATAGCAAATTTTTCTCAGCTTCTGGGCATGAAGATCAATGTGGTCAAAACTAAAGTCATGGACCTAAACATATAGTTGAATTATCAGCTTCTGCCTTACAGACAAGAACTAGAAAAGGTCGATAGCTTCACTTATCTTGACTCGCCAATAGATTCACGTGGAGGCTATAACCTTGAAATACATGTACAAGTACATGGAAAATGTCAGAACCTTATTTGGTTTTCTCAATGCTACCTTGTTGGCACTACATGACCGCATATTCAAGCAATTACTTCTAGCTGCTCCTTTGTCAGATCGACGCAGATGTCCTAGCGGTCAATTGAAGAATTGGTGGGCAATTGTCAGAAACGACCTCGATACCATTGGTGGGTTTCGGAAGTTTGGCAGAAAGTGGGAGAGATCCAGGCTCTTATTTTCTGAAGAGCTGGTACAAAATTGCGACAAATGGAATTTGGCCATACGGTCATACGGTGTCTTCTATATGTTGGGTGAGGCGTTAACGTTTGGTCTCACAGCAAGTAGAAGAACATCGAAAATGTCAGGGTTTCTTAGTGCTACCTATTTAAGTCATAAATATAGATGACTCTTAAGAACAACAGAAGAAAGTACAGTAAAGAAGAAATTAACATTTACCAAAGCCAAAGAGGCTATTTGGAAACCTAAGGATGGCGGAGTATTTAGCTTCCATTTTTGGAACAGAAAAAGACAAGTAAATGCCTTATTTATATAATGGGAAAATTATAGCTCGTGTACTCTTGGTATCATAATCGGGGGACTATCTTGGAAAGTAGCTGAGTTAGGTGAATGAAATCAATAATTAGGCCTAATCATGAGTTAGGTGAATGAACTATAAGAATTAATCCAGAGCCTAAAATATATCTTAGGAAAGTGTTTTCATCTACTTTCTCTAAGCTGACAACATAATTTATCTAGAATGAAAGTGAGTGCATCCCATAGGTCTAATGATTTTTTATGCTCTCTCAAAGTTCAATTATTGCTTCTGGGAGAAATTATATTTCAAACTCTTAAGGAACTCAAAATAGCCTATAGTAACCAAAAGTTTAATAATTTTCTTTCTAAAAAGGAAATTAGGGTTAAATTCTACTTTAGCAACTTTTGGCTATTTAGGAAAGGGGTTAGGTTAGGGAAATAAAACTTTCAGAGATCAGTTTACAGGCTAAAGTATGGGTAATTTTTTACCAAATCATATTATTGACTTACTAATAAAGTGAATATACCAATTGATGCCTTTTTTATGCTCTTTCCAAGTATAATAATCATTTTTGTTATAAATGAATTTCACCCCCACCCCTATATATACCAACTCAGGGTATATATTTGCACATTGGGGGTGGGGGGAAAGTTTAATCTTACCTCTCATTTACATTGGAAATAAAATTTGCCCCACCCCACCCCCCTAATGTGCAAAAATATACCCTGAATTGGTATAAGTAGGGGTGGGGGTAAAATTCATTTCCAACAAAAATGATTATTAGGCTATACTTGGAAAGAGCATAAAAAAAGGCATTGATTAGTATGTTTACTTTATTCATAAGTCAATAATATGATTTGGTAAAAATTTTCCAAAGTATGTCCCAGGAAGGTATTTTGAAGGGTAAATATTTACCAAATCATATTATTGAGTTACAACTAAAGTGAATATACCACTCAATGCCTTTTTTTATGCTCTTTACAAATATAATAATCAATTTTGTTGGAAATCAATTTTAGCCCCAACCCCTATATATACCAATTCAGAGTATATATTTGCACATTAGGGGGGTGGGGTGATTTTATTTCTGATGTAACTGAGAGGTAAGTTTAAACTTTTCCCCCACCCCCCCTAATGTGCAAATATATACCCTGGATTGGTATATATAGGGGTGGAGACTAAAATTCATTTCTTACAAAAATGATTATTATATTTGTAAAGAGCATAAAAAAGGCATCAAGTAGTATATTTGGTCAATATATACCAAATCATATTATTGAGTTAGGACTAAAGTGAATACACCATTTGATGCCTTTTTTATGCTGATTACAAATATAATAAGCATTTCTATCAGAAATGAATTTCAGCCCCCCCCCCCCTATATATGCCAATTCAGGGTTAGGTTAGGTAGGGTAAGACACCCAATAGTCAGACACTTTAATCACTTTGAAAACTTTTTGACATTTAAATTACTCTAATTACTGTATTATACCACCTAGAAACTTAATTTTTGTATCAAAAAATTTCTGAAGAATTTCTGAACAAGAAGGTTACTAATTTAAATAGTTTCACTTGTACAGCGCCTCCTATTTTTGAATTTACTAACAAGTGACAATTCTGCCTAAACTTGGACATACAAATGGGTCATTGTAAATTGGTCATTAAAATAGTATAAAAGATTCTGTCCAAGAATAGGCAGGTGGCCGACTACTGAGTGTCTTACCCTATAGCCTATATAGGGGGGGGGGGCTGAAATTCATTTCCAATAGAAATGCTTATTATATTTGTAATCAGCATAAAAAAGGCATCAAATGGTGTATTCACTTTATTTGAAACTCAATAATATGATTTGGTATATATTGACCGTATATTCACTTTAGCTGTAACTCAATAATATGGTTTGGTAAATATTTACCTTTTGAAGTTCATACCTCCACTCCTTCTCCCTCTAGAGGGTCCTAAAATTTGCCTATATGAAAGGTCTTAACCTATTGAAATTTTGACAAAAGAACATTCTAACTTAATTTTCAGTTATCAGTTTCTTTTTCTGTGGCTTTAGCTCTGATAATGCAATTCCTGTTATTTGAGTAGAATTTTGAGCCATATAAATGTTTGTTTCAAAATTTAGGAAATGTATTTGCATATCTTTAAAACCATATAAATTGGGATTGAGCAAAGTTATGAAGCTGAAAACAATTTTGTTGTACTTCATTTAAGCAGAAGATCTATTTTGCAAGGTTTCACTTTTATAACACAGAAATTATTAAAGGTCATTAAAGGTCAGGACCCTCTAGAGGGAGAAGGAGTAGAGGTAGGTACTCCAAAATACCTTTCCAGGACATATTTTAGCCTGTAGATCCATCCCTGAAAGTTTCATTTTCCTAACCTATCCCCTTTCCATGATAGCCAAAAGTAGCTAAAGTAGAATTTTACCTATTTGACCCTTGGTCATGACAGAACAACCGCTGGACAGCCGAAATTTTGACGTGGAATACCTTCATCCCTAATGGGTCTGATGAAATCATGGAGACGTGCACAATGGGCAGCTTGCCCAGGAGTGCTACAAACAAACAACAACAACAACCAAGTTTCTGCTTATGGAGAGTGGATTAACAACAATAAGGGAGAGACATTGCTTTCTCTTGACAAAACATCTTACAAAAATTGAATCAAATAGCTCACACACACTACATAATTGGTTAAGAAATCAAGCTATGTATATTGCAGATGACTATGCCAATATTCAGAAGAAGTTCCCCATACCAGCAAAGTCTATTGCACCTACTTTCCCCCAATCCCCCCATGGAATTGGTCAAGTCCCATAATAAATAATGACTTCTCAAAGTGGAATAAAGATTTAACCCCCATTGCTTTTGTCCAGAAAAAATTTGCAGAACTTAATACTATTACCTATAAAAATCACTTCCAAATATTTGTTGATGGGTCAAAAATGAATGAGAAGGTTGCAAGTGGTGTTTTCCTTCCTCACCTGAAAATTGCAATGGGCGAGAGATTATATAATAATTTATCTATAATGTCTGCTGAGTTAAATGCCATAATCATGGCATTAGAACACCTTAATGAAAACCAACCTTTGATTGCAAATTCAAATAATATTATCATATATTCCAACTCTCTATCAAGCCTTGAGTTGCTGGCCTCAGCTCCTCAATATAAGTTGGACATTGACACTTATCATTGTCTCAGTATTATAGATAATCTTGCTTCAAGTGGCATAAAAACTTATTTTCAGTACATTCCTAGCCACTCTGGCACAAGTGGTAATCATCAGGTTGATGAAATAGCAAAAAAATGCTATAAATATTGACCAGCCAAGTGAGAGACCAATCCCAATTAGAGATATTTACCAATGGAGGCTATCAGATATTAATTTTAATAAGATTAATCCTATTTTTCCCCCTTTCCCAATATGAATCTTTCTAAAATTTATCATAGAATTCATTCTGGAACAAATGGACTAAATTTCCTTGCATTCTCATATAAGTCTTCTAATTCAAGTGGTTCAATTCCCCTGTCCCCTCTTTGCAGGCATTGTAATATGAATAATGAAACAATCAACCATTGCCTATTTGAATGTAATATGCTGACGTCTGCACAACATACCTTGCTTTGTAAACTGTTAAAATGCTTCAAACACCACAAAATCTCACTATCAGCCAAGAGCCTAGCCAACTATAGATGCACACAGAGCACAGAAATCAATATCTATCATCTTATATTTGAACTCCTTGAGTCAAAAGATCTACTGAAAGATATCTGACAATATCTAATAAATAAGAGACGACCAAGCCAGTAGCTCTGTAGCCCACAGAGTGAAGCAAAAAGAAAAGGGCTAAATAGTATTAACTGAATAGCCCGCCTGCTGTGAATTAGAAGAAGAAGAAGAATGAAACAAAAATTAACTTACTTCAAAGTCCAGGTAAGTCAAATAAAACACTTAGAAGGACCACTTAAAATGTCACCAAAGGTTGATATAGTTATAAAAAATCACAAATTATGTAGGAAAATGTCTTTATCTTATAAATTTGGCATATAATCCTTTTTTAAATTTCACACAACCTGTTGCTGTTGAGTTGAAGTCATAACTGATTTCAACTAATGATGATAATTCAACTTGATAAGTGCATCCAATATTGTGAGCCAAGGTTTCTTGCACCAGTCTTTGTCAGCTGCAGACTTGAAGGCTTCAACACTGGGTGACATAGCATTCTGGCTAAGGGAGTTCCATAGGCTGACTACATGGTTAGAATAGAATTTGTTTTGCAGCCTGGTGCTAGGACGTTTTTGATAAAGCTTCAAGGGGTGGCCTCTGGTACTTGGTGAACTGACTATCTGGAACAGGTTGGGGATCACACTCCCCAGCCATTTAAACATTTGCCTCACAAATACTTTGACTATCTGTCTTGGCTTTTCTCTGTCTACAATTGGCCATGTCTTGATGCATCCTATGCAACCTAATGCAAAATACTTGATAACTTTAATTCAATTGCCTCTCAAATACTTGGACTATCTGTCTTGGCTTCTCTCTGTCTACAATTGGCCATGTCTTGATGCATCCTATGCAACCTACTGCAAAATACTTGATAACTTTAATTCAATTGCCTCTCAAATGCTTGGACTATCTTTCTTGGCTTTTCTCTGTCTACAATTGGCCTTGTCTTGATGCATCCTATGCAACCTACTGCAAAATACTTGATAACTTTAATTCAAATCAACAGATCTGGTCATATAGTAACTTGTATGTCTTTATTAGATCTCCTTGCCTGTGTCTGTATATGAGAGATGGTAGTTTGAGCTTATGTAATTGGGTAGGATATGTAAAATGTTGAAATCCCTTTATGCATTTAGTTGCATGTTGCTGCACTGATTCTAGATTTTAGATATCACTCTTATTTACTGGATTAGCAAAACACATCCCAAATTCCATTTTCAATCTGTCAGCCCCTTTAAGAGCTTGGTGATCACAGCTGGAGATCTACTGCAGAACGTTATTTTGATTAAACCAAGAGTTTGGTTGGCACTGGCTACTGCAGACAGTGCATGGAAATTATACTTGAGCTTATCATCAACCAAGACTCCCCAATCTTTTTCACCTGGACTACATATGAGAGGCTGTTTTGAACCATTGTTGGATTCCATAAAATATGACACAAGGGGTTATTTGCTCCAAAATCAATGACTGCATTTCTGGATATTAAGTTCAAGCTGCCAGGATTTTTGCCACTTTGACAGTGGATTTTTCCCACTGTCATGAACAGGACCAATTATTTTGGAATTGTCTGCATACAACAAAATTTTAGTCTCTATGATTGAAGGTGCATTATTGCTAAAGATATTAAATAAATTTGGACCCAAAACTGTTCCTTGAGGTACTCCGCTTTTTAAATCTGCTGGTCCCAAGAAGAAAGTTAATTCATTCTCTCCAAATACCCTTACCACCTGCTTTGTATTGATAAGAAATTGCATTATCCAGTTGACTACATCATCATGACGCCCATTGCATGGAGTTTAGAGTTTAGTATCCTGTGGCTAACTTTATCAAATGCTTTGGCTAGATCCAGTAATAACATATCAACAGGAGATCCCTCATCCATAAGTTTTGAGACATGCTTGTATGTTTTGATGAGGTTAGTGTCAACTGATCAATTGGGGCAAAATTCATGTTGATTAGGTAATAGTAGTTTATATTTAAATGGACCATAATGGCTGAATTGACTATACCTTCAAGTAGTTTCCCAATTGCTGAGGTAAGACTAATGGGTTGATGATTTTTAGCTTCATTTCTATATACAATATTGTCCATTCTCTTGCCTGAAACTATGCCTAGAAAAAATTGATGAAAATGCAAATCAGTAATGGTTGGAGAGGTAGTTTGACATCTGTCTTAGTAAAACTACCAGCAATATTCTAGTGTCCTTTGTATTTTTATTGCAGAAGATCAAGCTAATACAGCCATTGACCAGCTCGGGTTAACTTTTTTACAAAGATTTGCGTTGCAAAAAGTACAGTACCATGATGTTTCTTATTTGCCCTCATGGGAAAAGTACATGCAAATAACTCCTGTGGCTTTTTTTATTTTAAAGGGTCATTTTTTCGGAGTTGGTGTTTGAAGCTGTCTCAATGGAGATCTGTGGGACATTTTTGTGGGTATCTTTTGCCAATTGTCTTTATTACAAAATTGTGAGCTTGATCCAGTTAGTCCACTGCTATTTGTTCAGTTTGACATGTATCTTTATATTATGCTAGATGCTTAGTGCTAGGTTGCTAGCAATATGCATATAAGTTCCTTACTTCCAAACCAATATGCATATAAGTTCCTTTAATCCACAAGTGGTTAAAGCAGGGTGCCACTTATGGATATTGGGGGGGGGGGGAGGTCTCTCCTGTCCCTGCTCCTGCTTTCCAGTCTCTAAATGGATTTATTCTAAGATAAGTTTTTAATTGAGGCATAAAGTACACTGTGATTTTACCTACTTTGTGCTGTCAATTTACTGAAACCTTGATGTGCAAACTCAGCTCTACATGCTAGAAGCCTTTAAATATTACTATAATTATTGATGAATTTAAAAGTTGATAATTTCCACTGGGCTTTTGCTTAAAGTATTTCTACTCAAACAACTTGAAGTAGTGGTAAAAAATTCTCGTCACTTTAGGAAAACACCTTGTATGTTCGTTTCTTGGCTATAATTAGTCTTTCTTTTCGTTTTTCAGTTATTGGCTAATATAAAAAAATGGATTGTGTTTCAAAAAAGAGGGTAAGAAATACCCCCTCCCCCCTTACCAAGGCTAAAAAAACTTATCCTAGAATAGTTAGATAAGTGTTCTGATAGTGTAATATAAATGTACTCATGTTGAGAGTACTCTTGAGTCTTTTAAAGTACTCTTGTCAAGAGATCGTGCTTTGTTCTCCAAGGTTTGAATTGTCCAACTTGGATCTCTGAGTGTCTATGCAAGTAATTATTATTCATCTACTTTCTTTGCAGAGTCAATTGTTCATTCTATTTCAAGATTGGAGCATGTAGACATGGTGAAAGATGTTCAAGAATTCATAATAAGCCAACTTTCAGCCAGGTTTTTGTTCAATTTTTTGCAGCTCTTTTGTTAGTTATTATTGATAGCTCTCACTTTTAAGTTATATGTATTCATTTGTGTTGGTTATTATAAAAATGAGAAAAAAGAAGAGTACCCAATAAAATAAAAATTTAAAAACATAGCTAACACTAAAACTTGATTCACATAATCACATAAACACAATCACATAAATAGTTGAGTCAGCAGTGAATTGTATAGCTTGTTGAGAGAATGCACAGAAGCTCTAAGCTCTATATCAATCACTTTTGTTGGTGAATTGAATATTCTGTGTATTGATGAGATCTCTGTGTTAGAAAATAGTGGCCGGCGTTTATTCCCCCAGTGAATACCCCCGCGGAAAATACCCTCCCCCTCCGGAAAATACCCCCTGTGGAAAATAAGGCTTTCCAAATTTAAGAGTTTTATTTGTTTTATTTCTGTAGGGGGAAGGAATTTTGGTACTTGTCTATTATGCTTCACTCACTCAAGTTTATGCTGTGTAAAACTTGAGAACAAACCTGTTTCTTTGTTAGTTTTTTTTCAGCTTAGAGCAAGACAACACAAAGAGAAGTGACAGAATATATGGGAAATATATAATTTAGGCTATATATGTGCACATAGGGGGGGGGGGTAAAGTATTTGGGCAGTTTCAAGTCAGAAAACGGTTTTTTCTAGGTGTGGCCACTAAAAAAATTACAGAAGAATAGCGAGGTATCTGGAAATTGTGTTAACTAACAAAAAAAAAAAAAAAAATCCCAGTAGGCTATAAAGTAAATGTTATGTTTCATTTAAGTGTTTTTTTTTCAATGACCGCTTTTCCAAGTATTAAGTACTATTATTAGGTTAATGTTTTGTTTCATTTAAGTTTTTTATGATGATTGCTGATCAAAGTATGTTATTTGTGCCTTTCATTTATGTTATTTTATTATGTTCATGGCTGTATATTTGGCTTTAAAATACGCTTCTCTATCCATCCATCTAATATGCAGAATATTTGTACCAAACACATTTTGCATGCAGACCCGCTATGCTTTACCCCCCCCCCCCCTAATATGCAAATCTATAGCCCAAATTTGTTTCTAAAGCAACAAAGAAAACTGTTGTGTTCTCGAATTTTATGCAGTGTAATCTTGAATGAGTGGCGCATAATACACAAGTACCAATTTCTCCCCCCCCCTATGGAAATAAAAAAAAAAACTCCAACAAAATTCTCAAAATTGGAAAGTCTTATTTTCCACGGGGGGGGGGGGGTATTTTCCAGGGAGGGGGGGGGGGGTAAATGCCTAGAACCGTAGAAAACCTGAGTAGAAGTCCCAGCAAAAATTTTGCATATTGATAATAAGTGCTCTGCATTTTTTGATGCTTGATGAGAGACCACATTTCCCACAAGGGCAATATATACCAGATCATGGGAGAGACAATAGCGTTGAAAAGTTTTGAAATGATAAAACAATTGGATAACCTTTTGCATTTGACAGTTTTCACATAAGCCAATTGAATTGGTCAATAGGCCTCTAGTGGATCTGAGCATCTGGCCATAATTGATACCAAGGTATTTCAGAGACTGGATTCTAATACTATTGAAGACAAGATTAGCATCTGCTTTTTATATTATTAAAAACCTCCTGAAAAGGTCTTTTTTCTAGTAGGACTGTTTCTGTAGCATAGACACTTTTTTCTTGAAATTTCATGGGAGTGGGTGTGTGTCTGTGTATCTTTTCAGATTGTACGTTATCTTGTACTGTCAAATTATTTTAGGTATAGTATTACCGTACACTGAAGGGAACATCCATAATTCCAACAGTTTAAATTATATGACTCATAAGACTCTCCTATGAATGATAAATTCATGCCAAAGGTAATTCGGTTTAGAATATTTTAAGTTTTGTCAAAATTTATTATGAAGTAATAAAATTGTGTCTGTGGTTCCCTTTTGGGGTAAACAAACAAATGAACAGAGGAGGAAGACTTGAATATGCATGCTAGTCATTTTTAGGAGCTTACTGTTTTACATTTCATTATGCCCTTTTAAGGTATATGTTTCCTCTGAAACAAGCAATTTTTCGACAAGCCTGCAGCTGTAATTTTTCACCAAAAGGACAAAATGCTTATATCATTTTATTCATTAGTCTTGGATCTGAACTTGCATAAAAAAAAGAAAAAAAAGAAAAGAAAACCGTCTTTTTTTTCAACCAATCCGATTCAACAGCCAATTTTCAACATATTTTTGATCCAAATAACCCTGTACACCAAATTTCAAAAATTTTATTCTGTAAATTGATTGAATCTCAGCTATGGAGCAAAAGTAAAATTTTCATTTTTTGGTGATTTGTTAAAACTATATGAGGATAGAGCAATAACATACCAAAAATAGCACAGGAACATAGACCTTAATAGAATGTAAAAGATGATGACAAAAAAGGATATAAAAAAAGAGAAGCAAAAACATACTAATCTACATTTAGAGTCCTGGACAAGTTTTTGCCACCACGATCCAAGGCTTGACCCTGGTCAGCATTAATTCATAGAGTATGACTAGTTTTTGTTAGTAAATAGTTTTAATTTATTATTCCTTTTCTTTTTTCAGACAATAGTTCTGCAGAATTTCTATGTCAACCCCCAGAATACAGCCAAGTCAGCTGATGGCTCCCACATCATGTCACACGTTTCTGACGAGGAGATGCAGGAGCATTATGATAACTTCTTTGAGGACGTCTTTGTAGAATGCGAAGACAAGGTAGGGGAAAATAGAAATTATAGTATTAAGTGACCATATCTACAGATTTTACTTACCAAATTCCAAACCTATGAAAAATTATAATATATTTTGTGCACCCAGCTAATGAGGAGGTACGGTAATCACTTTCTTTGAGGGGGGTATCTGGTTCTTGAAAAGAATGTGTGCCTAGTGTATTTTTACAAAAAATTATGGATGGGGTCTAAAATCGTCAAAATTTTTTACTCTGGTTTAGCTTTTTTGTGCCAGAAAATAAGGTGGAAAATCTAATTCCAATGCTACCCCCCAATTTTAGATCCCCAGGTAGATTTGCCTAAACTTCGTGGGAGTATCATAGTGTTAGTTGCTATGTTTTAGAGTGAGTTAAATAGTTACTGGCATTGTTGATAACAAAGCATTAATTGCAGTGCTGAAAATAGACAAAAAAGAACGTGGAAAGAATAGAAATGCTTAACTAAAATTTATACTTCATTTTTTGTATACCCGACTTTTTTCTGAGAATTTTTTTTTCCTCATAGTATCTTTTTCATCATATGCTCTGACACAATTAACTGCAAACAGGGGTGACTATTCCTCCTCTACTTGGCAAAGTTAATATTTTCCTTACCATCATATTTAACATTGCTTAAACTATCTTTATCTTTTATCTAATCCTAGATATATATATTAAGTAGTATGTTTTTGTGATTTTATTCCTTTTTCACTGTCCTAAGAAGCCCTTTTAATGCATGTAGACTTCTTATAATATTGTGTGTCAGTAAGCCACTTACTCTAATCCCCCCCCCCATCCCCAAATGTCTCTGTTTGTATAAAACGCCATAAATATTGTGGAGCATAATTTCTATTGTATATTTTGATTTTTAACAAAATGAACATTTAAACATCAAGAACTTCTAATCTTAAAATGTGTATTTATGTAATTAATTAAATATGAATTACATACTTTTTTCATTAGAATGCATCTGTCAATCAAAATTGACTGATGGTGAAAGCTAGTGGCCCTAGTTGTGTCTTCTGTGGATGAGGACCTGATTTAACAATTTGTGAGGAGGAAGGTTTCTTAATTCTTGCATCAAGAAATCTGCCAGAAGGGTTTGTTAGGTCTCAATACAACATGGTAGGAAACTAAAGTAGGTGTCCTTGTTAAGCCTTTTGGTTCTCCAGACACAATCTGACCTCTATGGCAGGAAGGCCATCTTTAAGGTCTTGTTATCAGGACCTCTACCACTAAAGATTGTTGAGTCTCAACCAAACCTGGTGGTTATTAAGAGCTAGTATCTTAGTTAAGATTGTTGTTGGAAGGGGAGGAGGGGATGGGCCTGATCTAGTCTTTCTGGGACGGGAAAGGAGACAGGGTTCTAAATCCTTGTCATCCAGTCGAAGGTCTTGCCAGGGTACAACTTGACCTTTGTGGAAAGTAACAGTAAGTCCTTGTTAGGCTTTTTATGTGTTTGAACACCATCCATCGTCTATGAGGGAGTGAGAGAGGAGATATGTATATTCATTACATCAGGTCTTCTCCCTGTATCGAAGCAATTTCTATGTGTATGGAAGCGAATTTCTCTGCCTATTTGAGGATCAAAGCCTCTTTAAGGCAATGTGTATCATAAATTCTAGTTATCAGGATATCTGCTGAAAGAGGCTACTTTATGTTTCAACTGGACCAGAAGTCGTAATTATGTCGTCAGAGTTCTGTGTCAACTCATCCTCCGTGCGTAAGAAGAAACAGGGCTAGCACCCAAGGTTTTGGTTAAGTTTTTACGGGTTCGAGTCTGATTGCCAAAAGAGCGCTTACTCCTAAAAGCAATTGCCTATCCAGATATGCCTTCGCGTTTTTTTTTTTTTTTTTTTTTTTTTTTTTTTTTTTTTTTTTTTTTTTTTTTTTTTTTCAGCTAAGATGTCTTCTTATCTGTAAAACAAACGTTCTATGGAAATTCCGCAGCTGCAGGAAGTCGCTCAGATTCTGGAAAAGAAATCATCAGCAGTAGACCTAAAGCGCTGCTTGCGGGAGTCTGCGGCTAAACCACAATAAAGAAAAAATCAATGTATATGTGTATAATAGTTGAGTATAGATAAATAAATACAAATAACTAAAGAGAATGGAAACATGAAGGAATTTGATTGCAGCTTTTAAACAAAATAAATAATACATACACATAAAATGTGTACCATAATTTTCTTTTTTTTTTTTTAATATAAGCAATATTGCATTTTCTTGCAAATGATAATACGGCCATAAATAAAAAAAAGAAAGATCAAGAAGCTAAAGATAGAATTCACATTTAAAAGGACTAGAGTTGTCTTGTTCCTTACCATTGTTCCAAAGTTTAGCACCCCTATGGATAATAAAAACACCCCTGCTACCCGGATTCAAATAATTAGCCCTAGTACTGCTTCTTATCTGAGTATAGTAATTATGAACGTTAGTTCTCTCACAAAATACAGCCGAAAACAGTATGGAAAGAAACCACTGAAATGATGGTGATCAACATCTAGCATTTAATGGTCCCCAAGAGCCGTTACTGGCATGCTATTTGTTTTACCGTAAACTGACCTTGAAACTCCAAGATTTTCTGCTCCGCAACATGCTCTGATCGCATTATTTTGAAGCAATTATATAGGTTGAAGTAAATAAGGGAGAATATCGAGCCATATTGACGAAAATACAAAATATATATGGAAAAAATTACAGTCTCTAAATATTTGATAGAAAAATGTGTTTTAATTTGGGGATAATCCCCGAATTTCACTATGATATTTTATGAAGACTCTTTGTATGATAACTAGATAATTAGGTTTTATCAATTTATTTATTTCTAACCTATGAAATAATACAGAAAGTACAGAGACGGAGCACTAAATAGTTAAAAAGACAAAGAAGGGGGAATAAAAAATAGACACTACAGCGTTTATCAAAACAATTTGTAAAGATCACCGATAAAGCACTGAATAACAGTCACATACATTTAACTTTAAACATCATTGTGTAAGAAGGGATGCCATGGTTGAAAATTGGTTTTGCGATTGTGTTTCAACATAAATTTTGACAGAGCTATTGCTGGGTCGAATTTTCATATTTGCTAATTAATGCTGAATTTCGAGTCCAAGGGGTTGAATGAAGTAAATATTTTGAAAATTAAAAATATACTGAACGGAGTTTATGCTTAATTGTTTTGTGTGAAAATCTTCCAAAATGTTGCTGTATATGGGAAATGTGGTAGTGCTGTTGAATTATACGATTTAGCAAGGATTATTTGGTTGAATAATAATAAATATTAATTCCGAGGCACTTAAGAGACAACACGCTTAATAATCCCGTTTTCAAGGCATATTTCTGGGGTCCAAGGATAAGAAGTAGACGACCACGACTGCAAATAAATTTCGATATTCCTATATCTAAATCAAGACGCTTTACCCTTAACGGTAAGCATATATTGCTCATTGTTGAGTTAGGATGGAATTGAGCAGTCATTCTATTGGAGCAATACACATTAAGGTTTTATCATCGTCAAATAAAGACAAAGTGACCTTGGTTAAAGGAAGTGCGGGGCTTGGTTTTTTTTTGTTGTTGAAAACTTCCATTTTCCGCCTAATAAAAAAACAACGTAGGTATTGAGGAAAGGCAACCCTCCTCATAGACGTAATAATTTCCGTTCGTTTTAAGTTTTAATGTTGCTCCTTACTTTCGGTTGATTTTTTTTTATCTAATAACCACGAACAACGACTCTATCTTCCCACATTTTAAATAATACTGCATCATTTGTGTGGGACATTTAGTTGTACGTTGTACCCACAAATAGCGGGTATTAAACCATGATAATGTAAGAGGGCAATATTTTTTCGTTTTACTAATGTAATTTTCAAAATCTATGAGAGCATTTTTGTTTTTTCAATTCTTTTTCTTTGAAAACATACAAAGAAGGAATTTTCTTCCTGATGTTTATCCTCCTAGTGTCCATTTTGATGGCAAATTTTTTTTGAAAACTTCCTTTTTCCGCCTTCCAGATATATGGGTTGGGTTCGAATGCGATTTTTCTGAAATCTTCATTGCTAATACTCCCAACGTTGCTAAAGTTCTGCAGCTTCTTCGAATATTATGGCATGACCTCTCACCAACCTCAAAATCGACAACAACAGCGGTACTGTGTTATATATGTGTCATAACACGTAACTTGTAGGAATCATTTCCATTTTAGTCCAATAAATCTTTTCTTGCGCCCCAAGGGTGCATATCCCTTCAGTTTGAAACCTTTGAAATATATATGCCAACTAAGATTCAAATTAAAGGTATTGTGTTTGATTCGCTTTGTTGGTTACGTCTCATTTGTATTTGATTCATATGTCCTTTTTTATTTTTTCAAGTATGGGGAGATAGAAGAAATGAATGTGTGCGATAACCTTGGTGATCACTTAGTTGGCAACGTTTACATTAAGGTAAGTTTTTTTTCATGTAGAAGTAATAATGAAATCATGCAGAATGCTCGTCATGGAAGAAAATTTCAAGGGGCTAAGTTTAAAAAAAGAACATTGTGCTTTTGTGCGAGTCGGCTGGGTTTTTATCCTAATTATGCTAATGCTCCATTTTGATAATGGACAAAATTCAATTCTGTGCTTACTAATTTTATTCATAATAACCGGGGGGGGGGTAATAAATTTCCATTATCCAGAGGTAAGGATGCCATCCTGTTTCTTTCTAGGGTATGGCTGATATATAGCTTTTTTCTGTTGTTCTTCTTTTTAATGAAAATTTCTCCCAGTCTTTTTTTCAGTTTTCTCTCCAAGAGAGAGATTCTCTCTACTTTCTGAAAGCTTTATTTTCTTGAACAGAAAGTGTGTTCTTTTTATTTAAAAAGAAAAGAAACGTCCTTGTCAGCTCACAATATTAAGCTCATGAAAGAGCATCATTCACATCTTTTCGAACAAGTATTTACGTTAGTCGAATAGCCTTCTAAATATGCTTTTCAACACATATTTTTAGTTCCGAGATTGAATTCTAACATTCTCTGACTTGTGTGAATTCGAATTATTTCGTTTTTAGCTGTAATTTTGTCTTGGTGAATGGATGTTTTTCATTGATTTATTTATTCTATTTAAACTTTTTCTTTTTTCAACTGTATCTTTTGAAAGTAACTGATCGAAAGCAATTTGGTAACATCCCTAAGTGTTCGACAGTTCATTACCTCGTTAATTTAATTGATTTTATTTTAAAACACCTGGATGAACCTGGAAAATGGATAAATTTAATTGCAATTGATTTCAAAAAAGCATTTGACCTTGTTGATCACAAAATCCTTTTAGAAAAAATGGCGGAAAAAAATATACCCAGCTTTATTATTAAAATCATCAAGAGCTTCTTAACAAATAGAGAGCAAACTGTGAAGTATAAGGACCAATTTTCCACTTTTCTGCCAGTTTTTTGTGGAATCCCACAAGGAACGGTGATCGGGCCGCTGGGCTTCCTCCTCATGATAAATGAAATCGCTGCTAAGCTGGGGGACAGATGGAAATCCGTTGACGACTTGTCCTTAACGGAAATCGTATCTAAGGATTCGAAGAGCAATGCTGCTGGTATCATTGACCAAGTTACCTCAGAGGCGGCTGAACTTAACATGGTCGTGAATAAAGACAAATGCTCGGTCACGACATTTTCTTTTCTTCAGAATACTCAACCGTCTTTCGAACCTCCTATCGCTTCCGAGCTAATAAGCCATAAAATAACTTTACTTGGTGTGGTGATTTCTTCTGATCTCTCATGGCGGGAGAATACAAAGACAATTGTAAAAAAAGCTAACGGCGCAATCCAAATGCTAAAAACACTGAAAAAATTTCGAGTTCCTAAGGATAAGCTGAAACTAATATTTCACACTTTCATCCGCCCCTTAGTTGAATATGCTTGTCCGGTTTGGCACTTTGCCCTTACCCAGGATGAAATTGATAAAATAGAACGAGTTCAGAAGAGATCACTGCAAATCATTTATGGTGGATCCCCTCTACCTTACTCCTTTTACCTCAAGGAATTTAAACTTGAATCCCTTTCTTCCCGCCGAGGAAAATTATGCCAAAGATTTGGCTCCACCCTCCTTCAACATCCCATCTACCGATCATTCCTTCCCCCACCTTTTGTCCCTATAAGATCTCGTCCCCCCAGGGAGGTGGCTGAGAAAGTTCCGAAACTAACCCCAGTCCACTGTAACACCATGCGTTATAGTAAAAGCTTTGTGCCAAGCTTTGTCAAATATTATAATGATCTTTAGTGTTTTTATTGTTTAGTTTATTTTTATCCTGACGAAGTTTTACCGGATAATTTTATTCTCAATCTCAAGTGTTTTTATCCTGACGAAGTTTTATTAGACAACTTTATTTTGTTAATTATTTATTTTGTTAATTTACTTTATTTTGTGACTAAGAGACATCATATTTGGGCTTTGCCCACGAGAGCTATGTCTTGTTTTTTAATTAAATGAATTTGAATTTGAATCTTTCTTTTGGTATTCACGTTATTAGTTTTAATTCATCAGGTGAGATCAATTCCACTTTGGCAGTTTTATCTCTTCAGATCCGATGATAGCGTTGATCCATCGCACTGTTAATATTTATAATTTCAGTTTCGGCGGGAAGAGGATGCGGATCGCGCTGTAAAAGATTTAGCCAACCGTTGGTTTGGTGGACGTCCAATTTACGCCGAATTGAGTCCTGTTACTGATTTCCGAGAAGCTTGTTGTCGCCAATATGAAATGGGGTATGTTTTGCTACTTTTTCAGCAAAGTTCCCTTTTTTGGAACTTCGGACTCTAAAGTGTCTTTTTTCCTCCTTCTTTTAATATATAGAAAGATGGAAGTTGGCCAGATTTGGAAACGCTTAGTAATATTATTGCAAATAACAAATAAATTTCATGTTATTTTCAAAAACTGTTTTCGAATTGATCTCAAAGGGAAGATTCTGAACATACTAATTAAATACGGAAAATATGGTGTATTCTTTACCTTTTTTGTTGTATGGCTGTTTTTTCTCGTTTCAAGATAATGTTGTTCCTTATTTTTTAGAAAATATTTTTTTTTTTTTTTTTTTTTTTTTTTTTTTTTTTTTTTTTTTTTTTTTTTTTTTTTTTTTTTTTTTTTTTTTTTGCTTGAGAACTGCAATGGCGAGTACTGGAACTGGGAAAGGGAAGATCAGAAGATGCCCAGCTGATCCTCCTTTGAGAATAGCTCTTGTTGTCCCATTGCTGGTTAAAATAAGAAAAATGAAAAAATTATCTTTTTTGTATATCGTCGGGTGGGGTAAGTCTATTTTTTTTTTCTCTTCTCGATTGATTTCCCATTTATTTCGTAATTTATTTCTTAGTTCTTTCATCTGTGCAAAACGAGCTTGTCTTTCTGCCAGATATTTGTATATTTAGTATGTTGTGTACATGTGATTGAAAAATAAATGAACCTGAACCTCAAAGGTGTAAAAATGAATAGTTCAACGTTATTTAGTAGATTAGGTATGTTCCATTCACGATCATGAGAAGTTATATTGATTAAAATGGATATCATGTTTCTGCATAGCGAATGTATGTGTACCCAGGCCTGTAAGTATAAATGAGTTAAAACAAACAATTAAAAGAAGATATCATGGCAAAATAATTATGTACGAGAAGTGAATGTGTTTTTTGATTGGCAAACACCAAGAATCTGATGCTACAGAAGCAGTGGCGGATCCAGGATTTTTTTAGAGGGGGGGCAAAATAGGTTGATCTGATAAACTTGCGTTAGGAGCAAGTTTAATTAACGCAAATTTGCGTTAATTAAGTAAATTACACTACTTTAGACTATGTCAGGGGGGCGCGCGCCCCCCTCGCCCCTCCCCTGGATCCACCACTGTACAGAAGCGGCTTGAATACTAGGCCAAGTTAGACTGAATACGTTTAAACGATTCAAGTGGAGATAACAACAAAGTTGACTTCCTAATTTTTCCGCTTTGGAAACACTACTTCTGTTCGTCTAAGCTGCAAATTCTTCCAACTGTTATTGTTCGTTTAATGCAAATTCTTCCAAATATTTTCAGACATCCACAGGAAGTAAATCGCTTAGTAGGATAATACTTTTTAGGCTAATAAATTATGTTGGTAAGGATTGAAGAGGAAAACGTCATGACTGTCGGAAAGATTTGTAACTGTTGACCGAATTTCAAAGCTTAGATTAAAAATTGAGAAATATTTTTTCTTTTTTCTTTTTAGTTTATTTGTGTTTTTTTTTTTTTTTTTTGGTTTTGTTATGTTTATGTTCTGTTTTTTGTTGTTGTTTTTTTTTCTATGGCCCGATGGCTTTTTTGGAAATGCATACATACATAATACAATTGAGAAACATCTGAATTATCAGACATCTTTAGTTCAGACCAGAGACTATGTACCAGAATTTGATTTAGCAGATAGAAAAGCTTCAGAGAAGGTCTTCTTTTTATACATATATAAGCTAAAATGAAAAGAGCTGTGTATAAAAGAATCATTTCTGGGGTTGAGGTGTGAGTCCCGGTTAGCTGTTGGTTTGGTGTGCAATCGCAAGTTAGACAGGGTTGTGCTTGAACTCTGTCTATATGGGTTATGTGGGAGCATGCTACATATATGGATTGTATAGGAATCAAACGCTATCGAAGAACATGGGTTTAGATGAGAAGGTAAAACTGCTAGATTTAGATTTTGCAGTTGATTTGTGAAGGTTTTGAGAGTCCATGGTGCGATAGTAGATTTGAAAATTAATGTTAGTTAGACTAATGTGGAGTTTAGTGTTCGGCAGAAGAATTAGGGTTTAGATGACCATAAAATTTGTTCTACTCACTGCAGGTGTTGGGTCTCACTTCTCTCCCTGGTCCGTCAAAATTTCGTATCCCTATTTCCCCATTTGCAGCTAATATCACGACATTTTATTGTCAGACTGCCCCTTGAACTTTTATCCATTCTCTCCCTCCTGCACTCATGGAAATATCTGGCTTGTTTGTCAGATTTGCTATTTCCCTTGGTTTTATATGAATTTTGTTATTTAGTGAATGCACAAGGAGTGGCTTCTGTAACTTCATGCACTTGAAACCGATTTCAAGAGAGTTGAGACGCGAGTTGTATTCTCGAAGAAGGAGTCAACGGGATTTTGGAGGTGGAAGAAAGTAAGTCGTCTTCTTTTTTTGGGTGGAGGGCAAGGGATTTGTACACATTGGATACGCCTTCTAAATTGAATTTTATCTGCAATGACTTTAGCAAGGTCCTATGTATTTGAATAAATAAAAAAAACACATGTTAGGCTTGGAAGCATGAGAATCAGTACACTTACCAACAAAATTGAACGATAAACATCTTAGCTTCAACACTGTTCCTTTAAACTACTCTATATTCATAAAATGGTCAATTTTTACTCTTTTGTAAACAAAATTTCATTAGATTTTTTCTTGATTTAATTTTTTTTTTTTCTCTTTTCAATTTTTACTGGAGATTCCTGTTACTATTGGTTACTTTTACAGTTACTCACTTTTATAGTTGCTTTTACGTACTTCTACGTTAGTGGGCTTGATCGCGGCTGCTTCATAATACGGGACCTCGGTACTCAGCTTCAGCAACATACATGGCTCAGAATTTGATTCCGGTGATGAGATTATGTGAAAGCATCTCCATACTAGTCCAAACCAGAAGAAGGACAAACCATCGTGATAATGTTTCGAATCTATTGTTTAAAACTCAAAGGCTGGCGAGTGCTTTGAGAAAGCATATCGACGAGGATTGCGCCAGTATGTTGTCAGGGTTATTTACAAGATACACATGCAAATTCTCCAAAATTTGTGATAACAAGAGAAGAAAATCTGAAACCTAGATAATTGTCTAAGGACCAATTTAGATCACGGCTAAAAATCCCTAGAGTAAGAGCATATATGACTAAAAAGGAATAAGAATTTGGTAAAAGAGGTCAAATTTGGCGATCTTTTCATTTCAGTTTCCTCTTTAAATACGAGTAGTTTAAAAGAAATACATTGCGTCACCCTATAAGGTGACGCTTCCCCTCCATTTCCTTTGTTTTTTATTACCGTTGTAATCTCCTTTTGTGGTTCTCTATGTCCATATACCTTTGAACGGAATCTCAGTAGTGAAAAGCGCGGAAAAAGATAGCCAGATAAATATAATAGGTTTGTATTTTGAAAGTGCTTTTCTTTTTTTCTGGTTAACCAAAAGACATGAAGTCATAAATATGGAGAAATTGAGCGAATAAAAGATCAATAAAGATACAAAGCATAACGTAGAATGTTTTCTTAAATTAAATTTATTTTTTACTTACCAATAGGTTTTATGACTCGTATTACCTTGTATCTGTTTCTTTTTGGCTGAGGGTTAGTTGCGATCTGGACCTTACTTGATTTTTGGAGTGAAATACATTTCTTAATTTTATTCTTGGTTCTGTCCTCACAGATGATCATAAAAAACAACATTATTTGTCATAATCATAAACACAGCAACGTCATCCTCATATCAAACTGCTAGTTTTTGGGTTTCGCAATTTAAGGTGAATATAAATTCGGTTAGTTTTTTAGTCACTCCTTTTTGGTTTTTTGGCTTTTACCTTTTTAGCTTTCTGACATTTTGCCGCTTAAGAATTTTTGACTAATGAATGGTTTTGCCATTCTGATATTGTTGTTTTTGGCATTGCTTTGCCAGATTTTAGTTGTTTGCTTTATTTTTTTTTTTTTGGGGGGGGGGGGGGGGGGGGGGTATGACTCCGAAATTCGAATTCGGCCCTTCGGGGTTTGTGATAGACATTTTTTTAAATAACCATCTTATCTTATTTGGTTACAAAGCATAGGCTATATCAATATACTTGTATAATGAACATAGTTTAGGAGTTCTGCTTCTTTGAAAAGGTCTTGCTCAGTTACTCCTACTCTCCAGCTATTCTTGAAACGAGATAGAATCGAAAAAGGAACAAAAAAGGTCTTTTAGTTGAAGAGAGCGATTTGATTTTTCGGGTTGGCCAATTCTTTATTTTTATAAGGGATAGCGATTTTATTTTCAAACGCCATAAAAACGGTCATGCCGATCAGCGGCAGTTTTTGTCATAATAAGACACTAAACAAATAAAACATATAAAAATCACAGCCATAGCCATCGTCATGCAAAAATATACATTGATTCAAAATATCACAGATTCAGACTAAACAGAGTCAAGTTTAAAAAGAATATTGAACTAAAGAAAATAAATATATACAATTATTGACGAGTGGGTGCAGAATTAAAAATCATGACGCATTACGGAACAAAACTACTTGCATACCGCATATGCCGCGCTGGTGCCGACTGAATTGTTGGTACCGGTTGAGCTTTGGTCAACCGGTATTTCGCGGAAGCCTTTGGCGCGAAGGGAGATGCTCAGAGGGCAGGATTCCACGAAGCCGCGGATTTTCCTAAACACCGACACCAAATTTAAAATACAATTCATCACGGCGTGTCGATAGAGTTTTAAGTGAAAATTGTTTCAAAAGGGAGCAATAAGGGACTGGGAGATTTTGACACTACCAGAAGAGCTCGGTACTGGATCCTTTCCAGGCGGTCCTTCTGGTCCGAAGTCAGGCCGTAATACCAAACGGGACAAGCATATTCTACCAGAGGTTTTTGTCCCTAATTCCAAGCAATTATCTACAATATTGCTTCATTGTCAATATTACAACATTCCTCATTTGCAATATTAAAAGTTTCTCAATAGGTTTTTATTTGGTCCTAGGCGTGACTGCTATTCACTATATTCCTCCGTTTTTTTTTTTTTTTTTTACTTCTAGTCGCTTTCCTTTTATGTACGTCTATTTGTTGTCGAGAACTAATTTGAATCAAATTTGCAGGTTCTTCAGTCGATCAGCATCAAGAGAACGTGAGACCGGCCGTCGATCACCTGGTCGTCGAAGGTCCAGGTCACCAAGAGAACGTCGTCGTTAAGGTGGATGACAACTTCAACGAATTTTTCTTTTATCTACTCCTTTTCCAATGTACTTCTTATTTCCATATAGAAATACATCATGTATTAATTTTTTCTTAGCGCTAATTCACTGACAGTGACCCCGTTACCATGTGTATTGCTCCCAAGTCAGAGTAATTAAATGAATCAAGAATAAGTCGGATTTAAATATGGTCAGGTGCGGCGCTGCAATCTGTACAGTCGGAGGGTCTTATTTCTCAAACTTTTGGTAAGCAATCTTCCTCCAGATAAAAATAAGGACACGTAAAAAGTAGTATCATAGTTTTTAGACTCCGAAGTACGAATACTGTTTTAGAGCAAAGGTAAATCTATATAGACCGTAGTTTTTTCGTTCAAAAAGGGAATAGCAAACCACATACGTTTTAATAAGTGACGCGTTGTCACTATTTTAGAGATCGTTTTTCTTTAAATTACGCCGTAGAACTGTATTGGGTGTTTTACGTAGCTAAGGCGGAACTCCAGTCACAGAAGCGTTACCAAAATTGAACCGTGAAATTTTAGTTATTCAGCGGTTTTGTGATACGTAACATGCACAGCGACAACAGGACGTCCTAGAGACAAATTTCCCCTTGCTCTACTTTTAGCTTTTTCGGTATCACTGTCTAGTAGATGCCATATACGAAGAGACGGAATGCTGTATTAAAACCTCCGATGGCAACACGGGCTGCTTTAAAGTGATAATTGGCGTCAAGCAAGGCTGTGTCTTTCTCTCTGTCCTAGTTATAGAATACATGTTTAGACAGATAAATGGACATGGAATCCGAATTTCTGGAAAGCTTTTCCAAGACGTCGATTTTGCCGATGATGTTGGGTTCATAGAAACCGGCAAGCAAAAGCTTCAGGAATCCCTTAACAAACTCACGAAGAAAGCTAACAGTTCGGAGACATCGCCTCCGTTGTGAGGCAATGAAGATGGCGATACCTTGAACACATTCTTCGCATGCATGATCATAAATTTCCTAAAATGCTCCTCCACTGGCAAGAGGAAGGCACCCGTCACCAAGGGTGACCAAAAGACACGCTCCGTAGAACGTATGTACGTGACAGAAAAGCTCTCCAGACGAATCTTATCCCAGAGTGGGAGAACATTACGCAGCGACCCACTTGATGGAAGATTAGAGGCTACTGACTGACACCCTGTGTGCCTCTGGAGGCATTGCAGGAAATAAGGTCGGGTCAGTTGCAATCCTTAGTTACAGGAATTTTAGTTACCATGCCTTTGTAAATTGAGTTAAGTCAAAATCTATTGTGTTAAAATAAATACCTTGGGTAATGTTGAACTCGGACAGTATGTCTGGGGAGGTCATGATGCAAAAAAACTTAAAATCTTTCGTTTAAATTCTTGGATAAGTTTAAATGTTATTTATGGAACAAACGTCTATGTATATGGGTTCTACTTTATTTGTGGGAAAAGGATATGGAGTGTTCTTTTTCAAAAATTTACACGTTTTCTGCAGTATTTTTCCTTATTTCACTTCGATGTGAAAACAGAGTGAAGTTGTCTTCATTGGATTTTTTCAAGAGAACTTGGCTGTGCTTTTTATTTTTTCTAGCAGCTCCAGTAGCCATAGCTGCTTTTTAAGGCTCTAACGGTAAATCAGACTCATCTGAAGTTTTGTTTTTTAGGAAAAAATCCTCCCTCCGCTTCAGCGAGATATATATACATTTTAATATAATCCATGGTATTGTGGTACAAAGAGCCATTTAACAACTATTCTTCAGGTCATTAAATAGATTCCATTTCAAGTCGTTTCTTTCAATTCGACCCCATTCATCTGAACCTTCATTCAACTCAACACCCATTCATCTCACAGCTCATTGAACTCAAGCCCAGTAAACTAAACTCCCATGCAACTCAGTCCCTTGGAAACCGTGCCCCATAATTCACCTCAACCCTTACTGATACAATTGAACTCCCATTACTGAAAACTAGAAAACTTTTCACTTTGTGAGGGAAAGCGCTCAAGGGGGAAACTATTCTATATGCCCCCCCCCCCCCCGCTCTGCGAGTGCCTCTACATAGACAAATTATGCAATTAAATATGCAGGCACAAGAGTTTGTCAGGATTATAGAAGCCGAATGAGGAAAAACTATTTTGTGGACATTCAAAAAGTATTTACATTATCTGATCATTATATTCATATTTAAGACATTCTTTTACAAGCACTGAGCGGTTATTTTTTACCACGAAGCTTGGCTTGTTGGGGGGTCCAAATGTAAAATATACTGAATTGTATACTGTTTTTAGTTTTTCTCATCTGAATCCTTATACAAAATGAAATTTCCATAAAACCTTCAAAAGCTGGATTTCACTTAAAGCTTAATTCCTATAAATTATTAAAACATAAGATATGACATTAAGCTTGGAGTACTGCACTATAAGGTGAAATCTGCGAGCGAAGTGAGAAGCAAATTCTGAGCTTCTAATCAGCAATGATTAAAACTTATCGAACAGTTCGTGGTAACGAACAACAATACGGAGCGATGCGGCTCAATAGTAACCAAAACTCTAAAAACGAATTTTATATCAACAGATATATCAAACGAATCGGATTATTATGTTAATTTCAAATATATAAAAATCATTAAGTTTATTTTTACCCATCAAAAGTCACGAGCCTGAGAAAATTTGCCTGATTTTCGAAAAAGAGGGGGAACATCCCCTAAAAGTCAAGGAATCTTAATCAGATCCAGCGTATCCGAGAACCCCATTATAGAAGGTTCAAGCTCCTATCTGCTAAAATATGGAATTTTGTATATTTTGCCAGAAGAAAGGTCACGGATGCGTGTTTTTTTTTTTTTTTTCAGGACTGATCGCATCGAACCAATAGTCCTAGAATATCAAGAAAGGACTCATTCGAACGGAAATTATAAGTTCTAGTGCCCTTTTTAAGTGACCAAAAAGATTGGAGGGCAACTGGCCCCCTCCCATCCACCTTTTTACCTGATCAAAATTCCGAGATAGCCATTTTGTTCAACATAGTCGAAAAGCCCAGTAACTATGTCTTTGAGGACAACGTAACCCTCATAGCCCCTAGGGAAAGGTTTGTAAGTCATGAAATTCGCCCATTGTTTACATATAAATTAAAAAAAAAACTTTTTCAACAAAATAAGATCATAAAAAAAAAATTATAGAACTCCATTAAACCAAAATGAACAAAAATAGAATCAGATAATCTACCAAAAATACAACTACCACAAATCAGTATCAATAAATAAATGAAACCCAAAACAAACAGAAATTAAAATAAATAAGAGTCTAACTCAAAATGAGCAGAAATTAATATGAGTAGGGTTCTAAACCCCAAGCTTTCTAAAAGCCAGAATATAATTTGTACTTTACTGAAAAAAATTTCAAATGAATTTACTGGAAAAAATCTGCATTGTCAGTTTAATATACATTTGCTGATATTTATTCCTTAAAATCTCAATTGATTTTCGGTTTCTTAAAGTTAAGAAAAGTGAAAACATTTAAAAGAATTTTTTTAAAGAACTCTTAAAAAGAACACTAAAGCGTCTGATTACAAATCCAATGAGCCCCCTCCGAAGTTCGAGTGACCATGTTTTCTATAAAAACCTTATATGTCCCCTGGGCAAAACTTACAACCCTTACCCTGAGGGCTGGGGGTTTTGTTATCCTCAAATACATAATTTCCAGACCGTTCTGATACGCTGAACAAAATGGCTATCTCAAAATTTTAATTGGAGGTGTTTGGGGAATTATGGGCATGAGGGGGGGGGCATTTTCCCTTTGATCACTTTCTACTAATAAAAAAGGCACTGTTCTTCTCAATTTTCAATCAGATGAGCCCTTTTTAAAGCTTCTACGACAAAAATTTCTATAAAAACCTTATATGCCCCAAGGGCATAACTTACAAACCTTGTCCTGAGGGCTATGGGGGGAGGATTGTCAACCTCAGACATAATTTCCAGACCTTTGAACTACGTTGAACAAAATGGCCATATCAAAATATTGATCGGGAATGTTTGGGGAAATGATAGGCGTGGGGGGGGGGGTTCTCCCTCCGAATACTTTTGACTGTTAAAAAGGTCAATGTAGCCCTTTCAATTTCCAATCGAATGAGTCCTTTTTGAAATTTTTACGACAACGCTTTCTATAAAAAACATTATATGCCCCCAGGGCATAACTTACAACCTTAGCCCTGAGGGCTGTGAGGGGTTGTCATCCTCAAAGACCTAATTTCCAGAACTTTCAACAAAATGGCTATCTCAAAATTTTGATTGGATGTGTTTGGGGAAATGATGGGCGTGAGAGGGAGGTTAGTTACCCTCCAATCACTGTCGACTATTCTATACAAACCTTATATGCCCCCAGGGTATAACTTACAACCTCTGCCCTGGGGGGTTTGTCATCCTCAAACACATAATTTCCAAAACTTTCAACTACGTTGAACAAAATGGCTTTATCAAAACTTTGATCGGATGTGTCTGGGGAAATGGTGGGCGTGAGAGAGGATTAGTTGTCCTTCAATCACTTTCGACCATTAAAAAGGGCACTAGCTCTCAATTTCCGTTCGAATGAGCCCTTTTTGAAGTTTCTACAACATCGCTTTCTATAAAAACCTTATATGCCTCCAGGGCATAGCTTACAACCCTTGCCCTGAGGGTTGTGGGGGGGGGGGGGTGTCTCATCCTCAAAGACATAATTTCCAGAACTTTCAACTACGTTGAAAAAAATGGCTATCTCAAAATTTTGATTGTATGTGTTTGGGGAAGTGGTGGGCGTGAGAGGAGGGTAGTTGCCCTCCAATCATTTTCAACTATTGAAAAGGACACTAGCCATTTCAATTTCCAATCGAATGAGCCTTTTTTAAGTTTCTACGAGAATGCTTTCTATAAGAACCTTATGTCCCCAGGGCATAACTTACAACCCTTACCCTGAGGGCTGTGGGGGGGGGGGGGGTTGTCATCCTTAAAGACCTTATTTCCAAAACTTTCGATTACGTTGGACAAATTGGGAATCTAATAATTTTGATTGGATGTGTTTGGGGAGAAGGTAGGCGTGAGAGGAGGGTTAGTTGCCCTCCAATCACTTTCGACTATTAAAAGGGGCACTAGCCCTTTGAATTTCCAATCGAATGATCCCTTTTTCAAGCTTCTACGACAAAGCTTTTAATAAAAACCTTACATGCCCCCAGGGAATAAATTATAACCCTTGTCCTGAAGACTGTGGGGGGAGTGTCCTGCTCAAAGATATAATTTTCAGATCTTTCAACTGCGTTCAACAAAATGGCTATCTTAAAATTTTGATTGGATATGTTTGGGGGAAAGGTGGGCGTGGAAGGGGTGTTAGTTGCCTTCCTATCACTTTCGACTATTAAAAAGGGCACTAGCCATTTCAATTTCCAATCGAATGAGCCCTTTTTGAAGTTTCTACGACAACGCTTTCTATAAAACTTTTATGCCCCCAGGGCATAGCTTACAACCCTCGCCCTGAGGGCTGTCATCCTCAAAGACTCAATTTCCAGAACTTTTAACGACGTTGAACAAAATGGCTATCTCAAAATTTTGATTGGATGTGTTTGGGAAAATGTGGACGTCAGAGGGGGGCTAGTGGCCCTCCAATCACTTTCAACTATTAAAAAGGGCACTAGCCCTTTGAATTTCCAATCGAATGAGCCCTTTTTGAAGTTTCTACGACAAAGCTATCTATAAAAACCTTATATGCACCCAGGGCATAACTTACAACCCTTGCCCTGAGGGCTGTGGGGGGAGTGTCCTCCTTAAACACATAATTTATATCTGGAAATCAACTACGTTGAACAAAATGGCTATCTCAAAATTTTGATTGGATGTGTTTGGGGGAAAGGTGGTCGTGGAAGGGGTGTTAGTTGCCTTCCAATCACTTACGACTATTAAAAAGGTCACTCGCCATTCCAATTTCCAATCGAATGAGCCCTTTTTGAAGTTTCTACGACAGCTCCTTCGATACGAAGTGCCCTGGTTTAAATGAAAAAAAAATATATTGTGCCAACATCGTTCTTTACTTAGGCAGCGCCATGGCGCTGCCTATAATAGTATTTCTTATTGGTTAGTGTTCAGACATTTTTCGAGGGGGGGGGGGGGTGAGTTTTCTGCGGGGAAAATTTTCCGTGGGGAGGTAAGTTCTCGTGGGGAGAATTTTCGAAGGGAAATTTCGTACTGGGTGAATTGTCAGGATTCCTATACAAAATCCTTTTTATTTGTCTTACTTTCTCTTTGCCGACTCAATTATATATGTGTAGATATTAAGGAGAATTGACCGGAGGAAAAATATTTACCCGGGCTGAAATTGTCTATATTATCTTTCCATAGGTGGGGTATTTTCCACAGGAGAATTCTCCAGGAAGAGATTTTTTGCGGGGGCATCTTTCTATTAGGAGGCGGGGGTGAATTTTCTATGGAGGGGAATTTTGGCATGATTTTAGAAACAATCCGAAATGTCTTTTTCAAATGAAAGTGGGCTAAGAAAATAAATTTAGCCATAATCGTCCACAAGAAATTTTCCGGGCGCAATTTTCAGCTAGAATGGAATTGTCTGGGGGGTAAATTCCCTGGTCGGGGGTATTATGTTGGAAGAACTTCACATGGAAAGAAGGAATTTTCCATGGAGGGGGAATCCGGATTTCCTGACATTATTGACAAAAGGTAAAAAAACAGGTTTCTTCAACTGAAAGTGAGGAGCAACATCAAAACTTAAAGCGAACAGAAATTATTACGTATATGAGGGGGTTACTCCCTCCTAAATACGTCACTCTTTATGCTACTTAATGAAATTGTTAACTAATTATTTCTTTGGTCTATGAAGTTGGAAATGGCTCTAAAATTTACCAGAACGACATTTCCTGAAACTATTTTAATAGGCGTGCGATTATGTAAAGTCGTTTATTATTATCAACAACAACAAAATATCTATCAGTTTTGTTTATTACAGTTCTACAGCAAAGAAAAACAATTTCATGAATTTATGATTTCAGCTTTTAGGAACATTGTTTTGTTAGCTTTTTGTGTGGTGCCAATGAAGCTTTTTTGTGGCCCTAACTGATATTACAGAGCCTAAAATTAGTGAACTCTCCAGAGGAGATTTTACACGGGGAGGGGGGGGGGGGGGTGGACGTTATAATTAATCTGCGAGTTTCTTTTTAATTTTTTATGTACGGTGAGCCAAAATTGAACCTCTATTAGTTGAAAAACGTTCAGAAATTAAATAAAAAAGTTATTTTTCACTGAAAGTAAGGAGCGACATTAAAACTTAAAACCAACAGAAATTATTCCGTATATGAAAGGGGCTGTCCCCTTCTCAATGCCCCGCTTTTTACGCTAAAGTTTGACCCTTTGTCAAAACTCTACTTTTTAAAGTAATAAAAACTTGTAGCATAAAGAGAGGGGCGTTGAGGAGGGGA
Source organism: Artemia sinica (assembly GCA_027921565.1). Taxonomy (NCBI): domain Eukaryota; kingdom Metazoa; phylum Arthropoda; class Branchiopoda; order Anostraca; family Artemiidae; genus Artemia; species Artemia sinica. Next base: position 27,233,840 of record CM051263.1, on the reverse strand, counting down.
TAACCCCTTTCATATACGGAATAATTTCTATCCATTTTAAGTTTTAATATCGCTCCTTATTTTCAGTTGAAAAAAGTTTTTATTTAATTCAAAAAGAGCCGTAGATTTATTCAAACAAGTAATACTTACTCAAAACTTAGGATAAAATTTATCTGAATGAGGGTGTACGACTGATATTGAATTGCATAGAGCTGCTCCAAAGGGAGGTTGGGTATGAGATGAATGGAGTAGAGTTGTGTGAGGATTTAGACGCACGCCCAATAAATACCAGGAACAAAACAAATGAAATATGTCAAAAATGAAAATACTAACATAAAAGCCATCGAGACTTAGAACCCAGTCGTTAAATGTAATGGTTCTACCAAGAATAAAATATTAAATCACTTATTAATGAAAAAATCAACCAATTGGTAAAATACAGTACTCTCTCATGCCTATATTTTGAAAAGTGATATTTCAGCAAGTTGCTGGAAGGGACAATAGCTTAATTTCTTATGAAACTGATTAGCTTTAAAGGTTGTTCCCGAGAACAAGAAAATACAAAACTAAGCTAATTCTTAGCAGCCTGACGACCAAAAAATGCCGGTAAATAAAGAATTTAGCAGTGCCTTATTTCGGGGCGCATAGAGAGAAAGGAGGAGTAGGGAAGGAATCTTTGATGGGGGTGGCCCTGAGGCAACTTGATCTTTAAAATTCACGACATTTTTTCGCAAATTTTTCCTTTTCCTCCCAAATGCATCTGCTATTTGAAAATGAATCCCTTCAAGTATGCCAGCTTACTTCTTCGTATTCCAGTATGACGTCAAAATTAAGATGTGCATACCAAATCAGCTACTGTGTATCTAAGGCCCTCCAATTGCAAACTAGGAATGGGGGATATGTTCACAAACAAGTAATTGGGGTTAATCGGTTATAAAATAAGCAAGAAAACGTCAAGCATAGGTTAAACATCTAAATATACTTTCAAAAATCATTAGCCGATTTGAATAGGAGCCTGAAAGGGCTAAACTAGTCAGTAAGTGTAATTGTAAATAAAAGCATTGTTTTTTCTTGACCATGTCTTATCAATTCCGGATTCTTTGCCTTTTTTCATTCAGGATACAACAACTTTTTTTGGGGGAGGGGGGATCTAATGATTTGGGAACCAGAGGTGTTACGTACGAGGACGGGGCAAAAAAGACTACATATAGGGCATATATTCAACCAGTTGGTAGACTAGGCCATGCGCAACTCAGCTATTCCTAAACGTTTTTAGAAGAGCGTCCCAGTTGTGGGCCACAGGCCAATGGTTTGTAAAGATTTTTTTATTGGATCAGCCATTTATAAAAACAGACTTCATCATTCGCTCTGTTCAGGAGCATTAAAGACGTATGTCTTGCCGCATTTTCCACAATACTGACGATCCTTGTGTGCAGCCATAAAAACACCAGCACCACAGGATTCACTCTTGCACTCGCGCCGGAGTCTATGGATTTTTCCATTTTCATCAACCTGGAAGATACAAAATAGGTACAAATTCAGATTCAAATTCAGTTCGTAAATTCGCTAGCTTAGATCCATTGAGTCTTAGTCCTAATTACTTCTAAGCGATAACTGTGCTATCGTAAATTTAAGATATACGAACGAAATACATTAAAAATTCATACATGGAAAAATGAACATCATAGATTATAACACCTAAAAACACTTGCAAATACCAGGTACTTTAAAGAGTTCACCGAAAAATCCTTGGCTAATTTCACTTAATGTTGTCAAAAAGAATAGAAGAGAAAAACGTTTACCTTGTGCACTTTCGATTTTACTGAGACTAGTTCTGGCAGAAATGCCACGGGATGTTCAGAACCAGGGATGTACCAAGGTTTTCAGACTCAGTATCCGCCAAATCTGATAATCTTATAGATAATGTCAATGGTTCTTAGAGGTTTTAAAATCTCTAAAACACATCTCCTTTCAGCTTGATGATGTCTGGAATGAGGCTGGTGACTTCGATCGCATGTCACGTTTTAAATTCTGACATTCATCATTCCACAAAAGGCTGTGAATAGACTGGGTTCTTCAAGGCTGAGCCTTGAAAAACTTAACTCATTTCTAACTCACTTTAGAATCAGACGCTTTACATGAAAGTATTTGGTGACTCCGTTTTTTAAACTTACATTTTCGTGAAAACTACTTTTGGTTGGGCTAAAATACTGTGGATTAAAATTTTCACTTCTGTTTGTTTTTTTTTGTTTTTTTTTTTTTGTCATACCTAATGATACGACACCAACAAATAAAATTACCCTAACAATCTATTATTACTGATTTTTTTTCTTCTCTTTCGTCATTAATCGATTAACACCAGATGTGTGCAAGGGAGGAGGTGACCAAGGGATCTCTAATTTATTTACAAATTACTAATGTGTTTCATTATTTATTCGCTTTTTTTTCAAACTCGCCCCCATCGCCCAGACTAAACTCTTGCATTGGCCTACGTGTCCAGGTGAAACCTAATCCTTCGGTATCTATTTACGTCTTTTTTAATGACTAAAATATTAGACTTCACACAAAGAAGTCTGAAAGTATGAACATTAAATTACAGCATCGGGGCTTTGTCTTTCTAGCCAAGTGGTTATATTTTGACATTCTAATTTGGCTAATCAATGGAGTGAGCAAATTATAGTTGACAATCAATAATCATTGATACACAACTATCTTATCGCAAGAAGGTGATACTGCTACCTAAAGGCTTATACTTTTTTTTCGATACTATAAAAAATACAAGTATCCATAACATCAGGAATAGTGACACTATATTATATAACCCTAGGATGAACCTACATATAGAAACCGAGAGAATTAACCCTAGTTCATTCTCAAGCTTCCATCCCTTACGGGAAATCTGCACTACTGTATTAATCAGTTCTTTTACATAGGGGAGTACATCTTTTAATTTTTGGACTTGACTCGCCACATAAAATGCCTTGTAAACAACATTGCTTATTTTTCAACAGAATTTTTTATATTACAATCATTCGAGTTAGTTACGACAGGTTCGCCGAACCTGTCCTGCAAAAATTAATAGTTAAGCCAAGTTGCACAAGCTCAGTGCGTCCAATTTCTATGTTAAAAAAACTACCTAAAAAATTTCCCATAAGCAATAAGAGTTCTTTAAAATTTCCGTCACCATTTTAGTAGCAATGACGGTATAAATATAAATGAGGTGGAAACTTGATATGAAAATTAAAACTGAGCTTATCCAAGGGTTAAGTTAATAGCCATATAAAGTCAATATCTTTCACTGAAAGAAAGATACGAGAACATTCAGTTAATTCACTCCATACAAGTACCCTACCCCCCCCCCAAAAAAAAACAAAAAACAAATAAAGGTCACTCTCAATCAATTTTATCTTTATTTAACATACATGTATTAAATTCAAATTACATTTTTTTTCAAAGATCTTATTCAACATTTGCTGTTAAGTTTCTTCTACTATTGAATATTGCTCAGTGTGTTTAAATATATTCTAAAAAAAAAATTCTTTTGTAAAACCAAATTTTCTTTTTTGGTAAATTTCCTTATGAAGCATTAAAAAAGATTCTCAGTTTACGCTTGATAGAGTAACTTAGTTTTACGCACCTTGTAGAATTTCAATACAGCTAGATTGACCTTCTTGTGCTTATGCTTGTTCTTCTTTGGGGTGGTGTAATTCTTCTTCTTTCGCTTTTTGGCACCACCACGAAGACGAAGCACGAGATGAAGGGTGGATTCTTTCTGAATATTGTAGTCAGACAAAGTGCGGCCGTCTTCTAACTGTTTGCCAGCAAAAATAAGACGCTGCTGATCAGGAGGAATGCCTACAGGATAATAACTTGATTAAAAAACAAAATATTTTAAAATAATATTGATAGTGCAATAGCATTGTTCTTCAGATAGAGCTAATATACGAATCTCTCAGGATATCGAGTATGCAAAAAATCATCATATGAATTTTCTTAAATTGTACTTTTCATGATGTCTTCTCTAACAGTCCACAAAGAAAAACATCGGCTGTAAATGTATGACCATTCCACCTCATGTTAAGAAAAACATTTCTTACTTCATTATCTGCAAAATAATCCTAGTTAACATATTTTCCAGCGGGAGAACCTTTTATCTTCACTTCTTTCCTTCTTCTTCACTTAAATTCATAATTTTTCACAATAGCATTTCGTTAATTTTGAAAAAATCGGCTAAATGCCACGTCATCTTAAAAAATTATTTATATGGGTCGCTATCGAAAACACAGTGGCGGAAGTACGGAAATGTACGTGCTATGGCAGATTATTAAAACGCTTTATCAAAAGCATGGCTTTTTCGAAAATTTTATTGCAAAACTGGTAAAAGAAGTGAAGATAAAGGGTCTCCCACTGGAAAATATGTAAACTAGGATTATTTTGCATATTATGAAGTAAGAATTGTTTTCTTAACATGTCTCCTTATGAGGTGGAATGGTCATGTATCAAGGAGGCACAGTTGTGCCTCTATAAAGAGGCGACCCACCACAATGTTAAGCGATTTCAGGTCCTAGAGGTCGCAGAGAGACGGCGGTAATCGCATTTTGTAGCCCAAGCTCAAACTAAGAAACTTGCAAAATTTCATCCTCCTCCGACTTTATCTTCATGGGGTAAACTGGGCCGGAAGTATGGACCCTCCCACCACAGCCCCCCTTTAACGTTGTCCGATTGGGCTGAAATTTAGAAGTTAAGCTTTCCTAGGGCCCGGGAGCTTATCCTCGAAATTTCAGCTCAATCCGATCACTCCTTCCCTGTTTTCAAAAAACCAAATATAGCCACTTAAAATTCATTTCTTTTTTTTTTCTTAGCCACGCCTACAGGCCACAGTTGGCAACGGATCCGGTTGAATGAGGACTCATTCGAAGCAGAATTCGACCTGTTAGGGCCTTTTGATATTTTCAGACTGAAAAAATTATCCCCGAATTTACATTTACGAAAAACCTTGTTTTCCTATATTAGCCCATGTTAATTTTTCCGACCACAACCCCCCTTTAACGTTGTCTGATCGGGCTGAAATTTGGAGGATAATCTTTCCTAGGGCCTGGAAGCTTATCCTCGAAATTTCAGCTCAATCTGATCACTCCTTCCCTGTTTTCCAAAAACCAAATATCAAGTTTTTTGGGAATTTGCTTGCGTCGAAAATAGCTTCCATATACTAAAAAACAATTACTGTTGTGTCTGTATAGTCTAGCGGTTACACTCCAGACTTTCAGGCGGAAAACCCGGGTTCGATTCACCATCAGAGCAATTTTTTTAATACTGAATTCAAACTTTAAAAAGAAACCCAGTTTCTTTTTTAAATTATTTGAAAAAAATTACGTTTTCTAAAGAGTTAAAGAGGCTGAGTTACAAGGAGCAATAATAAGTAATAAACTGTACAAAAACGTGCAGAAATTATTTGAAAAAAACTACGTTTTCTAAAGAGTTAAAGAGGCTGAGTTACAAGGTCGAACCTTAAAACGTACAGGGATTAGGAGGCACAGTTGGGGGGCTGCCGCCCCCAAACCCCCGCTTTCGCAGCCTTTAAATAAAAAAAAAAAGTTTTTTAAACTGAAAGTAAGGAGCGACATTAAATCTTAAAACGAACAGAAATTATTCCGTATATGAAAGAGGCTGTGCCCTCCTCAACGCCTCGCTCTTTACGCTAAAGTTTGACTTTCTCACAACTCTTTTTTAAACAATAAAAACTTTAGCGTAAAGAGCGAGGCGTTGAGGAGGACACAGCCTCTTTCATATACGGAATAATTTCTGTTCGTTTTAAGATTTAATGTCGCTCCTTACTTTCAGTTTAAAAAACTTTTTTTTTATTTAAAGGCTGCGAAAGCGGGGGGTTTGGGGGGCGGCAGCCCCCCAACTGTGCCTCCTAATCCCTGTACGTTTTAAGGTTCGACCTTGTAACTCAGCCTCTTTAACTCTTTAGAAAACGTAGTTTTTTTCAAATAATTTACACCAAACATCGATTATAAAGCAAAGTGCAAAACGCTAATCCCTTAAGCCTAGTTTGTTTTTGGCGTTTCAAAGACAAAGCGAAATTCGCTTGGACTCTAATAACGAACAAATTTAAAATGATATCTGTTCTTGAATAGCTACAGCGCAAAACAAGCAAGTAAATTGAAAAACCAGTCTTTGACACCCTTAAAAAAAACCTGTGTTTCAAAACCAACAGGGATTCACACTAATACGAGCAGACACCTGCATTTATTTTTGAAAATTTACTTGTTTTTAAAAAAAAACTCCCACACTGTAATTCTTGATTAGAGCGCATTCATTTTCTCCAAGTTTCTTTCCACATACTGGGTTGACAGCCCAATATTTTGAAAGAAATTTCTTAGTTCTTTCAACCTTAAAATGCCAGGAAAAGTGATGATGAAACTAATGGCTGGAATTGGTCAAATGGAAAGTTACCCAGGCATTTACATTTTTAAAAATTAGAAAAATCGAGAACTGAATTTTTAATGAGAAATATCTCAATATATAGTTGTTGGTAGTACAGCTATTTTGAAAGCAATCTACTGAAGAGAACAATTCAGTTTCTATTTGAACAACTAAGAAATTCTTCATACAAAAGCAACAGCCATGGAAGAGACAATTCTGTTTGAAAATAACAGCAATCGAAATGGCTCATTGATGCAAATGCGACAACAGCCTATGGCAGAAATGACTTTTCTGTATGAACCTAGAGCACAGGGGAAAGATCAGACTTCATCTGTAGAAACAAATATAACTCTGATGCGTCAAATTTTCATTTCAAATATTCCATCATCAGTGCATATCCATCACTGTTTTTCCAACAGTGCGTCCAGGTTCAAACAAGTGTTCATCTCGGGAGCAATACCCATTATAATGACAGTTTAGTTGCCAACTTGACAACTTTAGTCATTGTCAGCAATTTATTCAGGTGTTGAAGTTGGATCTATGACTGGTATTAGATGGTTACACAATAAAATGCGGTTTATTACCAAAAAAAGATTCGGTATGCCTATAATGCCACTTTTCACGCAGAGTTCGATCTTCCATAGTTTTTGGATTGCGACCCTTCCCCCTCCTATTTTATTTTTTACAAAGCTTGTCATGACGCGAAGTTTAAGGGTGAATTCAAAAGTATTTTCTTTAATCCTTTTTAAAGTATATCTTGTCTATAGCATTAACAATTCCACCCCCCCCCACCCCCCAAAAATAATATAAAATTGAGTTTTAAAGAAAAACTGATTACATTTATGAATTTAGCAGTATTAGCCCCATTGAGAAAACTACACTTGACCATTTAAACACTATAGTAGATACAGTGGTGAAGGTACAATTTTTGGCCAATATCCACATGCATCAACTATAATAAATTAACGATATCCCAAATCCGCCAAAGATATTCTCACCAAATTTCCTTGAGTCCATATCAGCTATTAGCAGCACAATAAGAAAAGTCTAATGAAGGTAATTTCAATTCTGAAAAATAAAATTAGGGAGGAGGGACCGTTTCAAAATTGTCTGGGGGGGGGGAGGGCAAGATTCACAAATAATACTTTGATCCAAAAACCGTAAGGTATGAAGCAAAGTCAGCTTGAGTATAAGTTCCATTCAAAGTAAGTCCCATTCCCAGTAAGTACCCAACCTCGTTACTTTTACTTTCAGATCCGATTAGTGTGCAAGATGTAAGTTACCACAAGGTAAGTTACCATTGGGTAACTTACCAGGTAATGGTCAAACTCACTGGTAAGTTTTTATAAGTGGTAAGTTTAAGTTTTTGATGAACAAAAATGTTCTCAATTGAAACAAATCCATCCCAAAGAGAGCTGCCACTTCACTAAAATCTATCGTTTAAAAAATTTCATTCATCAGATTCAATGCACGAGTCATACCCCTTTGAGCTTATGCTGATATCGCTCTGTCGGACTACCTCTTTGTCATTTCCTGTCTGAGTAAAAGAAAAGAAAAAAAGGGGATATGCTGCGAGTCAGTCAGTCTGAATAAATAAGACGTTAATAGCAGAGGTCAATTTAATTTGGTGAGTTTTTGACTTTTGATTCGAATATTTTGACTGGCTATCTTTAACTATAGAATAAATAATCAGTGAATTACATTTCCAGCTATAATGCGGGTAGTAAGACCTATTAATAAATAGTATTCCCGTCCAATCTCTTCTAATCTAGCATTGCGATGGTAACACAGCAGCAACTAGTGCCCAAACATAAATCTTTTCCATCATTCCACTAGATTCTTAATTATTTCTGGGTGAAGCGTCGTTATAAGGAGGTTTCCACAAAATCAAAATGAAGCTTTTACTTGGAATCATGGTTTTCAAATAGATACTTATGCTGGTTTTGCCAATGTTTTGACTTTTTATCTTATTTTAAGATCTTAGCCAAATCTGCCTCAATTACTAGTTGTTTTCCATACTCTCTATCTGTCCATCACTGCATATGTTTATCAAGGACTTTTCATGATTTATTGCATTCGTTAGTATTGGATACAAAAAGCACATTCGATTTTTGATTTATTAAACTGCCATTGTCGTTTTTATTCTGCTCGGTGCAAGGTAGCCTAGAAAAGTTTTCTTCTTGTTGTTTTATTACGTGATTTTTTCTTCTATAAAGGCTATGCAATTAAGGTATCAAAAAGGAAGGTTTGATATACAGGATTTATGAATGTAAAATTATTGCAGCTTTTTCATAAAAGTAAGATTACATGATGGCTAAAACCATGCACTTTCGAATAAACAACACAGTTTAGCGCATGGATTCGAGCCAGAAAAAGTCTAGCAATGCATAAAACGCTGCGTTTTTCCAAACGATTACCTATTCAAAAACAAGCTTTAATGTTTCCTGCAGGGCTTCCACTATCCGCGAATTACCGGAGATCCCGAAAATCAATGTGTCTCCCCGAATCCCCGAAAATCACCCAATCATGGTGTCACCCCTAGTGACTATCCCAAGCGGCACACTGCGCAGTTTGTACCTGATGAACTGCAACGAGTTGCTAAAGTTTGGTGCCCGGCTATGACTGAAGACAGGAATGCAATGATAACGATTGACGCCATTTGCCTTGATAATCCTAGTGTAAATAAACTTGCTACCTTGTTATTGAAGCAAAAATATCCCCACCTTCAAACCATTGGATGCATCCCTCACATTTTGAATCTATTTAACCGTGATACTATGAAAAGCTTAGACCAGTGTGTCAACAATATCTTTTAGGTCATCATATTTGTCAAGTCTCATCACATGGCTCAAGTTATCCTTAACGAAAAGTAGATTGCACTTATTGAGAAAACTATCAGCCCAGAACTACCAATAAAAACTCGCTGGAGAACTATCTACCGATCTATGCGCTTCATAAAAGTCGTGGGAAAATTTACAGTAGATGTGATATAAATGAGGGATTTCAGGATATAAGAAGTGCTTTTCAATCATGTGAAACTGTGTCAATTAACAGCCTGTCTGAAATTCTTGAAGCCAATTCCATTTGGCTGCCACTTCTTTCAAGGAGTGGCAGCCCGTTTCGTGTGTCATCCCGTACTTCAATTTGCTACATCAGCATTTCCAGGAGACTGTACCGTTTTTGCCAGTCTCAAAGGCCAAGGAAAGGAAAATCCACAGGTACCTAGAAAATAGGAGGATATTTGCATGATCCCGCCCTGGCTGCAGCTACTCTACTTGATCCGATTTTTGGTGCAGACTCACTGACACAGGTGAGTTTACGGATGCAGTAAGTTGAATCAATGAGCTTGCTAAACTTTCCTACCAATTTCGGAAGGATGTTGATTCATTTAACGAATGATCTGAGGCTGACCTTGTTGGGGTCTTGAACACAGGACTCTGTAGCTACACCTCTGAAAGTGGCCCATTTGAGACTGCAAAAGCTGTCAAATCGGAAGCTTGTTGGTGGGCTGTTTTTTTTTTGGAAAGTTGGTGCTTACGGGAGTGGCTTTGAAAATCTCAACAATTTGTGTTACCGCAGCCTCCTGCGACAGACTCAGTTCAGTTATGGACTAGTACAGAACCACCGTAGAAACCACATCAAGCATGAAACAGCAAACAAAATTCTAATGGCCCATTAGTCACTCAATAGCAAAAAAATGAGCATCGCCATACAACTTCAAAAATGCCTGGATATCGACGTGAAAGGCTGGAAGGGATGTTCACGCTGCTATCATGTCTTACTATCAATAGGTCACTGTCACGTGACAGTGGAGATGCCAGACATAGCGTTTGTTTTTCCCCTGTGCAAACAAAGTAGGAAATAAACAAATAAAATGATGCAAAAATAATATTTTTCCTTATCAATCTGTCAGAGAAGAGAGAATATTTCCTTTTAAATTCATGAGCATTTGAAACTTACCACTTATGCGGTAACTTACGGTAATTTACCAAAGTTACCAGTAACTTATATGGTAAGAGCAAGTTTCGAAACTTACCAGTAAATCTTGCACACTAGACCAAATTTGTATTATTCTTTCATTCTTTTAATTTTGACAAGCTAATTACTTTTATTATCCTATACCAGGTCAATTTATGATTGATAACGATCATGATTTTGCAAAATTTTAGCAAAAAGAAGAGAAAAACTACACACGCCGAAACCATCAGTCATGGCTTGTTAATGATTTGACATTCAAATATTCAAAGCATTTGAAGTCACTAATTAAAAAAGTAAAAATTAAGAGAAGTAGAGCAATATTAAAACCTAAAACGAGCACAAACAATCGTATAGAAGGCCAAAACTTAAAACAAACAAGAATTACTATGAACAAATAAATGAGTTATCAAAACTCAAACAGAAAATGAGCAAAAATTCAAACAGAAAATGAGCAGAAATTCAGTAATTATTTGCCTGATTCTAGCATTTCACAACTTACAAAAACCCATATTTTCCGCTATACCAGACACTGTTAACCAGATAAGCCAGATTATATACATAAGTATGAACTATTTGCATAATTATTGCCTTTTGCACTTGTGCAGCATGGATCATTTCCCCTTGGAGGCAAATTTATTTACCCTTTGATTATTCCAAGTTAAACAAACCTGATGCCAGTGGGACAATAGGGTCATGGGATTGGGCGGTGACTGTCCTCCAATCCCTTCTGGTCCATAAAAATTTCCCTTTAAATGAGCCCCCTGTTAAATTTCTACAACAGTCCTTTCTATATAAAACAGCCAGGAAAAAACATAATACATACGGTACAAATCTCTGCTTAGTCCACGACACTACGTTGAGTGTTAAGTTAGCAAGTAAAAATAACAAAAAAACTTCAAATGAAGGATTGATATTCTTATTAAAATGTGAAGTTTCAGTAGATTTAGATATGGGTAAACCAAGCTAGTTTTCCAAGTAATGCGGATTGTAGTGGCAATTTTTCCGAGTCATAAAACACCAGAGTAGAATTTCTTCTTGTATTATACTCAACTGATGGCCCTGTCACCATCTTTATCATTGTTAAAAACAAAATAAGCAGCAGAAAGTGAACTGCTTCCATGTCAGGGTAATTTTTTTTGACAAAAAAGCATGTTTCCATCAAAAGACAGTTTGATTTTGTAAACTTTAATATTCTGGTTAGCAGTTCTGGTCTGGATTACGCAAAATTGGAGGGGGGGGGAGTGCATATTTGAATGAATTATTGTATTCATGAACGTAAAGCCCCCCCCCCCAAAAAAAAAAAAAACACTGAGATTTGTTTTTCTTCCTATTGCTGTTCAGTAAATACTTTAGTATATCCAGCAAGAAAACTTTGCTTCCACAAAAAAAAAAAAAAAAAAAAAAAAAAAAAAAATAGCCTTTTTAAGCAATTTGGGTTCTCTGCTTGAAGATAAATAAGAGAACAATAAATAATTTTCTGCTTGAAGAAAATAAGTGCCAATCTGCATATTGAAAAGTCAAAATTGAGATCATTACATAATATATAAATATATATATATATATATATATATATATATATATATATATATATATATATATATATATATATATATATATATATATAATTACCTTCTTTATCCTGAATCTTGGCTTTGACATTTTCGATAGTATCCGATGGTTCAACTTCTAGTGTAATAGTCTTACCCGTGAGGGTTTTGACAAAAATTTGCATGGTTCCTTGTCACTTCTAGAATAAGAGCAAAATAAAGAAACAAAATTGTATCAACCTAAAAATGAAACAATCAATATCATGGAATGATAAAAGAAAAATAATAAGTTAAGAAAAAAAAGAAATGACACAAGCTTAAAACGAATTTCAATAAAAAAAATAAAGCAATTCAAATTACAGTTAAAATTTAATATATGCAAGGACAGATGGCATACTCTCTAGAATAAAACCAACCAATTCCTTGTTAAATCAGCAATTTTATTTTTTTTAAACTGAATGAAAAACCAGGAGTTATGAACCCTTTGAACTAACCATTACTGACCAAGTCACTCTCAAACAGGATCTAGTTTTATCTAACAATTCAAATAGAAAAAGAATAGCAATTAAAATCTTAGATTGTTGCAATTCGGAACCCCTATAGCACACCCTTTTTGAATCCTCATCCCCATTAAGTGTCTAGAGCTACCAGGCTTGATTAAACACAGCCTTTTGCTGACTTTGATTGAAAAAAAAAACATTCTACAGACTGACTATAAGCCTTTTGAGGAAAGTGAATATGCCCTAAATAATACAAAGCATTGAAAATAAAAACCACAAAAAGAAATACACTAACAAGGTAGAAACAACAAAGGAATATGGGGCTGTTCTACTGAAGACTACATGACAGTTTTGCCCACAGCTCACAAACTACCTGAGTAAGGGTAGTGAAAATAGTCCACGTGTATCACGGTTATTATAAAAACGTCACCCCTCAGCCATTTTGAACCAGTGAGAGCTCACTCTCAAGCAAATGTGCACCTATGGCAGACATAAAATAACAGAAGCATGGAATGTTGATTAGATGAAGTAATTGCATGCCATATTTTAGTTCACTTTTTAAGAGTCAAGAGTGAACGGAGGGCAGCCAACCTCCTCCCACCACGTCCTTTTCTCCCAAATGCTTCTGATCAAAATTTTGAGACGACCATTTTGTTAAAAGTAGTCTTAATGTCAAATAACCTCCCCAACCTGGGCTATAAGTTATACCAGCTGTCCATTGTTAATATATGAGGTATTTACGGAGGGGGTGGTCATATAAACTTTGGAGGGGGCTCATTTGATTTGAAAGTTCAGATGCCCTTTTTAAAAGTTGAAAGTGTTCAGATGGTAACCAGCCCCCCCCCCCCTCCCCCACAACTGTAAGTTATGCAACTTGCTTATTGTCACTACTTTGTTCACTGATTTACAGGGCAAGAGCTGTAAGTTATGCAAGTTGCTTATTGTTACTTTGATGAAGTTTTTATGTTGATAAAACAATTTGATTTTGAAATGGGGAAAATTGAAAAACTTGGAACTTTGGCAAGCACAGATGAACAGAAATTAATCAAAAACAGCTTTTTGAAAAAGTTTTTCAAAGAAAAGTAGAGGCCATACCAAACTTAAGATCAGCAGAAATAAATTCCTGTGGAGCTTATCCTCCATTCCTCAGTATTAGAACAGGTGAGAGACTATCTGACAATATGTGTATAATGTCAGCAGACCAAAATACCACAATCATGGTGTTGGGAGTATAGTCTGAATAATTACTCATTAATCCCTAAAACACAAAATATTATGGTATATTCTGATTTCATGTCAAGCCTGGAGCTCTTGTATACAGTATCTCAATAAAAGATGGATATAGATACACTCAACTGTCTTAGTCTTATAGATGCGTTTGCTTCACAAGACATAATGACATATTTTCAATATATTCCAAGCCACTCAGGCATCATAGGTTGCAAAAACGTCCCCTAAATATTGACCAGCCAAGTGGGAGACCAGTCCATCTTCGAGATATATATCGATGGAGATTATCAGAGGCCTATTTGATTAATAACAAACCATAATTACCTTCATTCCCCATAAGCATCATCAAAATTTACCAGAATCCATTCAAACTCAAATGGGCTAAACCTTCAAGCTTTTCCCTGTTAGTTCCCAAATTCTTCTAGTTTAATCCCCTCCTCCCTGCAGAAATTACACAACAAAAAATGAAACAATTGGCCATTGCCTATTTGAATGTAATAGGATGATGTCTGCCAAGCTTGTCCTTCAAAGTGAACTGCTTCAAACACCACAAAATCTCACAATAAGTTAAAAGCCTAGCTGACCTAAGCTGCATATACATTACTGAACTTGGAACATATTCCCTGAAATTTTAGTTCCTAGGATCAAAGAGCTATTGCAAGACACATAATCAAAACTGAGCCACTGTAAGATAAACAACTAACAACCACTCACAGTGCCCCAACTCATCTTATATGGAGTCAAAAGGAAAAGGACTGAAAAGCCCATTCAGTATCCAATAGATGAAGACACTGTAAAACTGACATATATAAGCAACAATAACATAAATAGATACAAGCGTTTTATTTCCAGAAAGTGAGTACAAAAAGAAATTAAAGAGAACTGAGACCTCAAACAAGAAGCACAGCATTGATGCATCCATCATTTTCTGGATTATTAGTCACTTGAGCATACTTTCCCCACACAACTTTTCCACTCTGTGTGACCAAACCAAGCTCACTAATGTTAACTTCAATGACTGTACCCTTTGTAATCACACCAAGACTGGTATAAGTTGGTGAACTAGGATTCTTTTTTACACCAATAATTGGTAAGCAGAAGGTGGCCTTCAATTCTGGGTGGGTGACATGAGCTTTCTTTGCTCTCAATGCCATTGGTCGAATAAATCTTTCATATTTAGGAGGTTTTCTAGTAAAATTGTCACCAACAAAAGTAACTTTGGTCACCATTCTTTTCCACCCCTTTCTCCTTGTCTTTCCACTCTTTACAACTTTGAAAACCTCAGCTTCTGATTGAGCTTTCACTTTTGGAATAGGTACATCCCATTTCCCTGCTTTTTCCTTACGTTTCTGCTTCACCATATTTGACAGAATCTTGGCACGTGACTGACCTTCACGATCAAGCAGATAAGCAGGAACAGCACCCTCTGGTGTTTTCTCTTCATTCTTCTGCTTTGTCAATTTCTCCTCATGAGCCTTCAAAGTCTTCTTCATTTGTACCTTCTCGGAATACCTCTTCTTGCCATACAACTTTCCCTTCATTCCCTTAAGGCTTCTAGCAAGTTTTGCTTTGACCTTGACATCTCGAGCTTCTTTCTTCCTCTGTCTTTGGTCATGATCGAAACGTTTACCATATCGCTTTTGGAAAAGTTCAATATGTTCATTCTGGGGCATTGCAAATGGCTGTCAGTCAGTTAACTCCCTGAAAAAATACAGGGCATTTTAGAAATCATACAGAACTATTCAACTGACAGCCATTAAACAATAGCCCTAACAGAGCAAACTACAATTTATTTCTTGGAAGAAAAATAGACAAAAAAATAGTGGTTTCTTTCTTTTTAATCTACTGTTTAATTTAATCTCAATGCCAAAATTTGTCAATATTTTTATCGTTTTTGTAACAAATTTTTTTTTTATCTCAAACCAGCAATAAAAAAATTAGTAAAAACAAAATTTGTATCCCAAAGACCCAAAAAGATATTTGCCATGGTGCTAGGCTTATTCTTCTCCCCCAAGTAGAATACTCATCCACAAAAAAATTCTTCCCACATGCAAAATTGAGTTGCCACAGAGAAAGTATGACAAATAAAAATAATGAAGAAAAGATGGAACTAAAGAATATTTTATCCATATTCCAAAATATAGGCTGAATATGGCACAAAATATCTTATAGAATTTATTTCTACATTTTTATTCCAGTTTAATTCTTTTTTTTTGTATTTCTGACAGTTGAAAAGTCATATCAGGATAAGACTCAGTTTAACATTGGGGTTGTGGGGGTGATATCAACCCCAAATGAAAACTAATTAGACATTTTGATTTTTTTTTTAACAAAACAGATATCTCAAAAATTATTTTATATAATACCGGGTAGAAGAGGATCGGAGAGTGGAAAAAGAACTGAGAGGGAGGTTAATAACCGTCTAGTAGCTTTTGGCCTTTGAAAAAGGCCACAAGAACTTCAAATTTTCAGTAAATCTTCCCCCTCCCAAATTTATAAAATAGTCCCTTATATTTGAAGTGGAAGTTTTTGGTACTTGTCTGGCCTTTTTTTTTGCTGCATTTTGAGGGGACCAATTTATTTCCCTTCTGCAGTGGGGTCCCTTAGTCTTAAGTTTCATATAAGTTTCAGGCCCATCAGAAAAAATCAACACTTTTTTCAGCCTCCTTTTTAGAGGAACCAATCCTTTGAAATAATTTTTGGCACATTAGTCTCCTTGGCTCAAGGACTTACAAATGTCTTTTAAATTGATAAGGAAAAAATTTTTGTGGCTCATTTCTGGGCCCCTAACCCCTTCACCTTCCCACAGCGAAATACTGATGATTTTTTTTTCCAAGAAAATAATTCCTGTAAGTTTCACACCACTGGACTCCCAGGATCAAACATGCTCCTTTTTTTCCTACTATAAAATATACCTGTAAAGAATTGACACTTTGCATAATTTATACCCTTATCAATGGCATTGGATGCAAATTTATTGATATTTTCAACTATCCTGAACAAAACGGGTACCCTGAAATGTTTACCAGATGTCCTAAAGGGATACAAAAGGAGCAGATCAAAAACGTTTCTAGGACATGGGCTGGTTGCTCTCCAATCAGAACAAAGAGCAAACAAAAAAATTGCTTGTTTTAGGGTCCAATTTTGCTCTTTACTTTCATAATACTGTAGACCAGAAATATTCCTGGAACTCATAAATCATTAGATATCCAATTTCTACCCCCCCCTTCTTTGGAGCTTATTCTATATCTTTGGTAGCACAATACCACCAAAAAATAAGCACTACCAAAGTAAAGAGCCAAGTAGGCACAATGTATTTTTTTCCCTTGTTTTAGATCAGGACTCTTTGTTTAGAAGGAGTTGACATAAACTTCAAAAAGAGCTCATTCAATTGGAAATTGAGAGGGCTAGTGCCCTTTTTAATAGTCGACAGTGATTAATGGGCAATACCCCCCCGCCTACACCAAATTATTTCCCCAAACAAATCCAACCAAAATACAGTCGTTTTGTTCAGCGTAGTTGAAAGGTCCAGAAATTATGTCTTTGGCGATGACAACCCTCCCACAGCCCTTGGGGCAAGGGCTATAAGTTATGCCTTGGGGATATATAAAGTTTTTATAGAAAGGTTGGTTGTATAAGCTTTGGAGGGGGATCATCAGATTTGTTATCAGAGGTTCTAGTACCCTTTAATAGTCAAAGTGATTAGAGGTAGCTACCCCCTCGTCTTATTTTCCCAAAATGCATCCAAGCATCAACATTGTTGAAAGGTTCAGTAATTTAGATCTTTGGGGACGTCAACCTCCCCAGAGTCCTCAGGGCAAGGGCTGAAAGTTAGGCAATAGGTTCATTGTGTACATTTAGTACATGTTATTGAGAAAGGTATGCATCATAGTTGCCAGGTGTTGCGCATTTGCGCCATTTGGGCACTTTTTTGAGATGATTGCACATTGAATTTTTCATAGACGCATTGCGCCAATTTTGCGCATGCCAAAAAAATTCCACACAAAGTGAGCACATTTTGCCTTCACAATAACAATGACAAAACTCAAAATTTTAAAGTCTATTTTTTAGTGACAACTTCTACTGACAGATTCAGGAATCTGTCTATAAAGACAGGTGGAATTTTCAGAACCCCATAGGGCTTCTCATATTGCATTCCAGGCTCCATGACGACCTAAATTTTAAATTATTAAAGTGTGCATTATCCTTAGCATAAAAACCAAATGGGAAAGTGGTCAAATTTTGATAAAAAAAATACAGAAAAGAGTGGGAGAAACTGACCTTTGATCTACATACCTCAAGCAGCTCTTTCTGTCTTAAGCTTACCCATCAGCAACCCTTTCATCAAGTGTTTTCTGTTATGAATCTTGTCAAGTACAAAATTCAAAAGAGGATGCACCCTAAAATACTTAACTCTACTGTGACATCCGATTTAGGCTAAATTGCCAAGGAAAGTGCTGCAGGGACTTTGATCCTACACCCGCTATGCTGAATAGATTTACCATTGACATGTATGACATCAAAAAACCATTCAATGACAATCAAAATGAAGATGAAACTCTTGAAGAAATTTTGGGTGATATAGAAGGAGGGTTTGCTGTTTAACTTTGAAAATAATCTTGAATACTAGTCAAAGATGAATACAATAAATGATTAAAAAATGTACAAAACTAATTCAAAGTTCATTAAAAGGAAAACACAAATAAAATAATAATCAGAACTGTTGAAGGACCTTGCAAAATACAATTTTGTCTTGTATGTCTTTGGCTTTTGTTTCATGACAAAATCTCAGAACATTGTCTTTAGCCTGCAATTTTATAGATAGTTGCATTAATAACAGCCAGTCTAATTTCTTATCTTTGACTTGACCATTCTTGTCATTCTAATTTATATTTTGAAAGCTACAAAAAATTTTGTTCTCAGAACTACATTTGAGAATTTATATTTTTGCAGCTTAGAATTGGAATGTCATAAAAACATTGTATAAAGAAGTAAACTTTGATTTCACTTACCTAAATGACATTTTGGAGAGATGTGACCTTCAAGGATCATGCTTCTCTTTAGTTCTACATTAGAAAATCTTATCTATTAGTTATCTTTATCAAATGCGCCTTTAACTTCCACATTTTTGTCTAACTTATCTATATTGCAAGACCAGTATACTGAGTACAATTTTTTTTTTTAGTTCTTTAATCACAATTTCTATTGTTGATAAGGAATAATTCAGCATATTAGCCAGAAAGTAATGTAAAATACCACCTTAGATATTGGCAAGTATTTTTTTTTGTTAGATCTTCTTTAATTCCCTTTTTTATTTAATTCTCTGACACACAAAGGAACTAAGGAAAATATCTTTCTTGTCAAGCCAGAGACTGAGAACAGAAAATTTTGACCACAAAAGTGCAGTGGCAGATATAGGGGGCAAGGAGGGCACCCCCTCCCTAGCATAGTCTAAAGTAGTGCAATTTACTCAATTAACTCAAGTTTGTGTTAATTAGACTTGCTCATAACACAAGTTTATTGAATCAACCTATTTTGCACCCCCCTCCCTGCCCCTAAAAAAATCCTGGTTCTGCCCCTGCAAAAATGCATGTAATCAGTCAAAAATGCTTCACTGTTTCAGATTTTGGAATACAGTGCCAAAATCTTTCAATGAAGACTGAATCCTACCAATTTTGAGTTCTAGTATTCTGAAAAGCAAAATTCAAACTATCTGGTAATTTTGTCTCTGATTTTTTTTTTTTTGCACTCATCCCTGCAAGATCTAATTTACCCTCAATTTTGAACTCTACTCAAAAAGTATTTAGTGAAAATGCGCTGATGGCGCATTTTCACTTCCCTTGGTGCACAATCTAGTCAGGCACCTGGCATCACTGGTATGCATGTTTAAACTTTACTTTCCAAGAAGACAAAGGGTATTGAGGTCAGTCTGTCAGAGAATGTTGAACTAAATTAAAAAAAAATGTTGTGTATACAGATTGTATAAAGGGTGCAACTCAGGAAAGACTGAGTATAATAATTTAGAACTTTCAGGAAATGATAAGGGAGATGATCAAAAAGGCAATATTTGCATGCTATCAATACTACTACACCTACTACCACTAGTACTCTATTTACAATATTGAGCCAAAATTTGAACTAAATCAAAAGACAATATGTGCATGCACAATGTCAAAAGAGCATATCTCAAGAATTGTTTTGGGTAATAAGTTGGAACTTCTAGAGAATGGTTGAAGGGGAACATCATCTCACCAAAAGACAAGGAGCAGATCCAGGATTTTTTAGGGGGGGGGGGGGCAAAATAGGTTGATCCAAAAAACTTTTGTTAGGAGCAAGTTTAATTAATGCAAGCTTGAGTTAATTAAGTAAATTACACTACTTTAGACTATGCTAGGGGGGGGGGGGGGGGGGTGCCCCCCTCTGGATCCACGACTGCAAAAGACAATATGTGCACACTACTCTTAGTACTACTACCAATGCTAAACTTACCCAACAAACCAAAAGAAAATATTTGCATCTTAATGCTACTGCTTCTACTCATATTACTACTTCTACTACTACTAAAGCTATTACTGGAATACATATATAAGGAAATCTAATAATATTATTATTAGAAAATAATTTGCACTTTACTAAAAACAAAATACATTTTAAATGTTATCACTTTGTTTACTTTTATAAATAAAAAATCATTAAAACTTTAAGTAATAGATATCAGTATATATGAATTAAACTGACAATCCATGTTTTTTTTTCTCAGTAAAGTGCTAATTATTTTCTGGTCTTGAGAAGACAATGGGGTTATCAACCCTACTCATGGTAATTTTTGCTTGTTTTGTTTTACACAGCATAAACTTTAGTGAGTGGCACAAAATACACAAGTACCAAAATTCTATCCCCCTATGGAAATTAAAAAAATTAAACTCAAATAAAATTCTCAAATTTGGAAAGCCTTATTTTCCATGGGTGGTATTTTTTCTGGGGGGGGGGGGGGGGGGGTATATTCTGCAGGGGGCATTTTCCATGAGGGGGGGGGGCATTTGTCTAGAACCCCTGGGGCCTACCCAATACAGTAAGTTAATGGTGAAACTCAAGCTTTGCCATTTCTCTTCCTCCTATGTGATTTGTCCTGAAGTAACCTTAAATGTATATCTGAACCAATTACAGGAGGAGGGCTGGAATACAGTAACACTAGTCTATCAGCCACCACATTTTGGAATGATCTTAATTGGACACAAATAAAAGGTTAATCTTTATATTATGGTATTTTGTTCAGAAGGGTGCTTGCACAATAAAACTACCCAAACAGAACTAAAACAAGGACTACTACTGAATCTTTCAGCAGGACTTGCTTGATGATCATTATTTGGTAACCCTAGCCTGAGATGAATAAAATCAAAAGAAGATATGTCCGTAATAATTATAAATGACCTGAAACAGGATGATCGCATCATTTCCACTTGTTTCACAAAAGAACTACTAATTTTTATAAGTTAAATAAATTTTTGATATTCTACCTTATTCCGGATATTTTTCACAGCTGCAGAAGAAATTTCACAGATTAAAGTGAAGAAACTTTACTGTAGTGTTATGCCATCTAATATTAATTTTTCCTTATAGGTAGCGTTTTAATTTACTGAGAAGTATTTTTGGACAAATTTTGAAACGATAATATCACGTTGAACATGAAACGATGTAGAGCTAAAAGACCATTAATTTAAATTCCTTAGTTTACAATTCACAGTAAATTGGTTTTTATAGCTTTAATGTTGTGCCGCCAACGCTGAAGGTTAATGTAATCAATGCTTTTGAGGCTCAGTGGCACAACTAAAGAATTATGACGAAGCTCCTTTATCAAGCTGTTTTTAAGGGTTACAAGCAATGATACGAAATCTTTCTTGTCACTTAGGCTGGTCCCAGTCACCGAACTTCCATAGGCGAGAGTTTATTTCCTGAAGCTTTTAGATGACAGTGGGTTTGAAACATATACTTTTAGGTCTACTTGTACCGGCAAAACTGTGATTAGGTCTAATTATCAAAACTAAGTGATTGGCGCCGTTCTTGTTTGATAAGTGATGGCTGCTTTTGCACTGGAAAACTACAACACATCATCGGTATTACCTTGTAGGTACTTATTTAGGTTTAAAATTAATGACTGTATGAGGCATGACTCTTCTTCTTCTAACTCACAGCAGGCGGGCTATTTAGTTGGTACTATTTAGCCCTCTTCTTTTTGCTTCACTCTGTGGGCTACAAAGCTACTGTCTTGGTTGTCTCTTATTTATTAGATATTCTCAGATATCTTTCAGTAGATCTTTTGACTCAAGGAGTTCAAATATAAGATGATAGATATCGATTTCTGTGCTCTGTGTGCAGGTATAGTTGGCTAGGCTCTTGGCTGATAGTGAGATTTTGTGGTGTTTAAAGCATTTTAACAGTTTATAAAGCAAGATATGTTGTGCAGACGTCAGCATATTACATTCAAATAGGCAACGGTCAATTGTTTCATTATTCATATTACAATGCCTGCAAAGAGGGGACAGGGGAATTGAACCACTTGAATTAGAAAACTTATATGAGAATGCAAGGAAATTTAGTCCATTTGTTCCAGAACGAATTCTATGATAAATTTTAGAAAGATACTTATTGGGAAAGGGGAAAGGATAGGATTAATCTTATTAAAATTAATATCTGATAGCCTCCATCGGTAAATATCTCTAATTGGGATTGGTCTCCCACTTGGCTGGTCAATATTTATAGCATTTTTTGCTATTTCATCAACCTGATGATTACCACTTATGCCAGAATGGCTAGGAATATACTGAAAATAAGTTTTTATGCCACTTGAAGCAAGATTATCAATAATACTGAGACAATGATAAGTGTCAATGTCCAACTTATATTGAGGAGCTGAGGCCAGCAACTCAAGGCTTGATAGAGAGTCGGAATATATGATAATATTATTTGAATTTGCAATCAAAGGTTGGTTTTCCTTAAGGTGTTCTAATGCCATGATTATGGCATTTAACTCAGCAGACATTATAGATAAATTATTATATAATCTCTCGCCCATTGCAATTTTCAGGTGAGGAAGGAAAACACCCCTTGCAACCTTCTCATTCATTTTTGATCTATCAACAAATATTTGGAAGTGATTTTTATAGGTAATTGTGTTAAGTTCTGCAAATTTTTTCTGGACAAAAGCAATGGGAGGTTAAATCTTTATTCCACTTTGAGAATTCATTATTTATTATGGGACTTGACCAATCCCATGGGGGGGATCGGGGGAAAGTGGGTGCAATAGACTTTGCTGGTATGGGGAACTTCTTCTGAATATTGGCATACTCATCTGCAATGCCTCTATACATGGCTGGATTTCTTAACCAATTATGTAATGTGTGTGAGCTATTTAATTCAATTTTTGTAAGATGTTTTGTCAAGAGAAAGCTACGTCTCTCCCTTATTGTTGTTAATCCACTCTCCATAAGCAGAAACTTGGTGCTTGTGGGTTTCCTAAGACCAAATATGAGACGTATTATATCATTTTGTGTTGCTTCAATTTTTTGCATCTGGGTCTTTGCACATGCACCATAGACGATGAGCCCATAGTCAATATGGGGTCTTATATGTGATTTATAAAACTGGAGTAAGGTTTTCTCCTTACAGCCCCAGGGTGTGGAAAGGAGTCTTTTTAGTGTATTTGTTTTTTATAGCATTTTTTTATTGTGTTTGAAATGTGGAGGTGGAAATTAAGTTTTTGGTCAAGCATGAGACCTAGATAATTAATTTGATTATCTTCTGGAATAGTTGTTTTATTTAGAGTTAGTTTTGCATTAACATGGTTTCGCTTCCGGTGAAATTGGATTATTTTTGACTTGGTGGGTGCAATGGGTAAATCTGAATGTTGAGAGAATTTTTCAAACTGGAAAAGTGACTTTTGCAGATTTGACTGTGTTATCTGAAAGGTGTTACCAGATGACCATAGCACCAGATCATCAGCATATTGTAGATTTGTGTAGGGTAGGTTCATGTCCCAGAGATGTAGGGCAAATAGGAGGCAACTGAGGACTGCTCCCTGAGGTAGGCCTTTGGTTATTGTCTTTTGGGGTGAAGAGGCTGAACCAACACAAACGATGAAACTTCGCACTTCTATGAAGGATTTAATAAAAGATACTAGCTTAGGGGGTACTCCAAGGTTTGCAAGTTTGTTAAGAGGATTTGGTGGTTCACATTGTCATATGCCCCTTCAAAATCTAGGAAAGCTGCAACAAGAACATTATTTTTTGAGAAAGATTCATTTATTGCATTTGTTAGCAAAATGAAAGCATCTGTTGAGGAGTGGTGTTTCCTGAATCCAGTTTGAGTGTGAGGGATCATATTATTTTTTTCAACGAACCAGAGGAGTCTGTGATAGATCATTTTCTCCATTATTTTCCCCATCACAGGAGTAATCATTATGGGCCTATAAGACTCGGGGTTATCTTTTGGTTTATTTTTCTTCAGGATTGGTAGGAGGGAAGAACATTTCCATATATTGGGGAACCTAGAAGATGCCCAAGCGTGATTATAACAATTTAGCAGTTCTTGTTTGTATGAAGGTGTGAGATTCTTTATCCATGTAGGGTGTATATTGTCATAGCTGCCGCTAGTTTTGGTCCTAATATGATATATTGCATTATTCAGTTCCTGGATTGAAAATGGATTAGTTATGTACTCGGATCCTGGGCGTGGTTGGTAACTTGGGTTCATAGGAATTGTGGACAGTTTGCTTTGATTATTTGATGTTAGCTTATTAACAAAGAGAGTTGCAAATAGGTTAGCTTTTTCATTATCATTGTCATAATGGGTATTATTGTGTATAAGCTCATACAGGAGTGAGTTGGGGGAAGTCTTTTTCCCACAGATGTGGCTTATGACTTTATGTATAATTGGCTCATGTGTTTCTCTGGAGAGATTATTTGCAAAATTATTCCAGTATTTATATTTAGCATCTATTATAGTCCTTTTTAGATTAGATCCTGCTTGTAAATTTTTTTAAATATGTAGTAGGTGATGGTTTTTTTATGAATTCTGTCCTTGCTGTCTTTTTTATCCTCCATTTATTTAGGCACTCATTTGTCCACCATGCTTTAGGAATTTGTTTAGGGAATGTTTTCTTAGCTGTTGTCCTGGGGATAGCATGATTAGCTGTATTTATTAGTAAAGATGTCAACGCTTCAGCATGTGTGTCAACTGTTGTGTTAGAAATGCATGAACTTTGGGTGAAACTTGTAATTTCATCATTTAGCTTATTTTTGAACATAGACCAATTTGCTTTAGTGTTGATATATTTGGAAGTATGAGATAAAGTTTCAGCAGGTTCATTTAGGGAGCAGACTATAGCAAAGTGGTCAGTACATAGACTATCAATTTTATTTATGTAAATTTTGTTCAAAAAATTTAATGACACAATTTGTAGGTCAATTGTGGAGAATCTGCCACTTTTGGGGTTGAAATATGTATTCAGGTTTGGAGGGGTAGCAACAGCTAATTCATTATTAATTGAAGTCATATGCTCAATGAATTTACCAGCTTTATTTGCTGGTTTATTCCCCCACAAAAGGCTGTGGGCATTGAAATCTCCACAAATAATGATATTTTTTAACATATTAGAATTATTTATATAACTAAAGAAATCCTTGGCATCTGTAGTTTGGCCATTAGGGTTATAAAAGCTTATTATGTAGGTTTTTAAATTATTCAGCCAAACACTGATACCAATTACATCAACATCATTTGCAAAATCTGGAAAATTGATGCCACAAAATTTTATATTATTTTTAACTAATAAAGCTACCCCACCTCCTTTTCTCTCTGAAGATCTATCCTTACTGAGGATAGTATATCCCAGAGACTTAATTTCTTGATTTTTGGTTCAATGAGTTTCCTGGAGGCAAGCAATATTAATGGAATTATTATTGATAAAAGATATTAGTTCATTTAGCTTATTTTCTGTGAGTGATCTTACATTCCATTGGAGTATTGATATATGTTGTGTTGTTGATTTATTCTTCATATGACTGTGTATCGATGTTCAGCTTTGTTAAAAGTAAAGCAAGATCTTTTTTTGCTTGAATGAGCATATCATCTGGGATGTAGATTTTTGCCAATTCTGCAATGATTTTTGTTTTCTGTAGTTGATGTATGTTCATGGCCTGAACTGCATTACAGTTTAGAATGAATAAGCATATATTTGGGGATTGCATTTTTGGTTGTGCATCCTGTTTGTCGGTTAGGGGATTGATTCCTGGTAGTGTTTCTGGTTTGTTTCTTCTTGGGAGGAGGGGCCAGGCTGACCTCATCTCACCGGACAAGGAGGCTTGTTGGCTTGGTGATTCCTTCTGATAGGGATTTGAGCTAGGGGGCTTAGAAGATGGTGTTTTATATGGGGTGCTTGATGCATTGGGGGCGTTTGACTTGGGGGTTTTGGTTGGTTTCATTACAGGCTTTATTTGGTATTGTTGGGCAGCATTTGCTTCCATTGCTGCAAAGGGGTATGGGATGGCCTTCTCTGTTGATATTTGGAGTGTTAGAGCTCTTTTCTTGTGTGCAGGGCATAATGATTTATTTGTAGATTCATGTGGGCCTTTGCAATTGATGAATATAGGCTGAGTGTTGTTGCAAGTTGTCAGCTCTTTAGGATGGAAAGCTTTACAATTACTACACTCTCGGAGAATTTCATTGCATTTGTTTGTCGTGTGTCCCAGTTTGTGACACTTTTGACACTGGATAGGCTTAGTTTTGTATTCCTTGTGTGGTTTGATTTGCCCAAATAGGAATAATTTTTCTGGGATATTTATTTTTTCATTCACTGTGAATAAGAAGGATCTACTAGTTTTTAGGCCATTAGAGTTAGGTTTGCCAAGTTGGGTAACATCCTCAACTGGGATTGTGTTTCCAGCCCTATCTGAGAGGCCTTCTTTTAACTCCTGAGTGGATATCTCTGGGGGAACATTATAAACTACTATTTTTGTTGGTGATTGTTTTGGGTTCCAATTAGATGCAATAATTGGGGTATTCAGAAGGGATTTTAGGTTAATTATTGTTTCTGCTGATTTCTGATCGTCTACAGCTATTAGCAGAGATCCATCACGGTTAATATTAAGAGAGAACATTGATTTTAGCAATTTAAAAATTGCAACTCTTATTGCAGTGATCATTTTTATTTCAAAGGGGGTAGTAGGAGTAATTTTAATGTAAATTCCTAAGTTTTTGGAGGGAGGATCTTGGGCAGGGAGAGGGGAAATGCTTTTGATTGGGGAGATTTTTTTCCTTTTTTTAGAGCTTCTAGAGAGGACCTCTTGAAACCCATTATCATCATTTATGGTTACATTAGCCCCTACACTTATCATTGTCCTATTTTCCGAATTGGAGCTATCAATTGAACTTTGAGATAGTGTGCTTGACCAGCCAAGATGGGTATCTTTCACTATGGCACTTTCACTGGAATTTGATTTGGGATCTGGTGGGACTTTTTTTTGGAGGACTTCTAAACATTGCCTATTGGAAAAAGCTTTAAAAAAAAAAAAAAAACTAAAACAAGAAGGGAAAATAGAATGATATCAAACCGTCTGCACTATACTATGGGGAGGAGAAACACCACAGTATAGCCCTGAGGATGAGTTGAGCAGGATTGGTTTGGTACAACTGCTGATTAGAAGCGATAATAATTCACAAGAAAATATATTTTAATTTTCTTATAAGGTTGCTTTCTCATAAGCATTTTTAGTTAGAGTAAATTCGCAAAACAGTGACTCAAGCAAAAATGGTATCTATTCAGCTTATTGTTCTATTCAGCGTATTATTGTCTAATGATATATGTTCAAGCAAGCAATTCCTGTTAATTTGCATTCCGCAAAAAGAAAAGTTTTATAATACTCTGTATTGCATCATCCAGCACCCAATGTTCACTTTAAGAGTAACTAATGTAGCAGATGTCAAAACATTTAGGGTATGATACACAAACTTGACTCATTTCACCACAGAGAAAAAGAGATCTATAGTCTTTCATTGTTTTTGCAGTAGTTATTAAAATTCTTTTTTCTCAATTTAAATGTTTTTTATATATTTATCTTTGTGCATGTCTAAAAGGAAATACAAATTGTTTTAGTCTATTCAAAATACAGGAAATTTCATTCCCACAGAGAAACGCTTCAATAACCAAATTTTTCAGAAAATAAACTGGTCAAGTCTACAAGCTAGCCTATTGACTCTTGAATTTACACAGTCTCAAGAATATTCCCTAAGAATATGGAAAAATGACAAAAAAGCTTTTCTGTCCTCAAATACCAACTCATCTTGTTAAAAATCAGTTTGAACAAGTTTTGTCCATGTTTGAACGCCACAAAATCCTGGGTGTTTTTTCTACTAGGCTAATTTATTAAAATCAATACTGGCTTTCGTTTATTTTGATCCTCTTGTTACCTTATAAACTTGCTCACATAATATATTTTATGATATTCAAACTAGTAAATCATAGATTTAAAGGCTTATAATATTACAAAATCAGCTCTTGTCTTTTTTTTGTTATTTCTGATCCCAGAAAGTATTTTTTATATCACATCCTTCTCTAAAAAAATAAAATAAAATGATTTATTAACTAAACATTACATTTACTAATAGAACAAAATGTTTTAGAAAGAGGTTTTGTCTGAGGTCCAAAATATTAATTTTGGTTTGTTCTCGAGCCAGAGTTAAATAAGTGTAAGTTGAAATAGAGTTTTTTAGTCCATATCAGAAAGGACTATATGAAAATTTTCATCGAAGATTTTGTTTCCTCGAGCCATGTATCTGCTTTCTAATGTGGAGCTCCAGTCAACTAATACAGCTGCGGTAAGTTTCAAATTAAATAGAATTTTAAAAGTTCTTAAGATGCGTGACGGTTCTCAGGCTCACTGCCAGAAAATTTTTAATGATAATTAATGGAGAAGTTAAGAGATTCAAAAACGAACACTTTTCCATAGGTCCAAAAGTACTGCCATCTTATTTTGCCAGCCATTTCTGTTTGTGATTTCATTAGCTGTGTTTGGGATCGAATATACTTTAATAGTTCTCTTTCTACTAAATAAAATAGAAATTTCCCTAGTGATTTTCTTGCCAATGAAATTAGAAAGTTATTCAACAGCAAGATAATCAATTTCGAATTAAGTAAGACAGAATTTTGTTTTTAATGTTGATTTTTTGACAGAATTTTCTTTTAGCTCCTTAAGGAGCAGATATTGCTTCATTTCTCTTCCCCATAGAGTTCCATAATTACGATCTCAATTTGTTTTGAGAATGCAGGTGACATTGAGCAAGTACTTTGATGCCCTCTCGAAGCAACATTCCATCTATTTTGTTTATCTTTATTTTAAGAAAAAATTCTTTATGGGACATTCAGTTTTTTAAGCTTTGAGGAATTGACAACTACAGCATTCAATCGATGCCGAGGAAACAAAATGAAATTGCTGCTCTCCTAATATATGAACCAAGAACTGATGTAAGACTTCATATTGCCCCGGCAAAGTAAACCTAGTTTGTACTGTCACAAGCCTTTGGCTTATAGCCTTTTGTTTCAATAATCCAACCTGTCCCTTTAGGTCAACATAACTTGCCATAATAACTTAACATAATTGACTGAGATTAAGAGGAATAATTCTGTGAATTATGACAGGTGAGCGGTGAATTATGATGCAATGATTTCTACGATTTTTCCAAGAAGGACAAATTGCAAAGAAGTGAGTGAAACAGTATATGTCCGATATTGGTTCAATCATCTTCTTCTATTGACAGGAGAAATGTAAAAAGAAATCAAATTCAAGCAGCAATTGAACGTGCAAAATAATAATAAAACATGCAAGGAGAGTAGACAATTATTGAGAGAATAAAAAATCGAAGCGATTTCTTCATCTCTCGATTGTGGTTGATAAGAGTGATGTATGACAGGAATTTTTCTTCGGTTATTCCAAGGAAAAATTTGAAAAAATTAAAACATAGAAAGTAAGCAAGTAAGTAATGTATTTGATATCAGAATCTCGAATTACATAAAACAATATGCGCTAAACAGCGTCACTTTCCCAGCAGTGAGTGAACTAAAGTACTTTGAACACCGTTCAAAGTACTATATATAATGGTAATGAACACCGTTATAATGATAATGCAGAAAATATAATGCACTTTTAAATGTCTCATCAAAGACTTGGCACCCCTCAGATAAATTTCACAAAAAAATGTTATTGCCAGAATATCAGAGAAAGAGGAGAAAAACAATTAGCAGCCAGACTTACTGTGGTAAAAGTGATACCAAAAGGCCCCTAGAGGGGGTAAGAGGTAAATCTATAGGGTGACTAATGTTGGGATAGCGTCTTAACAAATGGTTGGCCTGACTGTTTAAGTGGGACGTTCCTACTGGGCATATAAGAGAAATTTAGTATAAATATTGATTACTTTTAATTAACTCAACAATGGTACAAGGTCCGAGGGCTAAGTAACTCAGTACTGGGAAGATTTAAAATAACACAAGATATAACTTGATACTATAAGAAATTATGGACGCTTACAATGATCAAGCAATCCTAGAGTTTGGTACAGATCAGTGGTCAAACGTGCATCAAGAAGACAAAAAGCAACAGTTGCAATGGAAAGTTGCTTTTATAGATATTACATAGTTGCTTTTAATACGAGTGTCAACAATTTCTTTGCTGTCCAAAATGAATGAAATTGCGTGAGGTCAAAGAGTTCACACAATTTCATTTGTGTTTTACGGTTTTATTTGTCATAAAACCGTAATCTATACAAAAAATTTACAATTCTATTGATTACCCAGACCATAAAAATTTTCTTCTACTGACAATTGGGGTCATGGATTCATAATGCAAATTGTAAATTTGGCAATTAAACACGAAAATAAGATTGTGGATTTGGATTCTATGATTTACCCAGTGGGATAGGCTTAGAAACTTTGTGGTTCCATCGATCGAGCTTCAAATAAAGGTTTTATAAGCTTCTTTATTTCAGTGAAAATTATCAGTCTGGTTTAAGAATTAATTTAAGAAGCATTTTCCGTTGGAAAGTTTTTCAAAGAAAATTAAAGAGCCAAAGCAAAGCCTAAGACGACCAGAAAAAAATTATTAAAGCGATCCAAATTCAAGACGACCAGATGTCTCTTTCAATGTATAAATAAAACTTGAATAAATGAAAATGTATAATGAACAGAAAATAAAACAAGCAGTAAAATCAGACAAAAAAAAAATAGCAGATACTAATATAGATGAATAAATAAATCATAAACAGGCTATCCAGTGGTTATGTTTTATTGAAAACTCACGAAATAACAGAAGTGCTTTTTCATCATTATTTATAAAGCCCTCTTTTATTTTATTGCTTGCTCTTTAAGTTTGTCATGTTTTCATTTTTGTCCATTATTTTGACCTAAGTATATGTATGCTGTTTTTCTCCTTTTTTTCAGTGGCTAGAACTATCCTGAAATTTTTTCTTCGTTAAAAGTTTTTTCCAATCAGGGCAACACGCTCTAAATGTTTCAATCAATACCCTTGGATTTTTCTGAAATATTGTATATATGACCATTTTGCAGCATGGATCCACATAGTGTCTTTTGATTTATTCAATTATGCCCTGGAAGCTTCAACTTAATACCTCTAGCCGTAATTAAGATATTACAGATACACCATTTGACAACCGGGATGAAAATAGTATCCATTGATTACCAAAGACAAAAAAATTGTACCATATCCCATTTTTTTTCCGTCTGTGACGTACAGTACTATCTATGAAAATTTTGTATAAGACATTTTATTCACTTTCTTTCTCCATTTCTTCGTTTTTCTTTCTCTTCTAATACAGTACTTGGGATCCTGACAGTACTTAAAGAAATTATTCGGAGTAACATATATTACTACAGCAACATTTTACTACAGACCAAATAAAAGTCGTTTTTTGGGCCATTTACGATCGTTTTTAGTACCGCCTTGACGATTGGTCCCAAATGACGATTTTAATACAAAATAGGGGCTAAAATCGAGTTTTAACTTTGTATTCTTACATAATATTGCCCAAAAGCAGTTGCTGGGACCTATTTTTCCATTTAATGGTTTGCATACAAATCCCCCTTTTCTCTATGATGAAAATTTCAATGGAGGAGAGGATCGCCGCTGTAGCTCTTCCCTAATATAGGCTACTGCTTAAAAACAATATAGGAAAAATATTGTTTTATATTGAGACTGATCAAAGAAGTGACTTTGGGAGTTATGGTATAATACGTACTAGGGATATTAATGTTGAAACAGTACTTTCGCCAAAATGCCTTTCAAAGATCCTTCACTCACCTTGTAAGGTCTAGTTGTATATATCCTCACAAATGGCAAAATAGAGACCATCTCTTTCACTATTTTTTAAATCACCTTAAACATCTAGATAACGGCATCTTTTATTTTTGAAACTGGAACTGGCTTTAGGAACTTTAAGTTATCTGATGTTTCAACTACTCTATACTACAAAAGCTATAAATAAAAATGACCAAAAATATGACACTAAACGTCACTATCTGAGTTGGAAGTCATGGCAGCACTCGCAGTTGCAGATTTTCTGTACCCTTTTCCAGTATTTCGCCAGTTGGGGTATGTCATCTTTCTCATGGGGGAGGGGGGGTTCCAGTCCTTGTTAACGACTCGTTTAGCACCCATAACGGCATTAAGAGCAGTAAAGCCGAGTTAATTTCTCAATTTTATTTTTTTAAACTTACAGCTGAAAACACCCTCTCGGCACAAGCAGAAGAATGTGGTAGGATAATCATTTTCATCCATGGGCGCCCATAAGGGGGGGGGAAGGGGCTGAATGACGGTGTCATATATTTGTATTAATTAAAAAAAACTTTTTCCACGGGAAAAGCTTTCAAAGAAAAGTAGAGCTCTGTTAAGTCAAAAATGGGCAGAAATAAAGTCAAGTAATCTTCCAAGCGTAAAACTACCACAAATCACTATCAACAATTAAATGAAACTCAGACGAACAGAAATTATAATAAATAGCCGAGTCAAACTCAAAACGAACAAAAATTAATACTGCTAGGGCTGACAACCCCCATGTCTTCTCAAGACCAGAACATAACTTAGGCTTTACTGAAAAAACAAGACAAAAAAAAAACAAACAAAGACTGTGGATTGTCAGTTTGATATACCTATAAACTCGAAACGAAGTGCCGATTAGACCAGGTAAGCCCCCTCCTAAAATTCAGCCTATGGGCACCCATGTTTTCTTCATGAATTCACCCTTTAAACCAGACTTCAGTACTTTAAACCAGAAATAAACTGGGTCCGAATCTGCACATTTCTTAAGATCAGCACAGAATGACAGCCTTTTCCATTCTTTGGCAATGTTTTCCAAATCAGTCTCCTTGGCCAAATTTGGAAACTCGACAAGTAGTGGGACAATGCTTAATTTTGAGTGGTCAGGGGACATAGCTATCTTTGGGTACAGTCCGTCTAAGTTTTTACCCGACGAGTATTTTGAACAGAAAAACCTTTACCTTATTTCGTCGCTCAGTTCAATCATGTATTCCACAGACACTGTTTTGAAGGCAGTTGCAGCTGATAACGAAATTTTATTGTTGATAAATATAACCTCTACACGACTGCCACAGTCTACTTCTTTCATGTTTCAAAAGTGTTGTGGGTCCCTGAGCTGTATCAAAGGTGCTTCCTATGTATACATATATATATACTATACTATATACTATCTTTATATGTGAGCAATAATTCTGTATGTATGTATGTATTTATGTATGTATGTTCTCGAAAACGGCTCCGTATTCTTTCGGAAAAGTTGGTATATTGAGATATTCTCGCATAAAAAACGATCTAGATAGGTCAGGAGTCTGAGAAAAATCGTTAAGAGTCTTAATTTTTTTTTCCAAACGACGTCATGTACTATGTAATTACATCATATAAGCATTGACATTGACATCAAATATGGCATCATATAAGCATTTTTTTTATATGATGTCAGGCATAGCATAAATAAGATTGTTGAGTTTCCAACGCAACAGTTACTTATATAATATAATGTCTGTTGGAAGGCCCAAAAAACGAAAATTTGCAGTTGCAGTTACTATAAATGATGATTCTTTGGAACCAAGACCTGAACCAACTGCTCTGCGGAAGCTCTGCTACAAAACCCTGTTTAAGTACAAATTGGCACTTTCTGTGTCTGATAAGCCAGATATGAAACAGGTTATTTAAAATAAAACAGGGGGCTTGAAAGCAACACCCTGGGGAACCATCCATCATCACATAAATGATGCTGCCAGAAAAAAAAGTTAAACAGAAGGCTGGTGAAAATGATTCAGACGGCCTTTCTGTACCTTTTTCTGAAATTTCCAGAAGTGAAGATACTTTTGCTGAAGAATCTGATTAAACTGATGCAGTGTCTATGGAAGAGGGTTGCAAAAGTGATGGAGAAGAACAGTGGGGAGCTGGGAGCCTGTCTGAAAACGAGGTTGCAGCACAGGCTATCTGATGATATGTTACACTTGCTCAAACATTGATAATACTGCGAAAATTACATAGAAAACCAGATGTATCCACTGTCCAGCATTGTAACTTTAAAAGATGCTGTAAAGAGATGTTCCGTTCGTTCTCATATCCCTCTTGACGTAAAAGTGCGATGGAATAGCACGTTGGAAATAATTGAGTCTACAATAAAACTTAGGGAGCCTGGAAATAGGTTTTTACATTCGACAAATGCAACAATTCTATTAGGAGTCTCTGGCTTATGTCTAATAGCTGGACTGTACTATAAGCTGCTATTACCATACTTTCAATTAACACCCTTAGTTGTTCCTAGATATTTTTGATATGTTATGACTGTGTAGAGCATACAAATTAGCATAGTACACAGAAATAAAAAAAAAAAACTACTGTAAAAATATAATACTAAACACAAGCAGCCTGATGGCGTGCCACCGCCCTCATGGCACAGGTGGCACGTCGAACGGCTGTCCTTATTTAGCCTTATTGTTTTTTGCAGTTATTTTTATTTTTGTGTAATATGTATTAGCATCCTAACCGATGTCCAAGCTATATCCTAACCATCCTCCTCAACATATACTGAAAATTTCAACTTAATACCCATAGCCATTCCGATATATTTTTGATATGTTAGGACTGTGCAGAGAATACAAATTAACAAAATAGAAATACTAAATACAGACAGCCCGCCGTGGTGCCACCTGTGACATCAGTGCGGCGGCACGCCATTGGGCTGTTTTTATTTAGAATCACATTTTTGCAATGATTTTTTATGTCGGTGTGCTATGCTAATTCGTATACTCTGCACAATCCTAACATATCAAAGATATCTAGGAACAGCTAAGGGTATTAAGTTGGAACTTTCAGTATATAGAGGAGGATGGTTAGGACACTGCTAGGACAATGGTTAGGATGCTAATACGGAGCCACAGTTTATAGAATTAGCAGTATGATCATTCTCTATCTCTCCCATTATAAAAACCCGGACAGGGGTGCGAGTGCTCCGGAGAACGTTTTTGCAGATAGAAACATAGGCGTTATCAGATCTTTTCGCGGGTAGACAAGTCAGATTTCTCTTGGACGCGAAACTTGGCTTCAACGTTGGAACACTAATTTTGAAGAAACTAATTTTAAATTAATTTATTCCAATACATACATGAAAATCGGTAGTTAGTAGTGTAATGTTATTATTAGATGTTTTTAGGAATTAAAAATAGGTTTCGAAGTCTCAAGTTGGTTTCAAAGGCATTTTGAGAAAGTTTCTGCCAAAATACGTGTTCCAGGGTAATTGGACCGCTAATGGCAGATCAAATGAGAGGAGTTGTTTGTACGCGCCGATATAAATATATATATATATATATATATATATATATATATATATATATATATATATATATATATATATAATATATATATATATATATATATATATATATATATATATATATATAAATATATATATATATATATATATATATATATATATATATATATAGATATATATATATATATATATATATATATATATATATATATATATATATATATATATATATATATATATATATATATATATATTTATTTATATATATATATATATATATATATATATATATATAATATATATATATATATATATATATATATATATATATATATATATATATATAAATAAATATATATATATATATATATATATATATATATATTATATATATATATATATATATATATATATATATATATATATATATATATATATATATATATATATATACATATATATATATATATATATATATATATATATATATATATATATATATATATAATATATATATATATATATATATATATATATATATATATATATATATATATATATATTTATATATATATATTTATTTATATATATATATATATATATATATATATATATATATATATATATATATATATATATATATATATATATATATATATATATATATATATATATATATATATATATATTTATATTTATATATATATTTATTTATATATATATATATATATATATATATATATAGATATATATATAGATATATATATATATATATATATATATATATATATATATATATATTATATATATATATATATATATATATATATATATATATATATATATATATATATATATATATATATATATATATATATATATATATATATATATATATATATATATATATATATATATACTATATATATATATATATATATATATTATATATATATATATATATATATATATATATATATATATTATATATATATATATATATATATATATATATATATATATATATATATATATATATATATATATATATATATATATATATATATATATATATATATATATATATTATATATATATATATATATATATATATATATATATATATATATATATATATATATATATATATATTATATATATATATATATATATATATATATATATATATATATATATATATATATATATATACTACGAAAACTTTACGAAAAAGAAAGTTTTTTTTAAAGAATAGTAAAGGCCATATTAAACTTAAGATCAGTAGAAATAGAAGCCTACAATGCCACTAAAATGTGTGATGTCCTTCAATTTTCTGAAAATTCCCTAAGAATTTTACGAAAAACAATTCTTAACAGACGTTTGGTATTTTCTTGGATAGGGCTATTGTGGCAACTTTTACCACAACAACCAATAATTAGAACTCAAGTCCTAAAATTGTTCTCAATCAGGAACCCTTATCGCTATTTAAATTCAGAAAGTGCAAAGATTTTCAA
This sequence comes from Artemia sinica, assembly GCA_027921565.1. Taxonomy (NCBI): domain Eukaryota; kingdom Metazoa; phylum Arthropoda; class Branchiopoda; order Anostraca; family Artemiidae; genus Artemia; species Artemia sinica. Next base: position 27,196,781 of record CM051263.1, on the reverse strand, counting down.
ACAGAGGTGTTTATTGTTTAAAGTTCAGGAAAGGTCTGCCCATTTCATATGAAAACATTGATTGAAAACAAAACTAGTTTTATCTAGGCTCTCCGCCAAAACAGGTAACTAGATTTTTCAAATATCATAGGAACTACAATCTGAGAAAATAAATATCACGACGTGAAAAAAAATGATAAACTATCCAGTTACGGATCCAGAGGGGGGGGGGCGAGGGTTACCCCCGTAAAGTAGTCTAAAGTAGTGTAATTTACCTAATTAACGCAAGTTTGCATTAATTAAACTTGCTCCTAACGTAAGTTTGTCGGATCAACTTATTTTGCCCCCCCCCCCCTAAAAAAATCCTGGATCCGCCCCTGAAACCATCACACCTACCCCACCAGTTATTAGAAGAAGAAAAAATTCCTTATTTTCACAAATTTCATCAACCCCCCCGCCCCCTTTTTTATAAAATCCTACATAGGCCGATCAGTTGAGTCCACGTAAATAATAGATTAAGTCATAATTTGTATATAAATTAATTCATACCTGTGAGATGGGACGCTTGCAAACCACTTGGCTGGCTCACCAAGTTTTTTTCTGCTTTCGCAATTATGAATAATGCACTTGGTAACCATTTCTCAGTGATTGACGATAACAGACTAATCCGCTAAGGCAGAAACAAGTGGGAGGAGCTTTTTGTTCGCACCGAGACCGAAGACCAGAAATTATCTGCGATAAGCTTACTGTCTATAAACTGCGTACGGAGCACACCGAAATGAAAGATCACTGCAAAAATATAATACTAAATACACAGCCCGTCGGCGTGCCACCTGTGCCATCAGGTTGTTTGTATTTAATATTTATATTTTTACAGTGATTTCTTATTTCGGTGTGCTATACTAATTTTTATTCTCTGCACAATCCAAACATATCAAAATTTCTAGGAACAGCTAAGTATATTAAGTTGAAACTTTCATTATATGTTGAGGAGGATGGTTATGCCATGATAAATAATTAATGCCATGAGTGTAATATATAGAATTTAGCGCTAAAGACCATTTTCTAGAACTTCAAAAATTCCTTGGTGTCCTAAATGAATGAAATAGCGCAAGCTCGAAACGCTCAAGGACACAATTTACCATACTAGGACCAGTGCGTTTGATCAAAGAGTTCGTGATAAAAAATTAAGTAAGGAGTAAATCAGGCCAATAGAACCTAAAACTCTAAGAAACGGAATTTTGGTTAATTTTGGGAAATTTGGAGTCTCTACACGGGGGCGGAGAATATTAAGTCGATTTTAGGAAGCCAGAGGGATGTCGGGGCTCGCTCCGCTACTTTCATAAGTTGGGCCAGTATGGCAGTATTTCTAGGATAGGCCCACCACTGTCCAAGGAAACCCAGCTCATGGCTCTAATTTGATTTTCACTATCAAGTATTTCAACTCTGATACACAATATTTTGAAATATAAGTGCCCTAGCTGGATCGAATTCCCAATGCATATTTTTTGAAAATAGGCCGTGATTATTAACTACTGAAATTTACAATGAACCAAGATTCGAGTAGAATTAATGAAGCGATTATTTTTGGTCTCAGATGCCTTGGTGGTGTGTTGAGCTGCTAGTAGTAGTAGTAGTAATTACTAAGGCGCCCTTTGGTTATTAGATTTTAGACACTCTTCATAGAAGGAAGACAAACATGGCAGCAACAATGGAGATGACAGATACTCTGTCTAAAAACGAATCCCCCTAGTCTGTAGCCACTCAAGAGAAGCTGGGTTACTCAAAAACATATTCAAATACACAATGACAAGATAAATGAGATACGAATGAATAATGGAAAAATGCATAGAACACATCGCATGATAAAGCAAAAGAGATTCTAGGCGATACAGTATACCAATACTACGGTTTTTCTTAAGCTCCGTAAGAGGAAGACTTCTTCAGTGAAACTCAGAGAGGAAAGAAAATAACAAAATGAAAAATAAAATCAAAAAAGGTGAAAAAACGAGGATTTCGTCAGCCAGTGGCGAACCATGAAGAAGAAGAAATAAGCAAATATTTTGAAAAGGACCTCGACAGAAGAAGTGAACACAACAACAACAACATTTTAAGAAATTTAAAAATAAATTTCTTGTTAATTAGTGTCTCGATTTATCAGTAGTGTACCGAACCAATCGTGCTCAAAACCCTCCTCAGGGCCATACAGTGGTGTTTTCTTTGTGAATGGCGAAGTTTTCACCACAGTAGAGTGCAGACGGTCTGGTATCATAGTGGTATCCTTTTCTAGTTTAGATTAAAGCTTATTCCAATAGGCAATGGAAAGAACTCCCCCTAAAAAAAAGTCCCCCCGGATCCCACCCCAAATACTAATGAAATTTATCCATTTTTGCTGGTCAAGCCTGGCTGGTCAAGCTCTCTGTCTCAAAGCTCACATGAAAGCTCAAATTCTGAGAATAGGACAATGGTCAGTGTTGGAGCTAATGTCACCATAGATGATAATGGATTTCAAGAGGTCCTTTCTAGGAGCTCCAAAAAAAGGAAAAAAACATCCCCAATCAAAAGTATTTCCCCTCCCCCTGTCCAAGTTTCTCTTTCCCAAAACTTAGGCATTTACCTCAAAATTACTCCTAATACCCCCTTCGAAATAAGAATGATTACTACAATAAGGGTTGCAATTTTCAAAATGTTAAAATCAATGTTTTCTCTTAACATTCACCGTGATGGATCTTTGCTAATAGATGTCCAAGATCAGAAATCAGCAGATATAATACTTAATCTAAAATCTCTTCTGAATACCCCAATTAATTCATCTAAATGGAACCCAAAACAATCCCCAACAAAAAATAGTAGTATATAATGTTCCCTTAGAAATACCAATTCAGGAGTTAAAAGAAGGGCTCTCAGATAGGGCTGGTAACGCAATCCCTGTAGAAGATGTCACTCAACTGGGTAAACCCAACTCTAATGGATTATAAACAAGTAGATCTTTCTTATTTACACTGAAAGAAAAAATTAATATCCCAGAAAAGTTATTCCTATTTGGGCAAATCAAACCGCACAAGGAATACAAGCCAAAGCCTATCCAGTGTCAGAAGTGTCTCTAGCTGGGACACACAACAAATAAATGCAATGAAATTCTCCTAGCCTGTAGTAATTGTAAAGGGTCCCATCCTAAAGAGTTGACAACTTGCAACAACACTCAGCCTACACGTATCAATTGTAAAGGCCCACATGAATCCACCAATAAATCACAATGCCCTGGATATAAGAAAAGAGCACTAACACTCCAAATAGCAACAGAGAAGGTCATTCCATGCCCTTTTGCAGCTATGGAAGCAAATGCTGCCCAGTCACACCAAATAAAACCCATATTGAAATTAAATAAAACTCCCAAGTCAAACACTCCCAATGCATCAAGTACTCCTTGCAAAACACCATCCATTAAGCCCCCTAGCTCATATCTCTATCAGAAAGAATCACCAAGCCAACAAGCCTCCTTGCCTATTGAGATGAGGCCAGCCTGGCACCCCCTCCCAACAAGAAACAAACCAGAAACACTACCAGGAATTAATCCCTTAACTGACAAACTGGATGCACAACCAAACATACAAACCCCAAATATATGCTTATTCATCCTAAACTGCAATGCAGTTCAGGCCATGAATATACAACAACAACAGAAAAAAAAAATCATTGATGAATTGGCAAAAATCTACATCCCTAATCATATGCTCATTCAAGCAAAAAAAGACCTTGCTTTACTATTAACAAAGCTGAACATTGATACACAGTCATATGAAAAATAAATCAACAACACAACACATATCAATACTCCAGTGGAATGTAAGATCACTTACAGAAAATAAGTTAAATGAATTAATATCTTTCATGAATAATAATTCCATCAATATTGCTTGCCTCCAGGAAACTCATTTAACCCAAAATCAACAAATTAAGTCTCTGGGATACACTATCCAGAGAAAGGATAGAACATCAGAGAGAAAAGGAGGTGGAGTAGCTTTAATAGTTAAAAATAATATAAAATTCTGTGGCATCAATTTTCCAGATTTTGTAAATGATATTGATGCAATTGGTATCAGTGTTTGGCTGAATAATACAAAAACTTACATATTAAGCTTTTATAACGCTAATGGCCAAACTACAGATGCCATGGATTTCTTCAGCCATATAAATAATTCTAATATGTTGAAAAATATCATTATTTGTGGAGACTTTAATGCCCACAGCCTTTTGTGGGGGAATAAACCAGCAAATAAAGCTGGTAAGTTCATTGAACGTATGATTTAAAACAATAATGAACTAGCTGTTGCTACCCCTCCAAACCTGAATACATATTTCAACCCCAAAAGTGGCAGTTTCTCTACAATTGACCTACAAATTGTGTCTTTAAATATTTTGAATAAAATTTATATAAATAAAATTGATAGTCTATGTACTGACCACTTTGCCATAGTTTACTCCCTAAACGAACCTGCTGAAACCCTGTCATATACCTCCAAATATATCAACACTAAAGCAAATTGGCCTATGTTCCAAAATAAGCTAAATTATGAAATTACAAGTTTCACCCAAAATTCATGCATTTCAAACGCAACAGCTGACACACAAGCTGAAGTTTTGGCATCTTTACTAATAAATACAGCTAATCATGCTATCCCCAGGACAACACCCAGGAAAACCTTCCCTAAACATATTCCCAAAGCATGGTGGACAAATGAGTGCCAAAATAAATGGAAAACAAAAAAGGCAGCTAGGAGAACATTCTTAAAAAAACCATCACCTACTACATATTTAAAAAAATTACAAGCAGAATCTAATCTAAAAAGGACCATAATAAATGCTAAATATAACTACTGGAATAATTTTACAAATAATCTCTCCAGAGAAACACATGAGCCAATTATACATAAAGTCATAAGCCACATCTGTGGGAAAAAGACTTCCCCCAACCCACTCCTGTATGGGCTTAAACATAATAATACCCATTATGACAATGATAATGAAAAAGCTAAGCTATTTGCCACTCTTTTTGTTAATAAGCTAACATCAAATAATTGTAGCAAAATGCCCCCAATTCCTATGAACCCAAATTACCAACCTCGCCCAGGATCCGAGTATATAACCAGTCCATTTTCAATCCAGGAAATGAATAATGCAATACATCATATTAGGACCAAGACTAGCGGCAGCTATGACAATATACCCCCTACTTGGATAAAGAATCTCACCCCTTCATATAAAAAGGAACTTCTAAACTGTTATAATCATGCTTGGGCTTCATCTATATTCCCCAATATCTGGAAATGTTCGTCCCTCCTACCAATCCTAAAGAAAAATAAACCCAAAGATAACCCCGAGTCTTATAGGCCCATAATGATTACTCCTGTGATGGGGAAAATAATGGAGAAAATGATCTATTACCGACTCCTCTGGTTTGTCGAAAAAAAATAATATGATCCCTCACACTCAAACTGGATTCAGGAAACACCTTTCCTCAACAGATGCTTTCATATTGTTAACAAATGCAATAAATAAATCATTCTCAAAAAATAATGTCCTAGTTGCAGCTTTCCTAGATTTTGAAGGGGCATATGACAATGTGATCACCAAATCCTTTTAATTAAACTTGCAAATCTTGGACTACCCCCCAAGCTAGTATCATTTATAAAATCTTTCATAGAATTGCGAAATTTCATTGTTTGTGTAGGTTCAGCCTCTTCACCCCAAAAGACAATAACCAAAGGCCTTCCTCAGGGAGCAGTCCTCAGCTGCCTCCTCTTTGCCCTATATCTCTGGGACATGAACCTCCCCCACACGAATCTACAATATGCTGACGATCTGGTGCTATGGTCATCTGGCAACACCTTTGAGATTGCACAGTCAAAGCTGCAAAACTCACTTTTCCAATTTGAAAAATTCTTTCAACATTCAGATTTACCTATTGCACCTACCAAGTCAAAAATAATCCAATTTCACCGAAAGCGAAATCATGTTAATGCAAGATTAACTCTAAATGGAACAACTATTCCAGAAGACAATCATATTAATTACCTAGGTCTCATGCTTGGCCAAAAACTCAATTTCCACCTCCACATTTCAAACACAATAAAAAAATGCAATAGAAAAACAATTATACTAAAAAGACTTCTTTCCACACCCTGGGGCTTTAAGGAGAAAACCTTACTCCAGTTTTATAAATCACATATAAGACCCCATATTGACTATGGGCTCATCGTCTATGGTGCATGTGCGAAGACCCAGATGCAAAAAATTGAAACAATACAAAATGATATAATACGTCTCATATTTGGTCTTAGGAAACCCACAAGCACCAAGTTTCTGCTTATGGAGAGTGGATTAACAACAATAAGGGAGAGACGTAGCTTTCTTTTGATAAAACATCTTAGAAAAATTGAATCAAATAGCTCACACACCCTACATAATTGGTTAAGAAATCCAGCCATGTATAGAGGCATTGCATATGAGTATGCCAATATTCAGAAGAAGTTTCCTGTACCCGCAAAGTCTATTGCACCTACTTTCCCCCAATCACCTCCATGGAATTGGTCAATCCCCATAATAAATACTGATTTCTCAAAGTGGACTAAAGATTTAACCCCCATCGCTTTTGTCCAGAAAAAATTTGCTGAACTTAATACAATCACTTATAAAACCATTTCCAAATCTTTGTTGATGGGTCGAAAATGAATGAGAAGGTAGCAAGTGGTGCCTTCCTTCCTCACCTGAAAATTGCAATGAGTGAGAGATTTTATAATAATGTATCTATAATGTCTGCAGAGTTAAATGCCATAATCATGGCATTAGAATACCTTATGGAAAATAAACCCTTGTTTGATAATTCAAATAAAATTACAGTTTATTCTGACTCTCTATCGAGCCTTGAGTTGCTGTCTTCAGCTCCTCAGTATAAGCTGGATATTGACACTTATCATTGTCTTAGTATTATAGATAATCTTGCTTCAAGTGGCACAAGAACTTATCTTCAGTATATTCCTAGCCACTCTGGTATAAGTGGTAATCATCAGGTCGATGAAATAGCAAAAAATGCTTTAAATATTGACCAGCCAAGTGGGAGACCAATCCCCATTAGAGATATTTACCGATGGAGACTATCAGATATTATGTTCAATAAGAAAAATCCTACTTTTTCCCCTTTTCCCAATAAGTATGTTTCTAAAATTTTTCATAGAATACGTTCTGGAACAAATGGACTAAACTTTCTTGCATTCTCGTATCAGTTTCCTAATTCAAGTGGTTCAGTTCCCCTGTCCCCTCTTTGCAGGTATTGCATTATGAATAATGAAACAATTGACCACTGCCTATTTGAATGTAATATGCTGACGTCTGCACAGCATACTTTGCATTGTAAACTGTTAAAGTGCTTCAAACACCACAAAATCTCACTATCAGCCAAGAGCCTAGCCAACTATACCTGCACACAGAGCACAGAAATCGATATCTATCTTCTCATATTTGAACTCCTTGAGTCAAAAGATCCACTGAAAGATATCTGAAAATATCTAATAATAAGAGACAACCAAGCCAGTAGCTCTGTAGCCCACAGAGTGAAGCAAAAGGAAAAGGGCTAAATAGTATCAACTGAAAAACCCGCCTGCTGTGAATTAGAAGAAGAACCTCCGCCGAGTCGTCCTCAGTGCTAAACAAAAAAGAAAGAAAAGAAAAAAAAACAACGAAAATCAAACCTTTCGAATTTTACTTAACAAAGACAGAACAGAAACTCATTTTTAAAATGAAATATGTGTCGAAAAGACCTATGTGAGATCTGTAAAATCTGGCGAAAATTTTGAGGGGACAAAATCTGATATAATAAGGATTTTAAAATTAGTATTTTATTACTAAGGACGTATCTTTTGGATCTATGGTCTTTTAAGATTTTTTTTTTTTAATGGAATATGTGTCGGAAACATCTATGTGAGATTTCTAAAATCTGGTGAAAATCTTGAGGGGACAAAATCTGATATAATAAGGATTTGAAATTTAGTATTTTATTACTAAGGCGTATCTTTTGGATCTATGTTTTTTTTTTTAAATGGAATATGTTTAGGATAGACCTATGTGAGATCTGTAAGAATGTATTGACTTCTTAGTGTTTTCTAGAGGAATAACTAGTCTCATATACTCATTTGACTGATCCTATATCAAATAAGTTGTACAAAAAGTATGGTTCAATCCATATTTCTAGGGGTATAATGAAACAAATATTGAGACGGCTAACCGACGTTTTACGAATGAAGCATGACAGACTGCCAAAGATTGTGCTTTTTGGCCCTCCATCTAGGGCCAAACGTAAAGCAGGCCCCTTGAAAGGGCTGGAAAGAGGTTAAAAGGAGGGATCTAAAGGACATTACAACTTCATCAAAGTGGGTAAAGAGACAAGATTTGAATAGATTGGAGCAGTGGAGGAGTATGCGCAGCTGCGTTGGCCTTTGGCGTCTTGGTGCTGCAACTAGTTGTTAGCAGTAGTTCAAAATAAAAAATGAACTTATTTGATTGCATGGACAAGTTATAACGACAATTTAGAAAAAAAATCCATCTTTTTTTAGTTATTGGCTCTTACATACCTATATAAATAAAAAGAAATATATACTTGCATGTCCTATATGCATTACTGCGCAGCTCGTCTGATCGCCAAGAAACTTCAAGATGTTGAGTACATTTTTGCAAAGATTTCAGGCATAAAAATCCCTCCATCCCCAATGCCCTTTCATCTTTCAAACACTTCGCAGAACAACGCCCGACGGGTAAGCCTAATTTTTCAAATACTTAAAAATTTAAAAACTATGATAGTTATTTTAGCCAATGAGTTTCTTATTTTAGCCAATAGAAATTGAGAACTTCATTTTTCAATTTTAGGACCTTTAATACAATTTTTGTTCGACCCCCCCCCCTTTTTTTTTCTTTTTTTTGCACTTCCCTTTTCAAATTCAGTTTAATTTAGATTAAATTCCAAATCCGCAACTCTGCACGCTTCCCTTTAGCGCAAGGACCCACTTTTCCATGGGCAAAACCAAAATTATGAAAAATACCATCAAATGCACAATTTTGCATTCAATGGGAGAGATATGCTGTTACCACGTATTTCAATGGTCCCAACAGACATAACTTTTAAATATAAACATTTACAGTTTCCGGTGCGACTGTAAGACGTTTAAAGTTGCGAGAGGGTTGCAGACGACTTGAGAAAAATCGTCTTCCTCAAAAGCTACAGCTTGTTAAGACATTTCTCAGGCTTAAGAGGGCAGTAAAAATGTGCGTAATATGACGCAAATTCTGACATTTCAAGAGAATTACTGGGCAAGAGAAACTGAAAATCCCTCCCCCTGATAGAGCCATATTTTCTAATTCAATGATTGGTGAAAGCCTTTCTTGAGACGTAAAAATCAGTCAAAAGCTGCAAATAGACCGAGTTATATTTAAAAAATAGACATACAAATACACTATGCAGTAGCTTGTACTATTTTTCTAAGTTTCACTTAAAGTCCATAAAAATACACATTGTTTAATAGACAGAAAACCAGATAATGGTGCACCAATAATTAATAAATGTTCACATTTTGGCTAAAGCCAGAGCTGTACAATTAATTAGCTCATATAATACACAACTTCAAAGTAAATGAAAGGTAATACATCTTACGAATAAGTGAGGGACCGATATGTATGTTCCCAAAGAATATTGAAATTAGCAACATATGTAGTGTTTCAATTGCTAGTTAAGTGGTATAAGTTTTTCGTAATTAGACAGTTAAAAAAGAAGAAGAGAAGTCTTATCGTTCAATGTTTGCTTTAAATGGTTGGTTTATTGCAGGGCTAGGATTTGAACTAGATAAATTTTGAAATAAAAAGATTATATTTTTAGGGTCAATTTTTATACCTTTTTTATTGTAATTTGTGCATTTTAATATTGAATTGTTAGTTGATTTTGGCCAAACACGCTCTCAGGACCTTAGCGACTATTGATGTCAACATTTTGTACTGTTCCTCTTCTTTTTGGCATTAAATATATACTGTTTCATTAACACTGAACGATTTGGATAAGGAAACTTAATCTTTATTAGAATGGGCAAAAATCCAAAACTGAATTATCGCATATAGAATTTTTATCTTTAGAACAAACATAAGCCTTGTTTGATCCACACTATTTTATCAAGAAAAACACCGATAAGACCAACAACTAGCGCTGTATGTGGATAATTTGATCGACAGAAGAAGACAAATCAAAGATCAGGTTTTCGCAAGGGTTTCAAACAGCTCATCACATGGTACAATGGAACCTAGTTCAGTAAAATTTTGCGTAAAAAATGATAGTTTTTCCCTATTTATTTATTGTAATATATTGGCTATGTAAATGCCTCGCATCAATCAGATTGTAACATATTTGGGAAAATTTAAACCGTTATTTTAGCTTTGAGGTTAAGCAAATATCCCAACTATAGTGACAAATCAAAATATTTGATATTCTCAATTGATATTTAGATTTTTTTTTTATCTTGCAAAAGAAGTGGAGTTTCTCTGTTGAAAGAGATAAGTCTGAAACACGAACTATTGACATGAATTCAAACTGAACGCACAGAGTACGATAAACGTTGTGAAATTCAAACGAGAATATAAGCCAGTGGCCTCTATTAGAGAGAGATTGACCAACCAAGATTTTTTTGTTCCCCTCCCCCGTATTTTGAAAAAAATAACCTTATTTTGGCATTTTGATGACTTTTTTAGCACTATCGTTTATTTTTTTGCCATTCCCCCTATTTTGAAAGAACATTTTTGCCGCTCCCCCTATCTTCCATGAATTGACCCCACTGATATAAACGTTCTGATTATTTCAGTAGGAGAAACAATCATAAGTCCTAATTAAACATTTTTTTTTGCTAGAGGGTAGTGAGGACAGTTGATTACAATCCAAGCAGCATGTATGTCAGCAAAAATATCATAATATACGATAATTCATGATTAAATTAAGACATTAAAAACAAAATTAGTAAACAATAGAGACTATTAAAGTTTATTTTGAGATAGTCAGTAGAAGATAAAGATTTCTGTTATGCTGTTATGCATTTCTTTTTACTAAACAGAGTTGTCAATTTACGAAAAGTTAAGGGGGGGGCAATGCTTTTTTCAAAACCTAGATAGGCAATTTGTCATTTTTTCAATTTCGTCAACGAAAATATAAAAAAAGACATTTTTCAATGAAATTATCCCAAAAAATTATTGTTCTAAACCTGGGAGGGTCGGGGGGGGGGGGGGTTACATGGTCATTCCCCTCTAATTGACACCAACAGAACTGAACATCTTCGAAATGAAATTATTTTATACTGTCAAAAACAGCTCTTCCGTCTCTTGAAACAGCTCTTCATTTTTAGTGTTGCGCTTCTTCCGTAAAATCTGTGAAATATGTGAAAGAGCCGAAAACTTAGGAGAAAGAAAGTTAAAAGGATTTTGGCTCTAAAATCTAAATACAGTTTGTGCAATTCTTAGGTATAGAGTTAGAGGGACTTTTCATAGCTATCTACCTAGCTCCAACGATTGTGACGCTCCTTTTTTTAAGGACTTCTTTTCTTTTCAATTATAGTTTTACAGGCGTAAAAAATACTTTCCAGACCATTTCGAAATATGATAGCAGCTAGGAAATGGCTAAGAAAAATTTACCAAAACGACAAGGAGTTAAATATTTCTTAATGCCAAATATAATGCTAAATATAATACCAAAGTTGGCAAAAAAAAAACCTTTAAAAACGCGTCCAAAATATGTTTATATGAATTTCTTGTCACGTTCATACGAGTCGGAAAAAATTTACGGGGGGGGGGGTCAAACCTCATACCCCCCTTCCCCCTCCTGGATACGACCTTGCCTTCCGTGTTTTTTTTTAACTAAAAACTTTAACTGTGCCCATTTTATCAGAGTAGAAATACTGTATACTCGTAGTATTGACTTTTTATAAACTAATCTAAGACCAATTTTAGGGGTATTTGAGAAGATTCAGAGCTTTTTATTTTGCTTTCCCTGCATAACTGTTTATGCAAGTAAAATATAGTTTAGTATTTTGTTTTCATCTCTCTGTTTCCTCCCCCCCCCTTCAGGTATGAAAGAGCCAATACAACCCAGCAATTGTAATTGCTCTGTAAATTTGATTTAGTAGCAGTGAAGTCACTAGCGATTTACGCCTCATAATCTGGGAGGCAAGGTATACCAAAGGAGTGTAAAAATATAAAATAAAAGGAATTTAACGTCAGATGTCAGAAAAACTGGGGAGGGGCAGCTGCACACCCCCTGCCCAGGCCTAGAATCGCCACTGAGTATGCCAGATACACTTGTCGTTCTTTTGATTTGTAGTTCTTGAGCCTCTCCCTGAAAGCTCTCATACTTTTCACTGCCAATCGGTCATAAATTGTTTATTAATTATTCAAAATTGTTTAAAATTATTTATATTAATTATTAAAACTGTTTTTCAAAAAAGAAAAAACATAAGCAACAAGGTTTTAGCCAATAAACTTTGGAAACTAATAAATAAAATAAATAATGCTGGGCTTGGTTCGCTATACCCTCCAAGTCAATCATTATTTATCTCTGATTGTCTATACCTGTATTTCAAGACCAAACATTTTTTCGGTTACAGTAGGCGAAATTTAGTTGTGTTTCTCTCGCGCTAATGACACTGCTATTGATGTGATCATCAGATTATGGTAAAAGTAAACGTAAAAAAAATAATAATATTAAAAAATTAAGCGATAATCAGTTAGATGACAAACCACGGTTCCAGGCATTTAATTAACTTTCTTAAAATGTATTAGCTCTACAGGCATGTCTAATTCATTTGCACAGTTTTATCAACTGTGCCATATCAAGAAGTGAACTAAACACAAATATACAAAAAAAAAAAAAAAAAAAAAAAAAAAACAACGGTTACCGATCTTAGGGGGCCCATTGACTTTCCATCCACGCAATGTATTTAGCAAATATGTTCAAAGTTCGGTTCTAGAGTCTAATATTGAAACAAGTTGATACGACCAATTGAAATAAAAAAAGAAGATAAGAGTAGAAATTCCGTTTAAAGTAAACAGAAAAGGGCATAAGAAAAACTTGATAATGAATACACCTCATCCCTCAAAAAACAAAGAGGCAGTAGATAAAGAGCAGTATAAACAGGATAAACGCTATTTGGCAAAATATAAAACAACCTTGTAGGAAATAAGCAGGAGATTAATAGGATCATCATAGAAAAAGATTTAATAGACTTATAAATTGTTGCGTCATTTTTCTTCAATAAAATTTCTAGCTAATATAATACGCCAAAAAAAATCACTTGTAGGATTCAAGATAATATCTTTATACATGTCTTAAAGCACATTTCCAACGGAATAGGCAACACAAATCACCTTTGCACTGATTAGAACCAGCTAGTATTCACCATAGGCTTCAGCACCAGTAAATATGACATCTACCCAGATTCTCATAGACTCAGCACTGGGTGCCATCAAATTAAAAAGTCTGGGTTGAGTCTTCACACAGAAAGTCAACTTAGGTTGGGCTGATTTTGAAGAGTTCAGATGATCCACATAAACCTCTTCAACAGCCTGAAAAAGACACAATAAATTCTGAAAAATGAGTACATTTTTCATTACTATAATTTGGAAGGTTCAATTTCTTCTAGGAATCGCTCGAGTATGATTACAGAATCTACCAGCAAACATCCAGCCCAGGATCGACCTACGGTCGACTCAAAAATTCCAGCGTCGTGAGAAAAAAAAAAGAGAGAGAGAGAGAGGGGGGGAGAGGGTGAGAGAGAGATAGAAAATAAAAAGAGATAAAAAGAAAGGCACTAACAAATTTTCCTGTAATCTCCAAACTTCAAAAAGTGCAAGTTACAGGTAAATTAAGACATGTCTTTACGCACAAAATTACAGTATAAACAAGCAAAATGATAGTGTTTTGGCCTCACGCCTTTTTTTTTTTTTTTTTTTTTTTTTTTTTTTTTTTTTTTTTTTTTTTTTCTTCGCGAAATGGATAATGTACTGTCAGGAAACAGATTGCTTTTTCTTTTTTGGGAGAAGGAAAATCACGCTATTCGGTTTTCATAAAGACCCCACACACAACCTTTAATAGGTATTTCAAAGTAACCGAGTCATCCTATGATTGACCAACACTATATACAGAGAACAGAACGACAATGTGAAAAACTATTTTACTCCAAATTCAAAATATAGTGCAAAAAAGAAGAAAGAAAGAAAGAGAAAAAAAAAATCAGAAAGCTCGCGTTTTGTTTTTTTAATAGCATAATTCGCGGTAATAGGCACATAAAATCCCCATCATGCCATCAGTCCTTTACTTGGTTTCTTTGGTTGGCTTAATACATCTTTTGAACCCTCACTTGGAGCAGTAAAGAGATAACTTCGAACTATCTCCTCAGGGACACCGTTCAAATGGATTTGTAGCAGAGAACAAGGTTGTCTCTCAATCACCAAATTCCAAGCTTTTCTCTTACAGTTAGTGAAAACTAGCTACGCTACTATGTCTTTGTCATGTCGCCTTGACCAACGATGACGGAAGGAGAGAAAGGCAGAGACAATAGAAGGAAAAATAAGCAAATAAGGTAATAACCTGAAATCCAACGCTTGTTCTGAGTCGGTGCTCACTCTTATCCACATAATAAGAAAAAGTTCGACTCTCTCTATCGAAGACAAACCATCTCTTCTGCCATTTTCTTATCCGCTGACCACACTTAAACAGATAGCCCCTCGCAGAGGTAGATGTGACTGTTATATGAGTACATAACTCTAGCTGATGTCCAGCCGATTCGATATGAGCTCTAAGATCGAATTCGTCATTCCGAATAGGAAGGTAGCGAGTCAAAGGTCTTTGCTAGAAAAGATCAAACGAAAAGTTTATGTCAAGAACGACTAGAAAATCGTCTTTTCAGTAATGGAATGTATTGCGAAGTAATCAAAACATTCTCGAATAACGATTTTTACAAAATCATAACAAAATATACACCCTCCACCCATACTTATAAAGTAGGAACTAGATGTAGCAGAAAATAGGTCAGACACAGGAATAAAAAAGTAAAAAACAAAATTAGATGAGTTGAACAAAAATATATTTTCTTTGTCTTAGTTCTTAAATGTCAGATACTACTGTTACTAAACAGTCACTGCAGCCCTAAGCCGCCTGCAGCCAACACGGCTACGTACACTCCTCCTCTATACTAATCTATTTAAAGTCTCCCTCTGTAAACCCTCCCAAGAAGTTCCCAGTTCCCTTGAATCTTTCCTTACGACATCCTCCCACCCCATTACAGTATATACCCACCCGCAGATACTACAGGATAGAAAATATCTGAATACCTACTGTTCCTTTACATCATAAACAACAACAGAGTTAAAATAGCAGGTAAATGCGTCCGTTTTACTTATTAACAATGGTTAATAAGTAAATGATCCTGGCATGTTAAACCCAACTAGACTGGGATGTATTAATTAGAACTTGGATAATATAAATGTCAGATACGTGACATATGACATTGATTTTCCAATTCAAAATTTAAACACAGTATTGCAGATTTTTCAACTATGTACTTTAAGTTTTCTGTTCCGAAATCGTATTTCAATTGAACTTTTAAGCCCAACTAGCTCAAAATGTCTAATTTTACTTGCAAAAATCTTCTTAAATGAATTCTTCAAAATAAGCCTTACAGAATCATAATATTACATGATTACTATTTCTCTTCCCGTAGTGATGATAAGGAACTCGCTGTGCGTTTATTATAAATTGGAAGAAGATCCCATTCTCGAGATCTTGAATGGGAAAAAGAAGGGAGGTCCTTGGTCATGGGAATTAAATTTAACGATGTTGTCAGATAGCAAAATTACGTTCTTCAGGGACACTTCTCTGGCCTGGCTTTAGTCAATAGTTTTATTTACAATGAACATGACACACACACACACACACAACAAAAAAAAAAAAAAAAAAAAAAAAAAAAAAAAAAAAAAAAAAAAAAAAAAAAAAAAAAAAAAAAAAAAACTCAACAGTGAGTAATACTGACACATAATAACATACTTTTAATAGATATTAGTAAACTTTCTGTGCCAAAACATAATAATGAAAACGGTGTTTAAACTCACTTTAGCCATGGACATTCAGGCTTTAAGCCTAACCTAAATGCGATTTTGAGGCAATAATTTCGACTGGATCTGTTGCCATTTCATCTTCAGGCTTGTTACATTTGAAAATGTGCATCAACCAGGTAGATTAAAATGAACCAAAGCAAAGTCACTAATAAAATAAAATTAAAAACAAAAGGTAGCCTGCATAAATTCAACGTGATGAGACATTTTAGAAGTCGCAATCGTAACTGCTTTCCACTAAGACTTCGTTGGGGCAGGATACATTGTTGAAGGTTTCCAAGGTTGGGGGGATCTTTCAACCTATGGAATATAGCATCCCATATCTCACTTATTTTGTCGTCACCATAGTTTCTGTTAAGAAATGGGAGCTTTTGGCAATTCCTTTGAATTCTCAAACATTTCGCTTAGTATCTTGGGAAACAGGAGCCAGAAGTCTTGTTCGTCAAGCAAGATGTCATATGAAGGATGATCAAAGATGTGGTTGGCAAAGAGGGCAAATAATTTGTCATCATCATTAAGTTTGCTTTTATTCAACCAGGTGTCAACTGATAGCTTGTTCATGCAAACTCTAATTTGGAGGCCTCGCAGTAAGACCAGTGTAAGACCCCCCCCCCCCCTGCAATTAAATAAAATTTTATATACACTTGGATGATCACCTGTAATTTTATCTTTGACCTTACAAAGGTGAGAGGAAGTAAGGTGCTTGAGGGGAAGTTAACTCGATATCATACATTAAGGGCTTACGTCTAAGCATATCTGTAATGCCCATTATATATGGTAACTCGAGGCACTTTTCACACTCTTCACGCAATGCCTTATCACATCTTTGGCTTGTATTATTCAGCTTTCTAATATTTCCCTTTCGATTATATGGAGAGAATCACGAGAATAACGTGGCACAGTTCGAGATGAAATTATTACTTGAAAATCACATCTTAAAGCCCAAATTTCGATAGCTAAAGCGAGCTGAAATACCACTCTCATTATGCTGAATAATTAGGCTGGCCTTAGACAGTATGTAAACCATAATATTAAATGGACTTTCATCAGCTATTAGTACATCAGTCAAACTTGAAATGCAGCCTGTAAATCTATGAATTTTATATACAACTTCACATTGTACCGAGCTTTGGTGTAGTTCTGACGTTCACAGCTATTTCCATAGGAACATATCGAATACAAATCATTATTAACCGAAGAATAGAATGAGTAATAAAACTCGAAGCTCTTTATAGATTATAAAAAGAGAACTATCGAAATTCGTAAAAATTCGTATTTTTTTCTCCTTTAGATAGATGATATCAGATTGCTCGCAATTGTTCGATTTCCACCCTCTCAACCACCACGAACGCAGGTGGAGGGGGAAAGGTAGCCTATACAACTCGAAATTTTTACGATTTTTAGTACTTGCTACCTCTACCAAGACTAAGGAATAAAAACTGCATAACAAAAGGGCTCTATCATATCGTACGAGAAAGACATATAAATACACTATAGAGAGAATAAAAATATCACCAAATAACTCTGGGCATTAAACATAAGCTCAACTACATTCGTTATAGCTTTAAAATGAAAACACCATTGTTAACTTAAAGTAATACTAAAAGTTTCAAAGAATATCTAATTTATTTGGCAAGAGTACATACTTCATCAATATACTTTCTAGTTTGTCAGCTAATCTTTGTTACTGCATAAAAAAGCCTTTAGAATACCTGAAATTTCTGCTTTCTATGTTCAGAATACATTTTTTGAAAAGCAACAAAATATACATAAGGCATTCTTATTTCACATACAAGAAGTAATCGTAGTTGATTAACTCGATCATATTTCATTCACAACATATGATTCTTTACAACCGCCGACATTCAATAAAATGCACTGTTTCAAATTAAAATAATACATATTATAAGTTCCAAACTTTCAATTATAAATTTTTGCAAATTCCAGTTGAAATTACCAAAGAAAAAGCAAAATAACTGGAACAAATTTCAAACAAGATTGTGTGTACGGTCGAAAAACACTTTATAATTAGTACGTTTTCGAAAAGCTTCAATTACTTTATTGATTCTGATCTGTCACCTATGCACTATTTTGATTTCCAATAAAACTCTCACAAACCTTTTTCCTTTTCTTCAGAATTTAAATAATATTTGATTTTTTGTTGTTGGGTTTTTCTTACGTATTTTATTCAGTTAACTTATTAAGCCTGTTTTATATCAATGTTTTGTTTCGTTTGTTGAAGAATTTCGTTTTTCTTATCCATCCGGGAATACAAGCCGGGAGCAAAGTAGATGACCAACATGACCAGAGAACAGAAGAATATTTGAATTAGCGTGTAACATTTTCGCCTTCTCAAAAACCCCATATAAAATAATTATTTATGGAAGAGGGCGGATAAGGTTCTTTTCAGAAATCTCAGTATGTCAAGATCAAATCGTTCTGGTGATTCACATGCCTTTGGATACTAAAACATCCGCATTTTCTGCGTCACCGATACTTTGTTATCTCGGTTGGATGTTTGTTTATATTTGTTTGGAACTTTGTGAGTCATAGCTATTCTTTTCAATATCAATTTTTAATGGAATTAGCGACAGTGATCGATTTATTTTGGCTTCTACGGTCATTGAAAAGTAGTTTATTTTAAAGTTGACAAAGGGGATACAGAGCAGTGCAAAACCATGGAAAAAGGAAGAAAAAGAATAGATAGAAGCTGTATCTTTCATCCATGGCCAATTTTTAGTTGTGAAGAAAATATCAAATCCTTCTATACTCTATTAAGCGTTCTCTAACTAAATATTTTAAGTCCAGAATTTTCTGTATGAAAAATCTAAAAATTTCACGGTACCATGGACTCAATTTGATTTCTTCAATTAAACTTAATCATTATATTTTGTAACACAAAATCAAAAATTTTAGTGTAAAACCCCTTAACGACTAAATATATTTGAAGAATGCGACTGACGATTTCAATCCTGATCGTCTAATCTCATGCCTCCTCATTTTTCGATAATTCTGCCATAGTTTTCCGTTCCTCCTCTCTTCTTTTCGTAATATGAAGGAGGTAACTAGCTGCTTTTGCCAAGAAACGTAAATGCCTCTCCCCATACTTGTTTCGCCAATCAAAAATACTCCAGTAACAGGCTACTGCAACGCCCCAATTATTGGCTACTCCTGTCTAGGGGAAACTGAACAAATTTGATTGTGTCTCCATACCCGGATTCAAGCTGGTGAAGACAACTACCTACCCCACCCGCAACAAGGTTTTGATTCATAGCATGTTTAAGCTCCATAGACTCTCTCGCCCGGGGTTATTATCCTTCGTGATTTATCACTACTTTTTGTTATTTTTTTTCTTTTCCAAAAGAAATATGTTTTCGCTGCCACTTGGACGTTTACTTGGATAGTCATTTTTTCTATGTCTTTTTTTAGGTTCAAAAGCCAAAGAAGTTACATTTAAAATCACCAAAAAGAAACAATTTTTTTCTTAAATTGTTTCAAGAAGCAGAAAAACAGTTTCAAGTTTTTTGTTAAAAAAACATATGAAAGACGTGACTTCACTATATTTTGTGCTTTCTTTGTGAGTTTTCTTCTGATCTTATTAATCTATAATTCAATCTTAAATGATCTGCCATCTCAGAAAGAAGATTTTTAATGCATGAAAGAAAATATATATTACAAAGGATCCACCGCATCATATAGAGTTCGCAAAAAAAAAAAAAAAAAAAAAAAAAAAAAAAAAAAAAAAAAAAAAAAAAAAAAAAAAAAAAAAAAAAAAAAAAAAAAAAAAAAAAAAAAAGCCAAGTGACCTTAGGCTGAAGTTAGTCCGGCCATTCAAGCCTATGAACTAGTATTTAAACATAATTTCTCCCCATTTTTCTGTCATTACTACGATACGCTTAACTTGGGCAAAATTACCATAGCCATGTCCCACATTGATTTTTCTACATATCTGTGTGCGTATCAAAGTATGAGTTTAACAGGAGGCTATTTAATAGTATACTGACCAATAAAACTTTAATATTTTAAAGAATAAATGCCAGCCTGAAAGGATTCATTCAGAGGGCTATGGCTGGTAAGGTTTATGGTAAGAGCGAAAAGGCCATCCTTGCCCCATACCAAGTTAGTGGTTAATCATTTCGATGGTGATGGTTTTACGATATGGGATTTGTTGGCCTGAAGCTTGCCTTGGTGGTGAATCTTTGGCCCAACCTTTGTAGGTGTGAAATACAATGTGCATCACGTAAAAATGTTAGTATTATACACTAGGATTTCAAAAAAATTTCTGGTTATGACTGAGAATCTAACTTAAAAGGTTTAGTATTTAAATAATATTCTTAATGGAGCTTTGGTCGATACTATTGGACATTTGAGCATTAAATGTGCTCCTAACAAGGACACCTTTTTATAGGCACTTAGCACGCTCCTTTGCAACCATGTGCATGTACCAATAACTACATTAATTTAATTAATTTAAGACTAGTTAAATTAATTTACGATGAGCAAAACAAGTTCTTTTCTCTCCTTATTCTTTTGTTTGGCCAGGGGGGTAATTAGTACTTCAGAAATTTACTTTAGAAAGAAGTCGACTGGGATTTCCGTTCCTGTCCGTTCTCTTTTTGAGTCCTTGATTTGAGAAAGGTACGTTATATATAATTCTTCCATCGCTTGACGAATCTTCTGACGTGTCCTTGAAACTGCTACTCGGAGACTCTAATGATGGGCTTGGACAGGAATTTTCAAAGCTTGCAATTGATAGTGATGTTGGCCGTACATCCTTTTTATCGCTGAAAAATGAATAATGGTAAATTACATGCCGACTACAAATTACATGCATTCAGCATTGGCGTACGGAATGCCCCCCTAGAACATCAATTTTACACTGGATATGTCTGAAAAAGCAGATGGTTGAAAAAGCAGTTGAAAAAAGGTAGACGGTTAAAAAAACAGTTGATGAAAGGTAGAAGGTTGAAAAAGCTGGAAATAAACAGCTGGAATGACGGAGTAAAAGCCAAACAAGAAGCAATTATCCATAATGTCTTGGAAAGATTTAGCTCTAATCCAAGAAGATTCATTAATGCTGAAGCTTATTGCTGATTTTTGATGATTACTTATTAATAAAGATTTCATAGGTATGATAGAACTTGCTGGCAATGTAAGGTTTTTGTGAACTCCCAATATAGCTTTAGCCCCCCTCTCCTCATCACAGAATCAGCTGTCCCCCCCTCAGAGAAGAAGCTACGTACGCCCATGGCGTTCAGCCTTTCAATATTATATTGATAGATGAAAAACCGAACAACCTACTTGGCTATCTTCATCAATAAAATATTTATCAACAAAATTATAACTCTTAGATGCCTCTGTCTCTAAGAAAGAATCAAACTTCATTTGCAATATCTTTATTTGCACCTAATTAACTAGTAAGTGCTTCTCTCTTTGGTGTTTCATAGGCTTCTTAGCGAATGGAGTTGATTTTTGTGTTTACATGTTTCAAAGAAACTGCATTCATAAGGTAATACACCTTACCAACAGCGGAAAATACAAACCCAATCATACCAACAACTAAAACGTTCCTCCTTGGAAACGCAACCAGATTCTAATTAATATATATAATATACCTGACATAACATTTCAGTTGGAAAAGCTACACAGGAAGCTCTCAAGTACTGCTCTTGGTCAAGTTGATCGTCATTTTATGTTTTGTATATTTTGTGTGGATTTAATTCTTTTTACTCCATATTCTAATACTTATAGTACATTACTTTTGTGGGTAATAAATACACTATTATTATTATTAAGAAGACGACTAAAAATTAACCCTGGGCGTAGATTGAAGAATTCGACATTCATTATATTGTTGCATTCATATGATGTTTATGAATTTGGTGCGATGCTCTCAACCGTCTAATTTTTTTTTGACGGAGGGAGGAGGTGGGGGTAAGGCTGGTAGTGTGTTTATGTGAAAATTTGATTTTTGTGTGTAGATTGGGTGTCGCCAAGCTCCTTTCGTATTGTTAACCCCTTCTTTGTCCTTATTTCAGTTTAATTATATTTATTAATATTGTATTTAGTCCCTTACAGTCTATAGCGTCTGGACATTGCTGCTGATGCCCTTTTTTTCTTTTTCTTTTTTTTTACAAATAAAGCCAATTATTACTTGGAAATTTATTTTGTTTGAGACACTTAGATGAAATTTCTTTACCAAATTTTAAAGTATCTGAATATTCATTAGGCTGCAAAATAATTGACATGTGTGGGTTTCTGTTATAAGGGTAAGAAGTAAAGTTCTAATTGATTCTAAACCTTTGTATATTGCTTACCTTGACAATAGAAATCCATCTTCGTCAATTATTTCGCGGCCTAATGAAAATTCAGATACTTAAAAACCTGACAAGAGAATGGCTCATTGTAGCAACAAAATAGATTCCAAAAAGATTCTCGAATGTTTAATCATTTTATCTAGATCCCAAGACAATGTTTTAGTCAACTTTTTGCTATTGGTATGATAGCGTTTGATTTGCCGTTGGTCAGTTGTAGTTCATGCAAGGCCGTATCCAGGGGGGGGGGGGGTAGGGTGTTTGGCCCCCCCCCCACGAAATGCTTGTCTGACTAGTAAAAACGTAACAAAAATGGACATAAACAAATTTTTATGCGTTTTTTGAGGTTCTTTCGTGTAACCCCCACCCCTCCCCCGAAAATAAATATTTGCGTAACACACCCCCCGAAAAAATCCTAGATACGGCAACTCAATGCAGAACCAAGTCTCCTGAGACTAACACAGCTACGCATGCTTTTCCTCCATCCCAATCTATTCAAAGCCTCCCTCTTTACACCCTCCCAAGAAGTACATATTTCGCTTAAACCTTCCGTACAATATCATCCCAGAGGGATAGGACAATTTATATCGGGGAAACAGGATTAACTAGACTAGAAGAGAGGAACAATCTCAATATTACCTTTTGAGGAGATCATTGCTACTTGATTGGCTTGAGTTTTCTAAACTGGGGTTTTGTGTGTCATTTGAATCCTTTTGCGTCCTATTCAAAACTTCTTCAAATACTTGAGACGTAGCGGGACTAGGGTCTAGCAGAACATTTTGTGCTGCCATCTCCAGGTTATCAAGCTCCTTCAAAATAGGGCTAAAAGATCGTTGCAAGAACCTCGAATCAACGCTGAGTCGCTATAAATCACAGAATAGAAGTCAATATTATTTCAAATTAAACTTACTTTTAATAGCACAAACTTCAGCTGAAAGAAATTTCAAGATAAAATAAAACGAGGAGAAAAGTTTGTATCAATGCTATTTAACGGCCTCAGGTGGCTATTTTGGCCTCAGGCGGCTTGGTGCTGCGGTGAGTTGTTAGTAGTAGTAGTAGTAATTACACCTTCAAAGGGAAGTACACCTTCTTAAGCTCTTTGGTGCCATAAGTTTTTAGCTTATTTTTCGCCCACGTGTCTTTTTAACTTTGGCGCCCATTACATAAAAAATTATATAACTGCATATAAAGACCTTTTCTATTCAAAATCGAATTTCCTATTTTTTTAAATTTTGTCATTTTGTGGCTCTACAAAATTGAACACTGCAAGTGGTGAAAATTCTTGTCCGCCTCATAGTTGAATTTTTGGCTCAATGATTCCTTATCAACTCCCACTACAAAAATATTCATCGAGTTACTATAAGGTACCTTCAACTATGAGCTACATTTACGCGTACTGTAATAACTGGAGTGACTTTTTGGGGAGCATAATCATATTCAAAGCAGGGAATTACAATTTCGGTAAGTCTACTAAGTTTTTGATATTGTATTTTATCAACTGAAACTGTTTAGTCTTAAGCTAGGCTTACTTTTGTTGCTTAAATATTTTTCATCCTGGAGGATGCGATCTTTTTTTTAAGTGGTACTGCAAATGAAAAGAAAATTTTCACCCAAAAGCACAATAGCTTGTTACTTTTGATATGCCAAATGAAGAGGTATATGTAAATTCATAGGTGGAACGGGCGTCATGACCTAGCTGGTCTTCAACAGAAAGGCCCATAGGGTAGTATTTTCTTTTATTGGGGGAACAGGGCAATCCTGTCTTTTCTCTTGATTTGTTTCTGAGGCAGAGGATGTAAATTTCCTACTATGTATACATCTAAAGGACCTTTCATAAAAAGTTGCAATATTATGGGTTTACAATTTCACTTCTGAAGTATTTATCCCTCCTCCTCACCCTAATAAAAAACCAATGACGCTCTCCCAATAGCTGCTGCTCAACAATATAATACTGTATAGCCGTTAGTGTTACTGAATAAACGGCTACCGTTTGTTACCCAATAACCGTTCATTTTGCATGGGCTGAATAAATTCAAAGATCCGATGTGCCAGGGGGTAACTATATTTCATCTGACAATAGGAAGTCATTGTGTAAGCTTTTGATAATTCTAAGCCGATTAGCTATCTCAGATCGCTCAAAAGCATTTTGGCCCCATTTCGGCCAACTTTATAGTTCTTCAGCATAAAATGACATAAATAAGCACTTTTCCGTGACGTGATTCCGTCTTTTACAAAGAAAAAGCTCTCAAATTTTCTATGACGACTGATTTAATGATGGTCCTCGAAAAAAATTCCTTAGAAAGGTCGTTCTTTTAACTTAATTCCTATTTGAAAGAGCCCTCTCCCGATATTATACCACCAATGGCTGGGCGTTTTACACGGTCAACCATAGTAAAAATAAAACGTATCCTGTGCCCATAATTTTGAAATATAAGAAGTTTCATACTGTTTTAGATAAGAGCTTGGAGCCTCCTCTCTATTGTTCTCGGTACGTAACATTTCATAGCGTAATTTGTATCAAGATTAAATCTCTTTTTTTTAGATCTTTTTCCCTTTTTCGAAAAAATATGCAAGTTTCTATGCTGATAACTTCTTACAGAGGAATTCAAAACTAACATTACTACATTAATAGGGGAGTCAATACCCCCTTGAAAAGGGGTGCTTGCACATACTAAATTATATAGTATAATTTTTATCAATATCAACCTCCTTTTCTGAAGGTAATTTCTTCATCTTTTATTGCATTATACACCTGTTTCTACATATTTAGGATTATCTTGATACTTATTTTCTTCTGATTGTAATCAAAACTTCTCTTTTTAGAGTTTTGGTTACCATTACCGAGTCAATCTTTGCTGACATTTCTTCAATAAGAGTTGTTTGAAAGTCAAATGGAGCGTAAAGAGTGGGAAGCTGAAGAAAGGAAAGAGTGTCAGCAAATAGAGAATACCCCCACCCCACCCCCTCCCATCGGTAACCATTCTAAAAAATTAGTTTAAACATACTTCTTCAGATAACGGAAGGTTGAGGGATAGATTGCCCCATTATTCAAATCGATAAGAACGACCTCTCGCGAAAATTTAGACTTAAGAATGACTTTTGACGCTTCAGGTTTATCACCCCACAAGGTGTGATGTACTCCCCCCCCCTCCTACTCCACACACACACTTGAAAGTGGCGTCCAGCTATTCAATACTGTACATAAATGGATGAGGTATCAGAAGGTATCAATTCAAATGAAGCTTAAATCCTTCGTTTTATATAGACTTTAGTAGTTGTTTTACATAACCTATTTCAGTCGTTTCTTTTATACAGACTTCTTATACTTTTAGGGACAGAAAGTGACACCTTAAGGCCATTTGTGCTCAAAAACCGGGAAGTCTTGTGCAATAGAAAACACGTCAACTTCTACGCAGCCAAAGGGGCATTGTGAGACTTCTGTTGAGCCGACACCGTCTTGCAAACACTCGATTAAAGTTGGGATTGTATTTAATGTTTTTGAGTTTTAGATATGTGAGCCAGTCAAGCGTATTAAATTACTATTTTATTGTGAAAAAAGAAGAAAAATTTGCTTATTCTGCTTCTAATCTTTTTACGATTAGAAATTTATCTTTTTACGTTTATTCTTTTGATGCATTAGTTTACGTTCAAGTTTCATAGGAGTTTCACCTGAGTAAATAGCCTATTAACGAGGGGAAAAAAGGATCAATTTTCATTCTTGCGGAACTTACAGTTGCTTGCAATGATCTTAAGAATTTGGATATTAAGTTGTCACATAAATCGAAACAAAAAGATAATTGCGAGAAAACTTACATCATCACTGTCAGAGCATTCTTGACTACGTTCACTGCTTGACCTCTGGGAGCTTTCCAAAGCTGCCAATTGCATGCGCTCCTTAACGCAAAAGAAAAAGAAATTATAGCAACAAGATGGAAAGCTATATTATAAAAAGGAAGAAAACAGAAGGCCGAAAGCGTTTTGTCGTACAGAGAAAGCATATACTGTACTGAGATCAAATAAACTTTGCATGAATAGACTTTGGTTTTAAGAAACATCAGACCAATCATGATTTTAACGATATGAATATTTATTTGCAAAAAAGCCAGGGGTCATTAGGAAAACATTAACTAAATAAAAAAATCGAAATAAATCAGTCAAAACAAGCTGCAGGTTTTCTGAAAATACTTAGACCCCCATCTATATATGTGTATTTATATTATTCATTTTTTTTAACAAACTGAAGTAAATGCTTTAGTGTATATACCTTCGCTCTAGTAAGAAATACTACCAACCTTTCTTACTCCCAAATATTCACCCCCCCCCCTATTTAAACAACTCCTTGCATTTAAATAAAAAATGAAACAAATCTTTCACGCGCATCAAAAAAGAAACAAATTAACACATTCGATAGCGCAAGGAAAAGGTTGAGGACTAGCCTTGTCTGCATCTACCTAAAGAAAAACCTCTTTCTAGAAGCCATATCAAACCCATCCGCTCTAACCACATAAAAAAACACTTCGGTTTTGAACTCGGATTGTAAAAAAGATTGATCGTACATAATAAAAAGCTGAATTATCGGTAATGATATGGCTAACATAGAAGTAACTTCATAGGCGAGGTTGAGTTTGTACCATAAAGAAAGCTAGTTCATCTCCGGGCGTACAAAAAATGAGAAAATCACTGAAAACGTAGCTCTCATTAGCCTTTCTTGCTTGAGAAACACGAAGATCTACTAATCTTTCAACTCAAATATCATCGTGCAGGGGCAGCAAATTCACAAGAATGTAGGAAAGGGGGAGTTAAGGATTTTTCAATGTTGTCCGTGAAGATACAAAAATAAGGATTTTCAAAATCTAAGGGGAGGGGAATTGCCCCTCAACTCACCCACTTGCCCAAAACTAAACTTCATTTATATGCCTTTGGTAAGACAACATTCGATTAGTATCTCAATTCAAATTGGCTTCAGCAGCAATAAAATAAGACTGAAACACAATAATTATCTAAAGAAGTCAAAAGTCAAGGTTTAACGGCACCGATAAGAATCAAAACTCACATTCAATATTTTTAGCCTAAATTAATTATTATTTAAAATTGCCTAGTCATCTAAATCCATAAGAATTTCGTATATATATGCAAACAGTTGTATGAACAAACCCAAACTTGAGGAAATTATCCTAAAATACTCTACTAGCCCTAGGCTCAAACATTCGAAATTCCTTTTTCAAGGGGAAGAAACATCATTGGCTAGGTCTTGTTAGAAACTACAAAAAATTTACAAAAAAAGTAATATTATACGTCAGGGCTCTCCACTTCCTCCTCATTAATAGTAAGAGTGGGAATATATCCAACAAAGAGTATATAGCGTCCAAATAAGTATAAATATAACAAAGGTCTAGAAACTAAAAAAGGCGAAATAATAGCAAATGACGGCTTTGGATGATATAAGCCAAAAATTACCGGGAGAAACGAAAATAAAACTGACGTATGTAAACATCCACTTAAGAAAAAGTCAGATTAGGAAAATAAGAATAATATTTTCCTGATCCTAAACTAGCATGGACGCACGTTTTCGTAAAATAAGCAAAAGTTTTAAGTTTGTCTATGTACCATACACGATTTGCGGCCCACAGACACCATGTAGTTCATTAAACGCTCATATTTCAACCCAAATTCTTGCAGTCACTACTGGTCCATACTGCTCTTAAGACATCTACTAACTGTAATTATTTTTGGACACCATGACATAAAACTTACCGATCGTATTTGAATCAAGGCATTTACATAGGGACTATTTTTAGAAGAGGGGGGATGATAAAGAATTTGAAGGCTATGAAGGATAGATATAAACACACCTGAGAGGGTAAATTACCCCTGCAAAGAGAATCCATCAAAACGAAGAACTCCTGAAAATCCATTATCCAGATAGAATCAAACCATCTCATAGAATGTGGCAAAAAGAACTAAAGGAAATCTCATCAAAATTGTTCAGAGTAACAAATTACAGTTCATCACCAGCCAGTAGCACTATCAAAACAGCCAAAGATCCATCGGTTTCTAATGAAAACACGCACGATGAAAAATCCCAGCTTTCAACGACCCAGAAAACAAGGTCTTTAATTTGATCGACTTAACGACTAATTTATTGCTCCGCAATAAAATGACATAACAGACTATTGTATTTAGCTTATCTTCTACCGGAATACGAAGGAGAAACGATATTTGAATTGACACTGGACTTTTTTTTGCATAAAACTGCCCTCAGGAGGAACTCAACCCCACAATCTGGTCAGTTGTGATACTTCCAGACTATGATGGCAGCCAAGGGAGCCCGCCAGGCGATTAGAGCCGACACTCCAACAAAGTAGAACCCTCAAAATGAATGTCCGCTTAATCCAACCTGGGTCTCCCAAATAATGAAAGAATAATGATATCAGGATACCCAGTTTTGATACAAACTTCCTTTGTGCCTATACATAAAAATGTGTTTAGTAACAATCTTTTAAGATACATTTTTCGTTTTCCGAATTTCAAAAAACTGCAAAACGAAAATAGTAACTAAATAAAGTAACAATCAAGTTGAAATAGGGGCTCTATGCCTACCTCCGGGCTTCTTAAGTGGGTCTCAGAGTCTGTAAGACTCTAGAGCTCCCAAGCTATAGATGGAGCCTCAGAGAGGTTGCTAGTTGGGGTGGACGATGAGGACCAGATCAGGGTGATGCCTGGCCCGACAAGTATTCAAGCCACCCGACTGAAGAGGAAGCTAAATATTGGTACTTAGAATGTGCGAGGCTGTAAGTGCAACCCACACAGATGCTCCTAGCGTGGGAGCCCCAGAAATATGAAACCAAAGTTTTTTGCCGGTCAGAAATAAAAATTAATCACGATAGAAGAATTCGTAGGTCGTTTCAGCTACGTAGTAATTTCCGCAGAGTACACTCCAAAAAGGAGTAGTAGTGACCTAGTCAATGATTCCTTCTGCTATGACCTACCTGTCCAGGACGGGATAGCTTGTCTCGTGATTCTAAAAATCAATCCAAAATGTTGCTCTATAAAAAAAAAAATAATAAAAAAAAAAATTGAAAAAAAAAAAAATACTACACCTTTATTATGAGCCAAAGAACTTAATGAACTTTAAGTACGGAATAACTCGGCCCAATAGTAACCAAAAATCTAAAAAATGGAATTTTAAATAGAAGATACATCAAAAGAACCGGCTTTTTATGCTGATTCCAAACATACAAAATTCATTAAGTTTAATGTTACCCCTCAAGAGCGACAAGCCTAAGAAAATTTGCCTAATTTTCAAAAAACAGAGGGGGAATCCCTCCAAAATCAAAGGATCTTAATGAAAATCAAATCATCAGATCCACCATATCAGAGAGCCTTAATGTAGATATTTCAAGCTCCCAACTACAAAAATGTGGAATTTTGTGTTTTTTGCCAGAAGAAAGGTCACGGATGCGCGTTTATTTTATTTGTTTTATTTTTTTATTTTATTTTTTTTTTCAGGGGTGACTGTATGGAGCCAATTGTCCTAGAAAATCGAGGGAGGGCTCATTCAAATGGAAAGCAAAAGTAATAGTGCCCCTTTTTAAGTGACCAAAAAGATTAGACAGCAACAAAACCCCCTCCCACGCGACATCTTTCCACAAAGACATCTGATTAAAATTTTGAGATACCCACTTGATTCATCATAATTGAATGGTCTAATAACCATGCTTTTGGGGGATGACATAATCCCCCCATAGTCCCTGGGGATAGGACTGTAGGCTACGCAATTTTGTCATTATTCACATATAGTATTTGTTATGATAAATATAGTTTTTTCTTAGTGGGGGGGGGATCCACGGGGATGATTTTCCATGGAGAGGAAATTTTCTGAGGAAAATTTTACAGGGACAAAGGGAAGGTGATTTTTTGGCATTATTTGAAAAACGGTCAGAAATTAAATTGAAAAAAACAAGTTTTTTTAACTGAAAGTAAAGAGCAACATTAAAGCTTAAAACAAACAGAAATTATCCCCTTCCTCGGTCCTCACTCTTTACGCCAGAGCCTTAAAATTCTTTAAAAATGTTTCTAATTCCAATTCCCTGTGTTTGGGCCCCGGTGTTTAAGCAGTTTTTCTTAAAGAATTGTGACAAAAAAAAAACTTTAGCATAAAGAGTGATGCTTGAGGAAGGAGCAGCCCCCCTCAAATACGGAATAAATTCTGTTCGTTTCAAGTTTTAATGTTGCTCCTTACTTTTTTTTATCATTTCTCTCCAAAGATCGTGTATGTCCCACCAAATTTAAAATTGGACAGTAAACGGGATATATATACAAGTTTATCTCTTAAAAACAAGATACCATGAAAAGGCGCTGAATACAATAAAAAGAGATCTATCTTGCTTTCCTTAATGTTTGTCTAGACAACCTTCTATAATATAAGAAGTTTAAGAACTATCTGTATATACTGTAACAAAGATAATCTGGACAACAGCGCGGATAAAATTTGACATTATTCAAACATGGACTATCACTTCGTGAGAGAATATAAGAAAACAGGGAAACAATTGTACTTACTTTCAACTCCCTCTTAAGGACTTGCGTTACGGAGTTTGCGTAGCAAATGTGTATATACATATATATATATATATATATATATATATATATATTATATATATATATATATATATATATATATATATATATATATATATATATATATATATATACATATATATATATATATATATATATATATATATATATATATATATATATATATATATATATTATATATATATATATATATATATATATATATATATATATATATATATATATATAATATATATATATTACTTAATCAAATTAATTTTACATTGTAGATACAGTCCTAAATTTAAGAATTAATATACAAAAAAAAAACTATGTCAATTACCTGTTCCAATTCCCGCGATAGAGATCTTCGTTTTTGCACAAATTTCTCAATGTCCTTTTTAGCATCCTTAAGTGAGGTGAGAACTTGGGTCTGAATCAGCCTGATCTGCTGGCGTCTCTGCCCCAAACGAGTTTCAACTGTGGTTATTTCTTGTAAAAGATCTTCTCTATCTGCTTCCCTTACAATTGTCATTTCCATATGTTGGAATTCCAAATCTTCAAATGCCTATAATAGTTTCGTTTTAGACAAAAAAAGAGAGAGAAATAAAAAAAAGTAAAAAAAATCACAGCGCTGAGATTCGAAGGACAATACTACTAACATCTAACTTACCACAGCAAAACAGAGAGGAAGGTGGACTTGGTTCTATCAGACCAATCCAAAGATCAAATTGAAAAAAAAAATCTCTTAATAATTCGTTCGGAATCTCTGTAAATTCAGGCTGACACTTATAATATCGAGGTAAAGTTAATTTTGAGACAATATTAACTCCAGCTTCAACATGTCAAAACTAGAAACTAAAACCTCTAAACTAGAACAAATGCGAATTATTTTCTGGTCTTTAGAAGGGATAAGGAGCGTTAGCCCTACTCCTGTTTGTGGTAGTTTCTGTTCGTAATAAATTTGACTTGACAATTTATTGCAATTCTCGTTCGTTTTTGGTTTCATTAATTTGTTGAAAGTTATTTATGTTTATCACTTGAATTACTATTTAACTTTATATCTGCTTGTCTTAGGGTTAATGTAGTTCTTTACTTTTCTTTGAAAAGCTTCTTTTCTGGAAACAATTTTTAAAAATTAATTTATGTTCTTTAATTTGCATAATTTTTGTATTATTATCTTTTTTATTGGTAGCAATAGTCGCTGTTTTCCTAGTAGTAGTGGTCGTAGTAAAAGTAGTCAAAGTAATAGTTGTAGTAGTTTTAGTGGCAGTAGTCGTAAGCAGTAGTAATCGTAGTGGTAGTAGTCGCAGTAGTAGCCGCAGTAGCAGTAGCCGTAATAATAGTAGTAGCCGTAGCAGTAGAAATCGTAATTTTAGCAATAGCTGTAGTAGTAGCAGTCGCAGCAGTAGTAGTAGTCATAATAGCGGTAGTCATTGTAGCAGTAGTTGTAGTAACAGTCGTCGTAATCATAGCAGTAGTAGTCCTCTTAGTACTAGTCCTAGTTGTAGTACTGTAGTAGCCGTAATAGTAGCAGTCATAGCTATAGTAGTTGGTGCAGTAGTAGTCGTAATAGTAGTAGTTGTAGTAATAGTGGTAGTATACACATAGTGTTTCTTGGTTAGTTTAACATCCCCCTCCAACATGGCCTAAAAGTTTCAACTTGAAACCCTAAGCCGTTCCTGAGATATTGTTGATACGCCCTTTTGACAACCTGCAACCAGAGGTTGTTGTGATTTAGTTCAATATCCCTCTGAACATCCTCTAAAAGTTTCCCCTTATTACCCTTAGCCTTTTCGGAGACACCTGATTAAACATGCCCATTTTTCCAATAACAAAACCTATATGTTAACAATGGGCAACTTACATATCTTAGAGCGCTTGACCCAAGGGCTGTGACCCCGGAGGCATAATTATTGAACCCTTCAGCTATTTTGAACATAAAGTGTATCTAAAAATTTCAATCGAATATCTTTGGGGGGGGGAGACAGCTAAAAGGGGCGTGGAAGGGGGTTGGTTGCCCTTCAATCACTTTTGACTGTAAAAATGGGCCCTATAAATTTTAATTTCCAATCGAATTAGCCCCAACTCCACCCGAAGTTTGTACGACAACTCAATTCACACGAAGCAGCCTGAAAAAAACAACACTAAAGGCTTGTTGATCTTTATTTAGGCAGTGCTGTTACCCTGCCTATGATAGATTTCTTAAATCCAACAGTAGTACTTGAAAGGCTTGTCATAAAAAATTGAAAGTTTCAACCAGTCCCCCAAGCATAAGATGAAGATAAAAAAAAACTTTATTGAGATTATTCCTCCATTAACATTAGACTTCATACGAATGAATCAACAAGTCAAAGGGAAGAAAACATTTCGTTCCATTCAGAATTGTCTAAATAAACGAGGATTCCAAATGTGAATGCTCCGGAACACTGGAATTAAGATCTCTTTCTGTGACTGTAAAAACGATCATTTCGATTATCTGGATTTCAGAAGATTCTTCAGACACGACATTCTTCATTTTAGCGAAATAAAATGAAAGATGACTTTACCGAATTTACTTAACCTTTTTAAAGCCAACTACGAGGGATGACAGGGATAAATTGTAGACGTTGGAAATGGTGAACTTTTATTGAAAAAGCAATAAGCGATTACGCATTTGTATTGAAACCTAAAAAAAATAAAATGTGTTTTAGCTTTTAGGAAAAAAAACTACTCAGGGGAGATAGGGGAAAACATTTAGATCCCTGAGATGACTCCCTCTCAAAAAAGTTTTAAGGAAATACCCATAAATCCGGATATTTAGCCAGATGATTTCTTTCTATAACAGATCTTTCCCCTCCCACGAAATGTTAGCTGAACTCTCCCATAGTCTTGAAGCAAAACTAGACACAGAGGGAAACCGGGTGTGAAATTCCCTTGGACCTGTTCGATTATTCCCTCTAAAAGAATTGGAGGAAATATAAATATACATTTTTAGAACCAAACAACTCCCCCTAAAAACACCTCAAAATGTTTTGGCTGCATATAAGCTGGATATTCATTTTAGGCCCAACAGTTTTGTTATTTTTTTAGGAAGTCCTTCGAGCCACCATTGGATGGGACCCCCCTTGTGAACTGTAAAGTACAACCTTATTAAGAGAAATCGAAGCTCTAAAAAGAAATTTTCAGAACAATATATAGTTACAGGTGGGCTCACCAAACCGAGTCGAGGCTCAGGTCACAAAGGCCCATTGCCCCAATATAACAACAACATACCCGGGTTGCAGTGGTAGCTAGCAACCTAGTAAGAGACGATCACGCCCCATAGTAAAAAATGAAATAGGTCATAACTCCTAAAACTAGAATCAGATAAAAAAAAATACCTCAAAAGAACGTACTTTTTATGCTGGGTTTGATTATATCGAATTCATTAAAATCTTAAACGGGCCTATCGAAAGTTATCGGTACGGCACGAAACGAGAAATTTAGGATAGCCAATCGATTTGGAATTATCGAAAAGGGATTTACACAGCCAACCAGTTTCGCGGAACAAACCGCCATTTCGTGGCATATTTATCCGTAAATGTATATAAAGTCTTTAAAAATAGACGGTTATTATGCACAATTTATAAAGAAGCGCCCAAGGTAACACAGTGTTGCATAGTTGCACGCCAGCTATTAGGGGAGCTGTCAGTGGAAATTTCCGATTTTTGGTAAGAGGTGCATCAAATCTATATGGTTATGAGGTACATCTTAACTTCAGTTTATTTGACATAATATATTTCAATAAAACGGGCAATTCAAATGTATGGTCAGAGGTCCCTATCGGTCCTGGCAGGTCTTATTGCAGAAAATGTTGAGTTTGGAACACAATTACTTTCATATATTTATCTTCACACACTTGGAAGGGCAGGGAACATCTCCCCGGAAAAATAAATTATCCGATACCCC
The DNA here is from genome assembly GCA_027921565.1 of Artemia sinica. Taxonomy (NCBI): domain Eukaryota; kingdom Metazoa; phylum Arthropoda; class Branchiopoda; order Anostraca; family Artemiidae; genus Artemia; species Artemia sinica. Next base: position 27,161,793 of record CM051263.1, on the reverse strand, counting down.
CCCACCCCAAAAAAAAAACTTTTTGGCCTTCTAACCCACCCCACTCCCTAAAAACACTATTTTAAGGGTGAATACTTAAGGGTGATTAACATTTTTGACGCACTGTTGTGCAAAAGTTTAAGTTAAGCGTCCAGAGCTAGATGCTGGGATTGTGCAGCAGGCCTACTCGTATTTAGGATAGCCCTGAATAAAATGTCAACAACACACATAAATTAGACTAAAAAGATGTTTTATTAAGGAAATTAAAGAGGTAATAAATCTTGACGAACAAAAACTGTCCGATAACTAGAAGATACCATCCCCCCTTAATCCTAACAGTTTTTACGCAAAACTGTTTACATGTCAACACAGTAGACCTAGAAATCGCAGTTCTGAAAATTTGCGAAACATTTTCAAAGTTGGTTTAAGTGTGTGAGATAATTTTTCGAAAAGAATTAACATAGACCAAGAAATCATCTATCTAAAACTTTGCGAAAAACAAAAAAAAGAAAACAGAAAGTGACCCATGGTTTGATGTTCTTGTTTGATTTATAATTGAATCTAGATTTTTTTTTTTTGCTCGTATTAGGCTGTCATATACTATCAATAAAATGTAATTCAAACTTTAGCGTAGAGGCCAGCACCCTCATATACAGGATAATTTCCGCCTGTTTTAAGTTTTAACATCACTCTTTACCTTCATTAAAAAAAAAAATCCGTTTTTTATTTCTTTATAATCTGAAAAAAATGAAATAAATTCCGATGTAAGATCCGATATAAGGTTACATTAGAACAACCAAAAAAGCAAGAGTTAAGAATACATATGAGGAATCTGGTCGAAATATAACCTTTTTTATTGTAGCAGATTAAAAATAAATGATGCCTTCTTGGTTTTATTAAGATTTTTATTGAAGTAAAATGGTGGAGAGACTGTAGGTAATTTGACAGACATTAGAAATCATAAAATTTTCATTAAAAAGAATATAGCATCCGAAATGGAACTTCCCAGACATTTCACAACCGCATAAGAAAATAATTGCCATATTTGTTTAATTATTTCTTGCTTTATGAACAAAAAAATATTAATAAGCCACAACCCAAGGGAACAATTTAAAAAGTTTTAAGCTGAGATTAAATTTCAAAGAAGAATATCTGAATATCTCAACCAATACAAAAAAAAAGAATCTAGGAGATTACTCTGAGTTGTTTGACACATCTATACACTTAAAAACCTAGCCTTTATGATATGCAGAGACTTTTCTTCGAAAGAGCATTAACATTAGGTGAGTCGATTAGAATCAAAAGTCAGAATACTTCCAACGAAAGCAAACCAAACGTTGTGTTTTTATTCTTTCTTTTTTTTAGTGATAGGCAAGGCCGTATCATGGTGGGAGAGGTAATAGGTTCGCCCCCCCCCCCGAAATTTTTGTCTGAATCGTAAAAAACTAACAGATATGCAAATAAACAAATTCTTGATGCGTTTTGTTAAAATACCCCCCCCCCCCCCCCAATAAAATCCTGGATTTGGCCTTTGTAATATGCCTAGCCACAGGGCTGTCTCCCTCTTTTTTTCGTTTTTACTGAAAACCATGCTAGTAGTTCCACCGAATGAAGCTCTTTTATATTACTACTACTGCTACTACTACCAACAACTTACTGCAGCACCAAACCGCCTCAGGCCAACACAGCTGAGCAGGCTCCTCGTCCACTCCAATCTATTCAAAGCTTACTCTTAGCTCCTACCCATGATGAACGATTTTCCTCTGAATTCTTTAATTTCGCTTAAATTTACTTTTTAATTTTGTATTTACACTTTCCTTTCTTCTTCTTTTTTTTTTACATCGTGGCGGAACTATGCACTAATTCACAGCAAGGTAAGGGTGTAACATAGTCGAAAATATGTTGCATGGGTATTTATCTAAATTTATATTCGTAGTTGATAATTTGAGCAGTATAGAAACCAAACTGATAAGCTTTACTTCATACAATTATTTGATATTATATCATCAAACCGCATAATGAACTTCATTGTGCATGTCAGTACGAATATTTCTAAAGAGGAGGAATCAAGGACCCTAACTTAAAAAAGTTTCATGCCACTGAATACGAAGCAATTTCTTTCGGAAACCAATTCGACTACCTCAATACTAAAGCATAATAAAATGTACTGCAACACATTCTCTGTGCTTTCAAATATGGATGAAAAAAAAAAAAATTCTGTCTTACAGGACAACTGGCGAGTTAAATGGGCAATACATTTCCTTTGTCAATTTTTACAATTATCCTTTTTTATAATTATTCAATTTGGCTTTTAGAATCGCTCAGTCGCTATTTGCATACTTTGCTAGTAAATTACCATTTGATGATTACTCCGCCTATTTACTCCGCCTATACCAGCGTAAACACGAACCATGCATAAACAATCAAAATAATCTCTCTATCATCTTGGAATAGGATATCTTTTCACTTGTGCGTTTTTATTTATTTATCTTTTCAATTCTCCAGGCAAATGCATGCTCCTATCAATAGCTTTTGCATTACAAACTGGCAATGCGTCTGTTTATGAGAGATATCGTAAACTACAACACTGGTCTGCAAGCAAGCAAGCAAGCAAAAAAAAAGTGGATTTACACCTGTTACACCTGAATTCAACTGATTAAGCAATAATATCTTCTATTTACAAAGAAAGGTTCTGTATTTTGAATCTAACGTTATTTTCTATCTTATAACCGTTGAATTTGTAACATTTAATAATAATAACTCTTTATTTCCATAATAGCTTATAGCTAGCAGCGGACGTCAAACAATAAGAAAATATAACACATGAGATCAGATAAATAAATATAAAAATAAATAAACTTTTTCACAACTTTTGATAGATTTCCTTTTCAACCAGTTCCTCATTATAGTGGTTCACGAAGTATGGAACAAACGATGATAGGTACCTTTTTGATGCCTTTCGGGGTGGGGGACAAAGGAGTTGGCACGACGAAGTGAGGTTCTAATTTCAGCTGATTCTAAAGTATTCTAAAGTACCCTCTTAAACAAATTTGGAGAGATAGAACAAAAAAAACATATACATAATTCGAATATACTTCAAACTACGTAAGTATTCATATTTTCACACCAAAAAGAGTTTTATTGCAGGTCAGTATGATGGACAAGGATACCATTTTTTCATTTTTTTATAAGGAATATCGCTTGATGTTTTGTTTATCTTCGAAGGCCATTTGGAGAGTAAAAAGCCCGATTGTATAAAAACTTAAATCATTGATAGAAAAAAGCAAAACTTTATTTACCTCTTCGATACTTTGGATACTTTTCTACGTTGTCGTCCATCAAATTAAGGGTTTTGTTTTACAAAATTTTCTATTCCTTCTACATATATTAACAACCTCTTTAGGTCCATCATCACTGTCATAGTGGTTTCCAATCAAAAAGTCTTTCAAGTTTGGGAATCAGTGGAAGTCACTGGACGCTATGCCTGGAATGTATGGTGGATGCTCAAGACTTCCAACTTAAGCTGCTGATGCATATCTTTCATCGATGCGGGTGAGTGAGGACACGCATTGTCGTGTAGGTGGAACACGCGGCTGGTTTATATTTTCTTTTCTTTAGGGTGGGGGAGGGAGTGAATGGCGCCATTCCAGTGGTTGACGCTTATTTTCTGGAGTGATGTGTGAAATTCAAGCCTCATCACCAATAACAATGCGATCCAAAAGCTCATCGCCATCTTTATGATAGCGGCAGAGACAAATCAATGCGGCCCCCATTAACCTGTTTTTGTGTTCTTCTAACAACATTCGGGCAACTCACCAAGCCCTTTTTTGTAACCAAGTTCACCATTGACAGTTCCGTATAAAATAGTTCTTAAATTTCGTTAAAATCGCCTATCTTTATAAATTTCCCATTCAGTTTTTCCTCCTAGCTCAAAAGAAGGCCAGCCCGAGGGTTCCTCACCAAGCACATTCGCCCGTCTGCCCTTAAACATGATGAACCACTTTCGAACTGATGCTTCGTTCATCATATTTCCATATATTTTATTTTCAACCGGAAATTTATCTTTAATGTTCTAACGATAGCAGTTTTCTTGAATTCAAAAATCTTGAAATAAATAAATTTCTTGATATAAATAAATTTTAGTCAGTTAAGCATTATCTACAAAGTTGGAACTGCAAACAGTTCCAACTTCTAGGAGGGTATTGAAGTGTTTTTTAGTGGGGCCGTACTAATTAAGAGGATTCCCCTTTGATTATTTTTAGCATAGTCTCTAAGTGTATATCTAATCCAGTCACCCTAACATGGACCTTAAGATAATGGTTCATAAATTGGACTTAATCGAGGATTTTGGACAGTTAAAAGTATTTTAATATTTTCGTTTTGCTGGAAATAATATTCATCAGAATTACAAAAGCAGAAATAAAACAAAATTAAATTAATACAAATGTTATCTAAAAGACCAAAAGAAATGTTTGGCTTGCAAATAACTAGCCTCGATTACACAAACATAGATAATCAAACAAAGGGATATATACTAAAATTACTTTCTAATCAAAGAATAATATTAATAGACCAAAATATGGAACATTAACATTGCAAATTTCATGAAGTTCAAGCACATTCCATAATAAACTGATCCATGCAACAATGGGTAGTGGGTAGGCAAAGTGGGTTTCAATTTTAATTTAATTCTTGTAATTTCTTTTTGTCTTCCATTATTTTTTTTTTTTTTTTTTTTTTTTTTTTGCTTGAACCTTAGAGCTACTCACCAAGTTTATAGATTTAATGCTAACGCTTTCAATTTAAATAAATCAGCTTCTTCCAAATGGAACATCCTATTTAACCTGATCCCCTATTATATAAACTACTGACTGATACAGAGTAGAAAATTTTTAGCCCCTTAGAAAAGATACAGCGCATGAGGGTGGTTAAAAAGAAGAAAATTACGCTATAGGTTATTCGCTGATGGTACCCTAGGGATGACCAAGAAGTTTTGATTTTTGATCTGACGAGTCTGTCAATTTAGAGGTAAATGTATTTCTTTTACCTCGAGCATCACATCTCACCAAAGAGGAAAGTGGGCAGTCTTTTTAAAATCTTAGATCATTTCATTTAAGGCATTTCCACCTCTTTTTTTTGTTCAATGAACCAGGGGACAGTCACAGCCTCTTCTGCCACACACCCTAGACGACGTCTTTGACTTTGTTAAAAAAAAATCGAATACAATTAAATGTTGACAAAAACATACCTTCCGTTCATGCTCTAACTGTTCCTGTTGCAGCTTCAACTTGTCCAATATCTGTGATTCTTCTTCTGCAGTTCCACAGAACGAACCATGAGCTCTCTTTAGTCTATAAGGAAATAACGAAAAATACACAAATATTGTAAATTTTTCAATAAAAAACATTTATAAAATATGTATATTTATAAATATACATACATTTTTCTGTATTTATACATAAATACATAAAAATACATATGTAGTCATAAAGAGAATAACGAAAAATACAACAAATATCCGAACAAGCCTGTTTAAATAAGCGGTAATTGTATAAGGTCACAGAATCTGAAGAAAATAATGCTGGAACCTGTAAGTACAATTGCACTTTTTAATCAGACAAAAGAATAACCAGAATAGAGATTATGGTTCTTTAGTGTACATGATTGTTACCTATCTTATTCACCAGGCTCTTAGTCAAAAGACGTCGAAATCAGAAGACAGCCATACATCCTACTTCAGTGGGATTCGCCGGTGGACAGTTTGAGCGAGTTTTCTCTTGTTTTCTTCACTTGAAAGATTAAACAGTCTCTGGCTATGAATATAGTGTGTTTTGGGGAAGCTATCACACAAACATAGATGTTTGTTTTATTTGATCGATTCTAAGACTAAGAATTTCATTCCCATGTAAAATTTATTCTTTTGGATCGCTGAAATTCCATATGCAAAATATCTGGCTTATAGTCTATTCCTAGTTTTCTGTGCTATCAAAATATTTTTCCATTTACTTCATATTACACACAACTATTACACATGTAATAAAAATGTCGTCGGTTGTTCAGTCTTGTTTTTGTTATGAAAATGAAGTCTAGTATCAGAAATAATTCACAAAGAATGGGCTTACTACTGCAACAAACCCTTGAAAGCTGAGGCTGACTCACTGGCAAACACTCCTTCTCCATCTAATCCGACTCAGAAATTCTGTTCCAGCCACCTCCAACAAATCCCAAAAGATAATTTCATTTTTGCAGTTTCAGAGCTATTGTCCGATCTTTCTCTTATGCATGTGCCACATCATAGTTACATCTATCGATAAAGAAAGCCAAATATCATGAATGGCAAGGCAATTTTCTCGATTTTAGCGTCACACTTGTATTTAAAAAGCAAAAAAATGAAATTGCAAGAAATAAGTTCAAAGAGTTTGCACCAACAGTAATTTGTGTTCAACTCTTCTCTACTAATACCTAGTCTTCGTAACTTTTGTCAGATTCCTCTCCCAGATAGAAAACAGCTGTTCTAAGTTTTCATCTTTTCTAGTTTTAAAAATTATGCCTTAAACCTTGACTCTGATTGGTCAGTCAAAAAATTTATGTTTGAAAGTTGAACAAAATTCAACTCGAGAAATTACGAACGGCGAGCGTAATTGGCGCTGAAGTCGTGCGTAATTTTGATTTTATTGACAAGTGTGACTATAATGTGGCACCGGCATTACGCTCTTGGGCGCTATTTAGGAGAACTCTTCTAGAGACACGGTCTTCGTGCTCATTTTTTTAATTACGGATACAAATGTTAAAACTATTAAACTTACAGACCAGAAATTTGAGTTATCCGCAGCCTAGGAATTTCATTATCAGACTTTTGTCCACAAGAAGAGGAGTGCATTCAAAATTTGTATGGAGAGAATAAAATTTCTAGCTTTATTAGTCCTTAAATTACTATAAAAAAGATACCTTTGTCAATCCCTTTAATACATCGTTTCTCAGTCGGGAGGAGGGGATTCTAGCCGCTAAGAAATGTTCGAATTCCATTGGCAAGCGGTTGTAGCGGACGGTAAAAATTACATAGCTATGTACGAAAGAATACTTGAACATAAATCAACTGGTCTCAATGAAATACATGTACAAATTTCTCAATAAAACTTGGAAAAGTTAAAAAGCATGTATCAGTGATTAACTAATGAGAAAATCAAGCTTAACTGATAAAACATATAGTCAATCTAAGATTGCAATGAATTACAAGGGAGTCGTGAAGAGGCTGATTTTTTTTCTAAGACTGTCTGGCAGCTGTGACACGAAAAAGGTTGAGGAACGGAGCTTTGAAGTTATGCAAACATTGAAGTTATGCACACAGAGTGTACTGTACTATCAAATTTATCTCAAGAAAGAAATGAGTCTTAGCAAAATTTAATAGTATTAGAACTGGGAAAATAAAAAACAATTCTAGTCATTGTTATCATGTTGAATATCAACTACTAGAGTGTATGACATCAGAGAAAATGAACATATTAATATTGCTTAATTCGACAATTGATAGTACTACTACTAACAACTCACTCAAGCACTAAGCCGCCTGAGACCAACACATCTGCACACACTCCTCCAAAAGCACAATGTTTGGTAATATGCCATTCTTCATTTGTAAAATGTGGCCTAAACATCTTAATCTTTCTTTCATTATAGCCATAAAAAGTGGGATCATTCGACGTTTGCGCACAGCTAATTGTCTGATACACGATCAGTCAAATGAGTTTCTAAGACTATCTTTGGGTAAGTCCTCCGAAAAATATTTAAAAAATATTCCACAACCTTTCGAAGCGCCCATGTTTCACAACCATACTTGACCATTGTTATTACCTTGGTTTCCAATACTCTATTCTTAACTCGCAGACTTATCTTCCTATTCTTCCAAACTTCGTTCAACTATGAAAAAACAAACAAAGACATCAGGCCTTGTATATTCTACTTTTTATACATTCACTGTACCCAATCAAAAAATATAATTTTATTGGGAAACTAGTACAAATAAAACGTACTTGAATTCCTTAAAAGAAGTATTTGGACCACCAAACTGTATTCAAAACTGAGCATTTTTAGGATTGGTTGGGCTTTTCGCAAAAGAAAGAATTTACAAATTTATTTTATTTTATTTTTGTTTATACACGCATATTTGAAAGACACTTTCAATAAGTAACAGCCATCCCTATCTATCAATACTGATATCGGATATGGTACACCACTACCAACTAGCAAATAATTCAGGATATGCAACCTATTCTAGCATGCTTAGTATAAATCATTTTCACAGATAATTGACCTTTACGATATGAGCGGATACGGCAGTGATAACAATTAGAGAGGGGGCATTCTCCGTCCTAGATTTTTTGGTCTTCCGTAGATTTTGACTCTTTGGAAAGGATAAAACCTGTGTTAATATTCTAGGGAAAGGATAAGAAGCCAAAGGTTTCAAAAATGAAAAGGGTATTTTGTTAATATATAGTTTTACGCAATAAAGGCCAGAGACCAAGGACAGGTTATTTTCAGAATTAAATCAGAGTAAATTAAACCAATTAAATCAGAATTGGTTCCTGATGCCACTACCATAAAATTGTTGACATTCAAAGCATCAAGAGTACTAGTGAATGCTAAAATATTTGTACTAAAATCAAATTAAAAAATTAATACGTGGTGCGTAAAATCCTCATGAAGAGTCCTTCACATCTCCTAAGACACCTTCCGAGGGTTCTATGGAGTCCTTACCAAGGAATAATAAGTCTTAAAGATAACATGGACATATTCATAAAATTTTTTTTGTCGCTCATATTAAAAAGATTGTAGACCATTTATCTTAAAAAGAAGGTATGGAGATAGAATGTTTGGAAAACATTAAGCAATACCAAAACAATGCTTTGCAAATAACATCAGAAATGCTGCACTAAATGATAGTCACTTAATAAACAGAAGATATAATAAATATGTATTACACAATATAAGTAAATAACGGCACCTTTATATATATTATATATAAAGGTGCCGCATTATATATATTAAAACGGAGCATCTCTTCATTATATTATTATAAGTACAGAGAGGTATAACCCTTAAGCCCGACTTGTAAAGAGGATTTTTCGGGAGAGGGGGTGAAAACAGGGAAAAAGGGCACGTAAAAGTCACAATTTTTCCAGCGATTTCCTAAACCAATCCCAAACGACATTCATCTTCCCCTTTGTGCAGGCACATATAACACCGTCCGAAGCCAATTTTTTCAGTTCTTATAGTATTCATTAAGTGTGTTTACATTAGTCAGGCAAGCTTATTTAGAAAGAAATAATTATAGGCAGAAAAATTAAACAAAATAGATTAAAAGTATTTTATTATTCAGAGCATTCAGAAAGATATTTGAGCTCACTTTTTAGTCAAAAGATAGCTTGAGACCCAGAACAACAATTCAGCTTGATTTTCTCATTGGCTCAGTGCAAAACAGTTAAAAGGCAAACTCAGATTCCAACTCACAGTGCTCGTTCATAAATAAATTACCACGATGGCTTGGCAAAGGATTATTATTCGTTTTGTTCCAGTAAACATACATATTTAATGTGTTGATGTAAAAAAAAAAAGTTTATTCAACTTTAGTTTTCCCTGTTTGAGTTATATTGCTAAACTTATGCAATACTTCCACTCCAGCGATTCTGAGTTAGTCAAGTTTGATCTTTCAATTGTCGCATAACCGGTCCGACAAAACTTTGTTCATAAGATAGTCTGAACACATACAAATATCATTTAAAAGACAAAACAGAAGCAGAAACCCAAAAAGTCTGCAGGATCCTGATTTTTCTTAATTGATTCCCCATTTTTAAAATTGGCTTGCTCAAATTTACCCGTCTAATAGAGATACACCACCCTAGAAGATTTTAGTGTATGTACTTTAAAATAGTGCCTTTAGTTTATGATACCCAAATTCAATACATTAAAGACAATTGACATAATAGAAGTCGATTTTATTACTTTATTTTATCTAAGCGAAAATAAAGAATTTCCGCACTGTGCCATTTTTACTAATTTGTAGTTTAAACAAAGATTTGTATAGTTTATCTTGAAAAGCAGGCTATAATGCAAAAGTTCTTAATGTCATTTCCTTCACCATATTTAGTGCTATGCGGATACAGTGCGGTAACCCATTTATTACCAAAAGAGAAACCGAACTAAAATAGAAAAATTTATGCAAAATTTAAATATGCAATCAGAATTTCCAAATACTCGAAATTTTTAAGCAATAATATTTCCAAAGTACGTTTCGCCCCAAATTTAAGTGTTTAAAAATGCGTTAAAATAAAAACGTTAAAATAGTAGATTTATCACTAAAAATATTCATAAATTTATGAAAATTATTAATTTCCGGTAAAAATAATCAAAGTAGAAAACAAAGAACTGATGAAGACAGCATTATATGCCGAGATGCCTTAACTGACTGTTATATGAGTTTGAAACTACTGGACTATGAAAACACTTTGGTGACAATCAAACAGTACCCTGTGAATTATGAAAATTATATATTTTGAATCTGTACTGCTATATTGGTAGGTTAGCTACATATTTGTAATCAACAGCTTCAAAAATCCTTCAATACTAATTTTGCTGATAGAAAAACACTATTATGATGTATTTAGTGTGTTTCGAGTTAGGACTTTAATATTACAGTATTATCTCCAGCTTTGAAATCAATAGCCTGAGAGATCTATAAACACCAGGTTTGGCAAAAAGCCAGCATTATCCGTACAATATTTTCTCGATATATTTTGAATTTAAATTTCTGCACTGCATTATCCTTTAGGACAGTCATAATTTTCAGGATGAGGGGATAACTGTCCAAGATTCTCAGGCAAAGGCAAAGCTGTCGCAAAGGTCTCTGCCGAGTTTTCTAGTCTTGATGAACATAGCAAGGGATTCCCTTACTTCCCTACTTGCACAGGCGTTGCACTTGGCCGCGTCAAATACTCTGCTCTGAGAGTACTGAAGGTTCTACAGAATATTCGTTATGACTAAGTCATTCCGTCCATATTACATAACAAATCCTGTTACATAACGACAGTCACAAACTAGCCGGCCTTGTAACATCATCACCCCTGATCCATGATATATGATTTATTAACGCTAAAAGCCCTACTGGGCCATGGTTAATACACAATACGCTTCAAAAATAATAAATGAAAACACTCTTATTATAAACAAAACGAAAATAAAATAAAAATAAATCTAAAGAAAATGATCTCTATGCTCCATGCCCAATCCAATAAACCTTCCCAAATTCTTTATCCCAAAAAATTGTTTATCTCTTAATATATTAGCCACCCATTCCTCCCTTTCGAGCCACCCCGGAAATATTTCCCCTCTCAAACCTCAACTCCTTAAATAAACATAAAAATGAATTAAATCATCATTTCCGTTTCCCCCACACATCGGACAAAATATTTGCTCCAAAACTGCTAAAGTCCACCCCCACCCACGTCATCCTTGTTCTTAAACCAAATGGTGACATGGCGCATAGTTCATGCATTGGTAAGGTCTATGAGTGCATTTCCTACAGAACTTTCAGCACTTACATTGATTCGAAAAACCAAACTAGCGACAAACAGTAAGGATTGTACAAGAAACACTTGACCTTAAGACTGGCTAAATGTCTAACGGTAGGAGTGGTTCAAGCTTCGGCCCAGGCTCATTTGGCCATTAGAAAATTTTCATGTGAGACAGCAAATGTCTTTTGATGCAATTTGGTATGAGGACCTATTGAAGAAACTCCAAACCCATTGATTTTGCGGTGGTCTAATCAATGTCCCTTCTCAATGTGTTTTCTAGGCATGTTTTTTTTTTTTTTTTTACTACCAGTAATACCGCATATGCAGCTGACAAAAAACACGAAGACGCAGTCCCAACTTCACTTTTTCTGCAAGCAGATCCTTTTTGACATAAAAAAGCAATGTGAAGGGTAGGAGATAAATTTTTACGTATCCAAATCAAAAGGAACTATTTGTCACCCGATAGAAGGTCTCGTGTGGGCATCGTGACTTAATCTATGATAGTGAAGGTATCAAGAGAGCTAGAAAGTTGACAAACTATGCCATCTAGGAAAACTTATATCGTCAGACTTCTCTTTCGGCGGACGACTAGAAAAGTCTACTCTTTCTGCGTGACAAAGCTGGTCTAATTCTTCATTCTAACAATTACCATCCAACTCAATCATTCCTCATCACAAGTCTTACGTCAGGCATATTGTTGAGTACAGATAGCCACTTTTGGTGGAGGCTCCTAAAGGGCCTCATTAACAACACTGCAGGAGATCCAAAATACCCTTTTAAGACAAACTGTAGCAGCCATTATATAGCGCTACAGCCTCTACGTAAGGAATTCGACGTGGCGTCAATAGCTGTTTTCAACAAGTACATACATTACCCTCCCCCGGACGACCTATCTCAACTAGTATCGTCATTTGCCTAGGCAACAAAGCACCCTCGGACTAACTATAGGAGGTCATCTCAGTACTGATTACAAGAACAAAGCTTTGTCAGACTCTATTTTTTATGACGTAGATAATTTCGGAGACCACACTGCCTTTCCATGACGATAAAATAAAAGTTCAAAATAGGGATAAAATCCTTTTTAATAGACAGTGTATAATAAATTTCACAAAAATACCAGATATTTCGGTCACATATACAGTGACCGTTATCAGTAGTAAAACTGTTTTACTACTGATGACGGTCACTGTATATGTGATCGAAATATCTGGTATTTTTTGTGAAATTTATTATACACTGTCTATTAAAAAGGATTTTATCCCTATTTTGAACTTTTATTTTATCGACTCTATTTTTTCGCTAGGAACGGTCTCCTATCCCGAGGCTTCATCCCTTATGCCCTTCCAGTACATTCTTTCAAAAGAAATTTTAGCATACAAAAACCATTGAAAAAAATAGGTGAAAAAGGATGTTATTAAAAAGAATAATAATGTCAAGGGAAAACTTTCTTTTATGGAATCAATTACCACGATATTAAAGAAAGACTGTTGATTTTTCAGAAGTAATTTATTAAATCATCTTAACTTTCATGCCACCGTACGCTTCTTCTACTTTATCCCTACCATTCATTAGTATTATGTTCACGTGTAATTTACTCTGTCCCATTCCTACTTCCCGCAACCTGTATAAAGCAAGTCGAATTAGTACTATGTATTCCTCCTGGTGAGTAATACAGCAAAAAGAAAGAAATAAAGAAAAGTCAAGCTCTATATGCATAACATTGAGAACAAACCTTTCAAATAAGGCTTCCATTAATTCCATGTTTCTTCTAGCAGTTGAAACCTTTTCTTCCTCTGATCTCTTCCATTTCTCAAACTCACAATCTTTTTTCGCCTGTTTTTCATAAAGATTTACTAAAAGTACCTCATCTTCGCGTAGTTTCTGAGAATGTGACTGAAGTTCACTTATCAAAAGAGCTCTCTCCATCTCCACCTACGGATTACTAATAATTAAAGAAAATATAAACACAAGAAAAATCCTAAAAATAAGTAGAAACTTTAGCACGTTTTTTTATCGGACACATTTGAATGTTTACTATCCACTTATCGCCAGTGAGTTTAGAAAACAATAACGCGACTATTGGGAACGATACATGCGATATAAGTAAACTCTGAAACTAGCAATTTTTAGGGTGCTATATCCCAAAAAGTGAAGTCATGGTTACATTTAGGTTCACAGGAATTTATTTTTAAATGAAAGAGAAAGGGGGGCAATTTAAAAATATAACAAGAAACAGAATTACGAGTAAAAGTTGCACAAAAATAGATTAATCATTCCTTCACCATAAATCTACAGTCTAAAGCTTAGAGATAACTATGTTTTGTTGGCAACCTCCAACTTGAATCCTTCAAACATGTTAGGATGTTTCTTTACTTCGGTTCCATTAGCAATTGGCTCTTACTTTGGCCAGAATGGTATGACCTGGACAAAATATTGCCGTTAGTAACAAAAGAACACTATGTGGTCTTACGAATAATTCCGTCGAACACTTTCTGTAGAAGTTTAGATTCTGATTGGAAGTATTTTAGTATAGAGTGTTTACACTACTTGGAAGACAGTGACCATATGTGAAGCTTGGAAACGGGATATTCATATCAACCTCCAAACCTTCTAAATTCATCAAGAGTTTTGTGAAACAATCCACATGGTTTAACTTATTATGGTGAATAGAATAACTGTAAAGCCCTATGAATAGCACATTAAAGATGTCTGAAGATTGCCGTTTTATTTATTTATTATTATTTTTTTTTGGAATGAGATCATTCCAATTCTGACAAATGATATTGACAATACTGACATCCTTAATGAGTATAATTATTAAGACTTCTTACAGAGTGATGACGAAGCTGCAAATCTGACGATTTTACGGAAAATATACAATTGTAGGATCTTATTCGGCAATGGAAATATATTAAACTTACATATTGAATGAAATGAGTTCAATGTCATTTCATAAAAGCGAATTTATTTGCTTGATCCATCGAGAATATCCATCAGTTCTTCTGCGTTAAAGGGAATACCTCATGAATACTTTAATTTGTATGCCTATACAGCCGGGTCTCTGCCACGGAATTCTATAAGTTTTTGTTTTTTTTAGTCTTCTTAATGTAGAAAAACTCCTTTCAGTCGTGCTGGTAAAAATGTAGCAAAAACCTTTAATAGCGAATGGTTATTATGGAAGAAGCTACTGTGATAAGCATTCGGAGCGTTAACTTTTTTTTCTGGTATTGCATTCTGTGGGGTAGGTTTCATAATACTTGAATCTGATCCGACTCTAATCTGGAAGCAGTAATGCCAAACTACTAGAGCTCCTATCTTGCTGTTAAACAGGACACCTCGATTTTGGGCAAATCTTCTGAAGGAATGAGTTTGCCAGAAGGCAAAAGGATTTTGAATAAGAAAGAATAACCGTAATAACAATGTATTTGGTGAACATATTGGTAAAAATTATCATGTTAAGACTAATTGTCTTGAATGTATTAACAGAGTATATATATATATATATATATATATATATATATATATATATATTATATATATATATATATATATATATATATATATATATATATATATATATATATATATATTATATATATATATATATATATATATATATATATATATATATATATATATATATATATATATATATATCATAGGCAGCGCAATAGCGCTGCCTAGGTAAAGAACGATGTTGGCACAATGTGTTATAGTTTTTTTTTTTTTTTGGTTTCCATATTAGGGCACTTCGTATCGAAGGAGTTGTCATAGAAATTTGGAAAAGGGCTCATTCGATTGGAAATTGGAACGGCTAGTACCCTTTTCAATAGTCGAAAGAGATTGGAAGGCAACTAACACCCCTTCCACGCCCACCATTTCCCCAAACACATCCAATCAAATTTTGAGATAACAATTTTGTTCCCATTTTTCCCATTTGGGGAAAAATTTAAGTGGGTCCTAATTTCCATATTTTCACAGTTTTTAGCTTTTTCTCCTACATAAGTTTTTATTTGTTCTTATAGTTGACTTTTCATTTATTTATCAAATTCATTCACGGAATAAGTAGAGATCCGTATGTTTCTTTTTTTGTTTTGAACAACTTAATTATTTTTGTTTTTCAAGGACTAATAATACCTTCATTACACGGAAATAAGACAAATAAGATAAGGGTTATCGATCTCACAATAGAGCACAGCCTGTCCTTACGAAAAATTGATATTTGGAGGCCAAATCAGGCTTATCACAGACCCACACATGGAAGCAATTAATCTGTCAATAAAAGCTTATCCAAATCATATCAAGCTTTCAATTAGATAGAAAAATAGAAAGAAAAATGACAGCTCTTCCCGTTGATTGGTAGGGAGCCAGGCACAAGCTGTGCTTTGTAAACAGGAGAAACATTCCGATCTATTATTTCTGGAAAACAAGGAACAGGTTTAAACATAATTGAAAGCCGTAGAAATACGACATGAAAATATATTCAGTAAAAAAAAAACTAAATTTTTAAATGGGGCAAGTTCGATATGCCTGATAAGTAAGTAAAAGTGGTGAGGCACCATCTTGAGTGGAATGCAAAAATGTGGCTATTTATCTGGCCTAGTCAACGCACAGTTTTTGGTCGGCTTCACCAAGAAAAGTTTCGCGGGAGTAGCACTATGGTTTTGTTTCTTCGCCATTGATGAAAGGCTGTAGTTATCAACCCCTCAAAACTTTAAAAATGGCATAGTCCCGTACTAGATATTCAAACTGACATATATTTATTTTAAATTGTATACCAGAAACCAACAATAGGCACTTAATACACGTATCTAATCCCTTTCCCTGAATACAGAAGTGCTTATTGATTCATCCTTGCCAGTCACTCTCTGTAGTAGAGGAAAACACCAGAGTCCACTTGGCTCTTGCAGCCTGTCTCATAAATTTCAGGCAGATCTTGGCACATCCCTGCTGAAAATAGCTGGGGCTCAGATGATGCGTATGCCCATAAAAATCTGTCTTCTCCATCCTGTTGGCCCAAGGTATTTGTCCCATAATTTTCAAGCCGATTTGTCCAAGCCATAATTTTCAAATGAAAGAAGAAACAATGAAGACAGAAAAAAACGTGCCTTCCTTTCTGCCGAAAAGTCAACGGACAGAGAGGGGGGAGGATGCTGGAGGACCAACTTTCTGCCCGCAATCAGATATAGTGAATATACTTGTATGAATCCAGTTCAAACAAGGTAAGAGTAACTTTCCACTAAAAGTTGGCGATCAGGTGGAGGAGCGGTCAAGGACACATCTCGGTCCTTCAATCAATCAATCATTTTATTAATACTAAACTCTATTACAAACGTAAAGAAAAATTATTTGGCCCAAGAAGCTTGGCTTGTTGTGGGCCATACAACACAATAATAAAGCACTAAAGCACTCATTCACATTTAAAGTTTTCCCGGTTCAAATAAGTTACAACATATCTACGTTTCTACTAAATAGCTGGTGGTGGGAGGGTTTAGGGTTACGGAGTCGCCAATGGCCCGCTTTGTCTCTCTAGTCATATGCAATATTGAACATCCTATGTGATTTTGGTTCAATCAAGGCGCAGTACGTAGCCTTTCTCCCAAAAAGTTGACAAAAAGAGGGACGAGGCAGCGGTATCATTTCACAAAAATGTGGAAAAAACGATAATCTACAGCAGTATCTGCTATTTTTATGTTTGAAGTGAGCAGTCAGTTTAATCCCCCCCCCCTAAAATAAGCACCAGTCATAATCAAATTACGTATATTATATTGATGTATGTTATAATATTGTAATTTGTATACTGTACCTATGTACAGTATTACTGCAACTATGAATAGTATAATTAAAATTATGTTGTAACAAGTTTATCATCTTGCAGCATATAAGAGCACAGTATTTTATTTATTCTTTCTTTATCATTCGAGTTGGTATATTTTTTATTTTAATTTGCTGCTTTATTAATTTTTTTTTAAAATAAATTAACATTTAATGGTACCATCTTATTTCGTTATGCAATCTTCTTCTTAGATTTTTAGTTTGTATACGCGTAAGCAAATAATTCCCAAGACAACGCTGGTTGAGCATGACAAAACAAAAAAATTTAGGAGAGCGAGAAAAGCGAGCTAAATCGCAGCCAGTGTCGTTCAATCATTGGCTGAGATTTGTCACGTTCTTGTTCATTAACCTGCATTTCTTGCTTTCGTACACATGCAAGGTAGAACAAGGAAACACTTGCTGTAAAATGAAATAGATTTAAAGAAGTTTGAATGTTAAACCTACATTGGTAACCATTTTTTTAGAATCTACCTATCATAAACCTTACCTATCTACCTCTAATTTACCTTTTGATTATCATCATTAGCTACTACAATAAATGCTTAAACAATCTACAGTAGGCTACACATAGAAACTTCTTTTTGTAGTTCTAGCTTTAAGGAGTCTGCTGGATATGTTACCAGTTTTTAGGGGTCCATCATCGTAAAAAGTTTGGGAACCACTGTTTTAGATCAAAAAAGCCTGCGAGAATATTGTTTCAAATAGTTATATATCTTGACAAACATAAGAAAATAAAAGCAAAAGGAACTTACCCCACTTACTGCTTCTGTTATTTGTTTTTCAACGTCAATTATCTGATTTTTTAATTTCGTCATGGAAAAGGATACACTTTGCCGGTGAGAGTTTTCTTCCTCGTTTGAATTGCCCTAAAAGTTAAAATAGAGCCAATAAGTAACATGTTACGATTGATACACCTCTACCAAGCACATAAACCCGGGGAACGGAATCTCGGAATTGCAGAAATCCATATAATTCTCATATAATATTCCTGTTTGTGATGTCCTCATAGATTTGATCTCCCCTCTCCATCTTCTACGGAGATAAATAACTGACCGTTCAAAATAACTAACTCTATACAGCATTGTTTAGTGGGTCAAGATCTCGTATACAAGGGGTTACAACGATAATTTAAAAACTTACTTCAGAAAGAACGATTTGTTTATCCATAGATAGATTTCAATCCAAATTACATAGAAATGCAAAAATAAAACTTGGGAAAACAAATCGCCATATTCATGTTTTAACTAATAGCCTATGATATAATTAGACTTCACTGAAAAATATTTTACTTAGGCTTAAGTTACTATTTATTGAATGGAATAGGTCTAAAGGTGATTCACCGCATTTTGGTGAATCACCGATGATTCACCCAATTTTTCTTTTTTGGGGGGAGGGGATGAGGGTCACGACACTAAAAGCTTGAGACGAAAAGTTGAGACAACAAGCCTGTAAAGCAAATACACAGTATAGTGTATTTAAAATATATAAGCCACACTGGCCATGGTTTAAAAAACAGAGCCTAAACATTAACAGTGTTACACAATGCTTTCAAACAAGACAAGACGCTTTAGCACGAAGTTAATACAAACATCATAAACTCTTATAAAAGACATTCACAATACATATTGTGATACACGGTGCTTAATACACACGGTGCAAGACAAGAAATGTAAGATTATGATCCACCCATACCACCAACATTACTAATATCCATATGGAAGGTACTCCTCAGGATTCATATTATCAATTTCTTTCCATCTTTATACATCCCAAATAGTTCCTTCCTTAAATCAAATATAATGACAAAAAAAAAATTCTAATACACCATACACTAAACTGAGTCTGGCCAATTCTGTACCCTAAACTTCACAATTTACTTTGTTATTACCTCTAGTGTCACCGCATTCTCACAAGTTGAGAAAACCCCCTCAGATCCTCATTATTTAGATCAGCTTTCAGAAAATATCATTTCCCAGGCCCCCTATATCTTGGCATAAACTTCAAGTGATAGTGACGACATCTGTCGTCTTGCCATCGCTGTAGCTCTTGTCATTGCAAATTGTCTTTATTTCCTTGGTTAGTGACACAGCGTTTCCACCTGCTTCTTCCACGTAATTTCAGGCCCTGGACATTCTACGACTATTCAGAACCTTAGGCACCTGACTTGGACATCAATCTCTTTTACTGTCTAAACGCATTTCCTGAAGCAGCACCTTAAACTGTCTCTCATCAGACAGTAGAGCTATTCTTCCCCAGGATCTACGAGGATCTCGTAATATATTTTTTTGATTGCTTAATAGAAAGTAGACATAAACCACCCTTAATACTAAGCTGTTACATAAGCCTCCTGTCTATTGTTAATAGCATTCTTAAATAAGTCAGCTGGCGATTCAACAAACCCAGCCCTTTCTTATAACCCCATAATTCTGAACCAATTTGTATTTCCAAAAAAGACTTACTGTCGCAAAATCCATGGTTTACAGTTACGTACACCAAAAATTATTATGGCGTCGATTTGTAGTCTGAGAAACCCCTAAACGTACTCTACTCGATTATTTTGGATTATATACTCAATACCTATTATTGTTTTACATTCAAGGGGTCTACGCCAAAATCTCCCAATTTTGTTACAAGTCTAACTTCTTTTTTTTGGGGGGGGGGGTGGGTAAAACATGAGCTAATATGTGTCCAGCGTCTGTTGTTTGTCACTACAATTTGTTCTCATAAAAGTGGTACCAATTCTAAGAAGACGAAAACTGTGGTATGGCACCCAACAAAGTAAGAAACTTAAACATTGTTATTGTCAAAACTGTTCTTGGGAGACACGCTGTCCAGTTTCCTAAATGTTCTGATGCTAGATTCGGCAAACTTTCATATTTGTAGGCAGTAACATTGTAACTTGGTAGCCAAATTTTTCAAAAATTCACCCAGTCAAATCATCGTTACTTGTTTGCTTTTGGACATATGGGTTTTAAAAAGTTTGGTCGCAAAACGAGAATTTGAAGTGACAAATTATGAAAATTAGCCGAACCTTGCTTCGCTGCAGCAAATTATCATCTTATTCAGGCTATTCGCTTTGACACTTTGACTTGATTTAAGACAAGAAAGCGTAGAGTAAAAAATAGCAGCATATTCATTGATTTAATAGCTTCAAAACTTTACCACAATACCGCAATATTATTCAATGCTAGTAATAGTTTTTCCTTTATTAAAGGTTAAAACTAAGGTTTTGATAATCGATAGGTAAATAGACATCTGCTTAGTGCACAAAAAGGCCAAGGTAGCAAACAAATGAAAGCATATTGACAACACTAAATGACAGCTAAGATATTGTAAACCAAACCATTACTCGACACAATTCAGCTAAACAGGACGTAGTCAACAGTACATACACCTAAAAACGCGAGAAGGGGGCTGAGCTCTCCTTAAAATCCTAACAATGAAAACATTTCCTCCAAATTTATTATTTAACAAACCCTGTTTTCTTTGCTTTGACGAATATACCCCCTCCCGCCGAAATTAAAATCTAATAAAAGCAGCAATAGAGTATATATGCCTGCTATGTGCCCTCCTCAACGCCTCGCTCTTTACGCTAAAGTTTGACTTTCTCACAACTCTTTTTTTAAACAATAAAAACTTTAGCGTAAAGAGCGAGGCGTTGAGGAGGGCACAGCCTCTTTCATATACGGAATAATTTCTGTTCGTTTTAAGATTTAATGTCGCTCCTTACTTTCAGTTTAAAAAACTTTTTTTATTTATTTACAGGCTGCGAAAGCGGGGGGTTTGGGGGGCGGCAGCCCCCCAACTGTGCCTCCTAATCCCTGTACGTTTTAAGGTTCGACCTTGTAACTCAGCCTCTTTAACTCTTTAGAAAACGTAGTTTTTTTCAAATAATTTCTGCACGTTTTTGTACAGTTTATTACTTATTATTGCTTGACTAACTGTTAGATGATTGTGTATTATTCTTTTCTTTCTCGACAGGGTGTTTTAAGGGTCGACCTTGTAACTCAGCCTCTTTAACTCTTTAGAAAACATAATTTTTTTCAAATAATTTAAAAAAGAAACTGATTTTTTTTTTTTTATTTAAATTCAGTATATAAAAAATTTGATCTAACGATGAATCGAACTCGGGTTTTCCGCCTGACAGCCAGAAGTCTCACCGCTACACTAAAGAGACATTATTGAAATTGTTTTTTAGTGAGGTGATGAATTTTTTTTGACGCAAGCAAAACTTGATATTTGGTTTTTGGACCAAAGGAGTGATCAGATTGAGCTGAAATTTCGAGGATAAGCTCCCAGGCCCCAGGAAAGCTTATCCTCTAAATTTCAGCCCGATCAGACAGCGTTAAAGGGGGGTTGTGGTGGGAAAAATTAACATGGGCTAATATAGGAAAACAAGGTTTTTCGTAAATGTAAATTCGGGGGATAATTTTTTCGGTCTGAAAATATCAAAAGGCCCTAACAGGTCGAATTCTGCTTCGAATGAGTCCTCATTCAACCGGATCCGTTGCCAACTGTGGCCTGTAGGCGTGGCTAAGAAAAAAAAAAGAAATGATGAATTTTAAGTGGCTATATTTGGTTTTTTGAAAACAGGGAAGGAGTGATCGGATTGAGCTGAAATTTCGAGGATAAGCTCCCGGGCCCTAGGAAAGCTTAACCTCTAAATTTCAGCCCAATCGGACAACGTTAAAGGGGGGCTGTGGTGGGAGGGTCCAAACTTCCGGCCCAGTTTACCCCATGAAGATAAAGTCGGAGGAGGATGAAATTTTGCAAGTTTCTTATTTTGAGCTTGGGCTACAAAATGCGATTACCGCCGTCTCTCTGCGACCTCTAGGACCTGAAATCGCTTAACATTGTGGTGGGTCGCCTCTTTATAGAGGCACAAGTGTGCCTCCTTGATAAACTGACAATGCACATTCCATTTGTATTTTTTTTAGTAAAGTGCAAATTATATTCTGGCCTTAGGAAGGCATAGGGGTTTTGAGCCCTATTCATGTTAATTTCTGCTCGTTTTGAGTTTGACTAAGTTATTTATTGTAATTTCTGTTCGTTTTGGGTTTTATTTATTTACCGATGCTGATTTGTGGTAGTGTCACGCTTGGTAGATTATTTGATTTTATTTTTGCTCATTTTTAGTTAATAGAGTTCTTTACTTTGCTTTGAAAAACTTATTTTGTGGAAAGTTTTTTTTTAATTAATTTCCGTTCGTTTTATATTGAAATAGTCTTTTCAGGGAAAAAGAAAATAATAGTTTAAATCTTTTCTTTTTTTTTAAGACTTTATAGTTTGGCCTGCTATTTGTATGCTGGAAAAAATTTCAGCATCAATTAATATAGCAATTTTGTTCATTGTAGTTGAAGGGTCCGGAAAAAATGTCTTTGATGAAGATACCCCACCCTCCCCTCAAGCTCTCAGGGCAAGGGTTGTAAGTTATCCCGCTGGGGCATATAAGGTTTCTATAGAAAAGGTGGTCGTGTATACTTCGGAGGGGGCTTCATTGGATTGGTAATCTGAATATTTAGTGCCCTTTTTAAGAGTCAGAGCGCAGCAATGATATTACTAAAAATATCACTGAAACTTGTAAAGGAGCTAATTTGATTCAAAATTATAAGTTCTAGTGCCCTTTTTAAGAGTAAAAAGAGATTGGAGGGCATGCATCCCTTCTCTCAAGCTCTTTCATTTTCCAAATGCATAGTCAAAATTTTAAGACAGCAATTTGTTTCAGCATATTAAAACGATTCAGCAACTAGTCTTCAGGGATATTGGGCACATAATCAGCATCGATAAATAAATGTAACCCAAAACGAACAGAAATTACAATAAATAACCGAGTCAAACTCAAAACGACCAAAAATTACATAAGTTGGGCTTAAAACCCCTATGTCTTCCCAAGGCCAGAACAAAATTTACAATTTACTGAAAAAAATATAAATGTTTTTACTTTTATAACTTTAATAAATCAAATAATAATAACATTTTGATTACTAAATATCAGTATGTGTATATTAAACTGAAAATGCAAATTCGTTTGTATTTTTGTATAAATGAAGTGAAGGGCTGGGGAGGGGGTGTCATTTTCAAAGACCGAATTTCCAGAACTTTCTACTACGTTGAACAAAATGTCTATCTGACAATGTTTATTGGATGTGTTTGGAGGAATGGTAGGCGTGAGAGGGGGGTTAGTTACCCTCCAATCATTTTCGACTACTAAAAAGGGCACTAGCCCTCTCAATTTCCAATTGAATGAGCCCCTTTTGAAGTTTTACGACGACTCTATCGATAAAAACCTTAAATGCCCCCAGGGCCTAACTTACAACCTTTGCCGCTGGGGCTCTGGGGGGTTTGTCATCCTTAAATACATAATTTCCAGAACTTTCAACTACGTTGAACAAAATGGATATCTCTAAACATTGATTGAATGTTTATGGGGAAATGGTGGGCGTGAGAGAGGAGTTAATTACTCTCCACACACTTTCGACTATTAGAAAGTCCAATTTCAATTTCCAATCAAATGAGCCCTTTTTGAAATTTCTAGAACAACTTTCTATATAAACCTTAAATGCCCCCAAGGCATAACTTACAACCTTGCATTGAGGGCCCTGAGGGGGTTATCATACCAAAAGACCTAATTTCCAGAACTTCCAACTACGTTGAACAAAATCGACATCTCAAAATTTTGATTGGATGTTTTTGGGAAAATGGTGGGCGTGAGAGGGGCGTTAGTCGCTCTCCAATCACTTTCAACTATTAAAAAAGGCACTAGCCCTTTCAATTTCCAACTGAATGAGCCCTATTGAAGTTTCTACGACAATGCTTAAAAAAAAAACCTTATATGTCCCCATCGCATTACTTACAACCCTTGCTCTGAGGGCTCTGGAGGTGGGGGGGGGGGGGTTCATCGTTAAAAACCTAGTTTCCAAAACTTTCAACTACGTTAAATAAAATGGCTATCTAAAAATTTTTATCGGATGTGTTAGGGGAAAAGGTGGGCGTGAGAGGGAGGTTAGTTGCCCTCAAATCACTTTCGACTATTAAGAAGGGCACTAGCCCTTTGAGTTTCCAATCGAATGAGGTCTTTTCCAGGTTTCTACGACAAAGATTTCAATAAAAACCTTATATGCCCCCAGTGTATAACTTATAACTCTTGCCCTGAAGACTGTGGGGGGAGTGTCCTGCTCAAAGGTATAATTTCCTGAACTTTGAACTGCGTGGAACAAAATGGATATTTCAAAATTTTTATTGGATGTGTTTGGGGAAATAGTGGGCGTGGAAGGGGTGTTATTTGCCTTCCAATCACTTTCGACTATTAAAAAGGGCACTAGCCATTTCTATTTTCAATCGAATGAGCCCTTTTCGAAGTTTCTATGACAACACGTTCTATGAAAACTTTATATGCCCCCAGGGCATAACTTACAACCCTTGCCCTGAGGGCTGTGGGGGGGGGCTATCTCAAAATTTTGATTGGATATGTTTGGGGAAAAGGTGGGCGTGAGAGGGGGGTTAGTTGTCCTCCAATCACTTTCGACTATTAAAAAGGGCACCAGCCCTTTGAATTTCCAAAACTACACTGAACAAAATGGCTGTCTCAAAATGTTGATTGGATGTGTTTCGGGAAATGGTGGGTGTCGAAGGGGTGTTAGTCGCCTTCCAACCACTTTCAACTATTAGAAAGGGCACAAGCCACTCCAATTTTCATTTGAATGAGTCCTTTTCGAAGTTTCTACGACAACTTCTTCGATACGAAGTTCCCTGCTCTAAAGGAAAAAAAAAATAATAAATAATACATCGGCCAACATCGTTCTTATATACCCCCAGGGCATAACTTAAAACCCTTGCCCTGAGGGTTGTGGGGGAGTTTCCTCCTCAAAAAAATATTTTCTATCTGGAAATCAACTACGCTGAACAAAATGGCTATCTCAAAATTTTGACGTGATGTGTTTGGGAGAATGATGGGCGTGGGGGGGGGGATAGTTACCCTCCAATCACTTTCGAATATTAAAAAGGGCACTAGCCACTCAAATTTCCAATCGAATGAGCCCTTTTCGAAGTTTCTACGACAACTCCTTCGATACGAAGTGCCATGGTATGCAAAAAAAAATAATAATAATACATTGTGCCAACATCGTTCTTTACTTAGACAGCGCGATAGCGCTGCCTATGATATATATATGCATTATCATGCGTAATTAAATAGGAATAAATAATTCAAAGACTATGTGGAAGGAAGCAATCAATAAAAGTTGTTAGCCAGATATTCAAACAATCCATCAGGGTGACAAGGACCAGATGGAAGGGAAAAAGTCACAGATGTTTATCCTTGTTTCAAATCAATTTTAAATCTACTCCAAACAGCAGTCTCCGGTATGATCCCTTTGTATAATTGAGTAAAATAATATATATATATATATATCTTATTCACGTGTAAAGAGCGACACTAAAACAAACAGAAATTGTACCTTTTTTAATTTCAATAGGATTGACCCTGAAACTTCATCAAGTTTTTCTTGTGTTACAGCACTAATTCTTAACGCACTGAGGAAAAACAAATTGAAGTTGGAAGTTAAAGCACTGGGGCGCTAAGTAAAGAGCCATTTCCCTTGTTATTTATTATTTTCTAACGGGACACTTTATACTGAATAGTTTGTCTTAAACACTTGGGAGGGGACTAATTCGATTGGATGTTGACGGTTCTAATGGTCTATTCAAAAGTTAAAAAGGAATTAGAGAGCAGCCAGCCCCTCCCGTGCCCCTTTTTCCTAACTGTGCAGTGACGTTGCCTAATTAAAGAGCCATAAACACACAACGTATTTTTTATAAATATTAATTAAAAAAACATTTTCCACAAAATAAGTTTTTCAAAGAAATGTAAAGAACTCCATTAAACCAAAAATGAGCAAAAATAAAATCATATAATCTACTACCAAGCGTGACACTACCACAAATTAGCATCGATAAATAAATGAAACCCAAAACGAACAGAAATTACAGTAAATAATCGAGTCAAACTCAAAACGAGCAGAAATTAAAATGAGTAGGGCTCAAAACCCCTATGCCTTCCCAAGGCTAGACCATAATTTGCACTTTACTGAAAAAAATATAAATGTTTTTAGTTTTATAACTTTAATAAAATAATATAAACATTTTGACTAATAGATATCAGTATATGTATATTAAAATGACAATGCACATTCCATTTGTATTTTTTTTTTAGTAAAGTGCAAATTATGTTCTGGCCTTGGGAAGGCTCGTTTTGAGTTAAACTCGGTTATTTATAGTAATTTCTGTTCGTTTTGGGTTTCATTTATTTATCGATGCTGATTTGTGGTAGTATCACGCTTGGTAGATTATTTGATTTTATTTTTGCTAATTTTTGAATTAATGGAGTTCTTTGCTTTTCTTTGAAAAACTAATTTTGTGGAAAAAGTTTTTTTAATTAATTTCTGTTCGTTTTGTATTGACATAGTCTTTACAGGGAAAAAGAAAATAATACTTTAAATCTTTTCTTTTTTTTAAGACTTTATAGTTTGGCCTGCTATTTGTATGCTGGAGAAAATTTTTCAGCAATTTTTAACAACATACACCCTTTTAAAAATCTGGACACAAATAGTAGTGTTTAATTTAGTTTCATACCAACCTCTAGTTGACCTGAATAGTAAACTTGATACCATTCGCAAAAAAAATCTGTTTACTTTCTTTGATAGCTTGCATGCACTTACGCTATTTTGACTTGATTAAATTTTAAGAGCAAAAGTAGCCCCGAAAGTTTGAACCTAATACCCTAAGTCGTTCTTGGGATACAGCTGAGATGCCTTATTGAGAATTAGCATTAACACAGTGCATTTCGATTTAATCTTAAGGCAACATTTAGTTTTTAAACATAATGGGCAAATGGGAGGGTGAGCGTGGGAGGGGGATTAGTTGCCCTCCAATAACTTTTAACTATTAAAAAGGGCACTAGCCCTTTCTATTTTCAATCGAATGAGCCCTTTTCGAAGTTTCTACGACAACTCCTTCGATACAAAGTGCCCTGGTCTACAAAAAAATAATAATAATACATTGTACCCACATCGCTCATTACTATAAAAATGTCAAGCCTTCCAATCACTTTCGACTATTAAAAAGAGCATTAGCCCTTTCAATTTTCAATCGAATGAGCCCTTTTTAAGTTTCTACGTCTACGCTTTCCATAAACACCTTATATGCCCCCAGGGCACAAATTATAACCCTTGCCCTGAGGACTGTGAGGGGGTTGTCATCCTCAAAGACCTAATTTACAGAACTTTCAACTAAGTTGAACAAAATTGCTATCTCAAAATTTTGATTGGATGTGTTTGAGGAAATGGTGGGCGAGAGAGGGGAGTTAGTTGCTCTGCTCTCCAGTCACTTTCAACTATTAAAAAAGGCACTAGCCCTTTCAGTTTCCAATCGAATGAGCCCTTTTGAAGTTTCTACGGCAATGCTTTCTATAAAAACCTTATATGCTCCCTGGGTATAACTTATAACCCTTGCCCTGAGGGCTGGGGGGGGGGTTGTTATCCTCAAAGACCTAATTTCCAGAACTTTCAACTACGTTGAACAAAATTGCTATCTCAAAATTTTGATTGGATGTATTTGGGGAAATGGTGGGCGTGACAGGGGGGTTAGTTGCCATCCAATCACGTCCGACTATTAAAAAGAGAACTAGCCCTTTTAATTTCCAATTGAATGAGCCCTTTTTGAAGTTTCTACGACAACACTTTCTCCAATCACGTCCGACTTTTAAAAAGAGAACTAGCCCTTTGAATTTTCAATTGAATGAGCCTTTTTTGAAGTTTCTACGACAAGGAATTCTATAAAAATCTTATATGCCCCCAGGGCATAACTTACAACCCTTGAGGGCTGTGGAGGAGTGTCCTCCTCAAAATCATAATTTCTAATTGGAAATCAACTACGCTGAACAAAATGGCTATCTCAAAATTTTGATTTGAATAGTCCAATCACTTTTGACTTTTAAAAAGGGCACTAGCCATTCCAATTTCCAATCGAATAAGCCCCTTTCGAAGTTTCTACCAGAACTCCTTCGATACGAAGTGCTCTGGTATGAAAAAAAAAGAAATAAATCATACATTGTGCCAACATCGTTCTTTAGTTAGGCAGCGCGATTGCGCTGCCTATGATATATTTTACCCGACCGATTCGTATATAAGGGGTCGCAGAAACTACAGAAGTGGCTCAGTCCATCGAAAATTGAAAGTTTCAGGGTCTCTTAGAAAATTTCTCAGTGAAATATCATTCTTTGCTTCTTACCCTCCACGTAATCTCCAAAGGCACCCGATAGAAACTGTTAGATAGCCATTGTACTTTAAATACCAAATGAATATGCCTTCGGGGATGACTTGACTCCCACAGGCCTTGGAGCAAGGCCCGTAAATCATGCACCTTATAAATTGTTAAACATATGTTTTATAATTAAAAAAAAAAAAAAAAAAAAAAAAAAAAAAAAAAAAAAAAAAAAAAAAAAAAAAAAAAAAAAAAAAAAAAAAAAAAAAAAAAAAAAAAAAAAAAAAACAGGGCTTGTTTGATGGTGGGTGTAGAATTGACTCGAGACTCTCAGGGATCGTTCTCTATATCAAAAGGTTCAAAAGCTTTTTGTGGGGGGGGGTGCAAGAAAACAGAAAATATGTCAAAAATGGTTTTTGTCCCTGATCAGTTTCAAACTTACAGCCGTAAGTCCTTGGACCGGGTGGAATCTAATGTGTAAAAATTAAGAATTTCTGGAACACGCTCCTCCCCCCATCATATGAACTAGGGAAGGGGCTCATTTGATTGGAAATTGAAGGTTTTAATGCACTTTTTAAGGGTCAAACGTGATTCGAGGGCCACCAGTCTTCCTACCGGGCCATTTTCTGCCCCCCCCCCTAAGTCGTATGATACTGGATTCAGATTTTGACATAGCCCTTTAGTTGAGAAACTTCAAAAGGTCTAATAAGTATGCCCGTGTTTTGTTTTTTTTTGCACTTTTTGGTATTATAACCCCTTTTTGGGCTAGAATCTATTCTCGGTAAAATAGCTATGTAGTTCGAAAGAAATAATTTTTACCCAAAATATCAAAATAGCGTATACGACAGCTCATATACATTATCTAAGCAGCAGCTTGGGGGTTAAAATTTTCAGGGGGTGTTGGGGAGGCAAGTAGGCCTAGAGTTTTGATTTAGTGGGGAGGGGAAAATCTAATTTGAAAGGCACAATGTTTCCAGGTTATCAATATGGCGTGTGTGCAACATCTAGGGAGCCATAGGTGAAAATCAAGTTAAAACTTTGGAAGTGCTTGGAAGAGTAGGAGGCAATAAGACTTCATGTTTTGCGTTTAGAAGGAGGAGATGTGAGAGCAAAAAAAGTGCGTGTCCAATCTGCCAAAAGATTTTGACACTATTAGCATCAGTGGTACTTAAAGAGTCCATAATTTCACCTAAAACTGGGCCCAATTTTTTTTCTGATGAACTAGGACTCGTGATATTTTTGTTCAGCCCAGTTACTTGACTTTGAATCTTTTTTATTATTTCAGACCAAAAGACTTTATGGTTTGAGACACACAAAAGCGAGCCTTATGTCGTCTCTCCAGTCAGCATGAAAATGACACTTGTAAGTTACTCGGCGAGGTAAACCTATATGCAGAAAATAAACTTGAAACTGATTTTGGCTGTATCTGCTTGTAATGTCCGAAATCTTTTTTCGTCTCTAAAAAGAGACTTGACACATCTGAGATGTGTCAAGCCCCAAACAGGTGCATATTTGTTTTGTCTCTGATCGGCTAGCAACCTACTGAGCAAACAAAACCTAAGAAGAAAAAAATAATTATATAAAAGTGGGCTGCATCGATTTGTGAAACCTCAAAATGGGCCAATCGTCACGAAGCCTTCAGGGTGAGCAGACTGGACCAAGGGGACCTTAATAAGAACAATGAATTTTTGAAGAAAAATGTGGTTATAACTATTCTTAGTACGATTTTTTTTTAAGCTTATCTCCTTTATAACTTCATGTCATTTAGACTTCTCAATTAAATTTCAGACCCAAGGGAACCTCAATTAACACAACAAAATTAAGGAAACAAATCTCGTTATTTTAACTCGTAATAATGGCCAATAATAAAACTTCAGTCAAAAGATTAATGCAAAATAACGTTTTCCAATAAAGAAGCTTTTCTAAGAAAAGTAAGTATCCATATTAAAACCTGAGACGGGAAGAAATGGAGTTGAATAATAGTTCAGACTTAAAAAGAACAAGAATTTTTTATCAAGGAATAAATGAAACCCAAAACGAACAGAAAGTCAAACTTGAAACAAATAGAAATGACGATAGAAAGGAGCAGGATTAACGTCATCCCGGGAGAAATATAAAATTTTGAATTTCTGTAGATTGGTCCTGGAAACTAGGGCTCTCTGGCATCAAGAATTTGGCATTGCAATATTCATCAAGACCACACTCTTTCTTGGGACTATACAAATATTATTCTGCTAATAACTTTATGTGGATAAATTAAAATTTAACGAGTTTCACATAGTTGAAATAAAACACGAAAAACCGTTTTATATAGAATCATCAGAATTTTGTTTATTAGAGTTTTGGCTTCTATCAATGACGGTAGGTCTTTACTACTTTCATTGTTTGACAAAGTATTATAATCAATTACCAGTCATAGTGTTTTTTAAGTATAGCTTACTTATACTTTCATTAAATGGAATACCATTGTAAGAGATGTTATATTTCTTTTTCGCTCATGAATCATAACACGAACAACTCTCATCTACTCTATAGATGGTGTACAGCCTTTTGGTTATTTCCCTTGGTGCTGAACAATACTGTAACGGTACACCCTTTTTCGACTGCATGTTTTTGTTGTATCAATCCCAATAACCTTTTAACTCTGCTAAACAACAAACTACACAAACTTTTTTCGTCATTCAATCTATTATAAGAACAACTGCAATAAGACTTCTTGTACACTTGCGAATATTTATTTGCTAGTTGGAGCTACACCCTAAGAAATTCCTAGAGATGACTGTAACGTCGAAAATTGACAAGAATAGGGGTTGGCTTGTCACTATTTCGGCGGAAAAGGGGTACACAGTTTTGTATGATTGATGATAAGAATTAGCTTTGTACTCAGGGCTTATTTTGAAGGGTGGCATATGCGTAGGGGGAAGACGACAAATTCAGAAAAAAAACTAAACAAACCGAATTACACGAAAAATACAGAAAATGGAAGAAAAATATAAAATTTTGAAATTTCGGGAGAGCCCTCCATCAAATCTTCTTGATGCACTTTTTGCACTTGAACCCTTTGTATTTAGCAACAGATATATTTGTTATATGCGGCTGAAGTATCCTATTCTAAGAATAGATAGAAGCTTGCGGAAATAATAAACTCTGCCAAATTGTCACCTCTGCAAATTCCAAAACAATAGTTCTGCTCCAGAGGATTGGATTCCCGTCAAGAAAACCAGTGAAATGAAAAGATTATGATCCAAATACCAATATTTCATTAATCAGTTAGATGACAGTGAATGCGTAGTTTTAGATTAAAGTGCGTTAAGAATTCGGCCAATGCCTCTTAGCAAGGGAAAAATCTCGAAGATAACATTAAGCAGCGTCA
The DNA here is from genome assembly GCA_027921565.1 of Artemia sinica. NCBI lineage: Eukaryota > Metazoa > Arthropoda > Branchiopoda > Anostraca > Artemiidae > Artemia > Artemia sinica. The sequence continues at coordinate 27,129,780 of CM051263.1, read as the reverse complement.
ATGACAGACAAACATTGAATTTTTCAGCCAATATTTATTGCCCGGGATTATATTTGTTTGATAGTTAACTAGTAATTTTCTTTTACCCATTCAGTTAAAGTATTGCGATTATCATGTCGACTTTTTAGAGCAATCAAATCACTTACATTTTTATAGGTGCACACAGGCACGACTCGTATGAGGAGGGGGGAGTCAAAACACAAAATGTCCAACTTCGCGCCACATTTTTTTAATTTTTCAAGAAGGGGGAGGGACTCTTCCAGGCCCGTACGCAAGTTATTTTTGTGTATGCACGGGGGGGGGGTTCAAAAATAAAAGAAAGTGTATTTGTTCATATAAATAAGAAGTGCTCAGAAATTCCGGAAGTTAAAATTTTGAGTGGCACGGGAACCAAGACCCTCGCTTGTAGGTTGATTTTATTTGATTCTGCCACGGAAGGCTTTCCATCTAGCAACAATCTATGAGGAACATATCAATTCCCAGCATATCACACCAATTTGGTGCGATATGATTCCACTCTGTAGTCTTTGGGCGGCTTCATACAAACAATGGGGCTCCGTGAACAGAATCTCGGTGAAAATAAACAAAGAAATCGGACACGTAAGAAAAAGGGAGGAGGGGATTCCATGCCCATACCATGATTTTCGAAGTTGCATTACCTCTCACAGAAACACTTTCCTACGTTCTAAGACCACAGGAAATGATGGTGCTCTTCTGTTCGAGAATTAGGGGCTTGCGGCCTAACCTATGCAGATTTATAGGGGCATAAATATTATAAAAATACTGCTATTACTACTACTACTTCTACAACAAGAAATACTGCTGCTACTGCTATTATTAATAACTCATCCCGGCTCTAAGCAAATTGAAACCAACACAGCTGCAGATACCCCTTCTCTGTCTCACCCGATTTTCCCTCCCATGAAGTTTTTGCTTCCTTCAAATCTTTTATTTGACTCTTATGACCCAGTTTCGAGGGCGTTCTGCTTTGTTTTCTCCCAACTGGACCCTACAACCTTGCAACGCAGCTAAACTGCAACCTTGAAAAAAAAATCGAGATGAAAATGTATGGGTGGAATTAAAGAATGACAAAGAAAAATCAGGGCTAACAATCTGAACCACACATTGAACATGTCAAAGTGACATTCGATTTTATGCGTAAACAATAAATCATGACAAAGGTAACCGTAAAAATTTATTTTGAAATTAACTTTGACATTGAAATCCATCTTTTTTTTTAATGGGGAAGTTTGTTATATTTAAAAGGATATACCATTTTCTCTTTCAAATATATGCCTAAATGGCCAGATTCGACAAAAGCTAGAACAGCGAAAATACGCAAACCGTTTTAATGATGATATCTGTATTACTACTAGAAGAATTGTCAACTGACGACAAAGAAAAACTGCCTTCAAGTGGGCCAGGAAATGACATCTGTGAGGGGAAATGTATGCGTCTTTGTTGCCTGTTCAAAGGTCAGGTGTATCAGAATTCAAAACAGCTTTACATTATATGTGAAATTTAATAAACAAGTTTTCATAAAACATTTAGGTTAAAAAAACAAAGAAAAAAAAACAAGGGGTTAAACCTTAATATTACTCATACATTAGGTGTCCATCAATTACGAGTACTATAGCTAGCGTATATTTTTTCTTTCTTATGTTTTGGTGGGATATAAGAAAACAAAGACTCATAAGATGAGAGAAAATCAGAGAAAGATAATCTTCTGCTCATGTAACAAGCAAGGCGTAGTCAGAGGGTGGCAGGGGAGTCAAGTTTATTTGATGTCCGAGCCTTAATCTAACTTTTGCTCGATCTAGGAGTTCAGTCTCTAGTGGCGTTAATTTTAAATTAAGCAGAGACACCGTTAAAAACCCATGGGTGCATTTGCTGTATCTTCAGAAAAACCACCAAAATTATTTTACAATCTGAACATTTACAGGCAGTACAACTCCTCCACTCAAACTGGCTTGCCACACCTTAAAACTAATCCACCTTTGCCACTACTTAAACAGACCACATAAGTTTTTTGGCACTTATTCTTAGAACTACTCCAATGACAGTAGATATTGCCTCTCTAAATATTTGCTGAGCGTGACTTAACCGCTTTGCTATAGGATTTATGTCTTGGAAAATTTATCAATGGGACTTGTTCTATAATTACATTCACCGCACAAATTTGTGGAACCAGAAATTGCAATGCACTGTGAAAAGTTCATGATTTGAGAGGAACATTAAACATGAGCTTTCTCCTGGATTTATTAAAAGGTGATGAAGGAACCCACTGACCTTAAAGTTTATTTTGGAATAAGAACAGCTTGTAGACACTCAGATAACAAAATGAGCTAATGCTTTGGAAAGTTCGTTAATACGACTTCTTCTAGGATTGCATCCAACAAGCAAGTGTTTGCCGTTAGAGTTTGTATAATCATTGAATAAAAGCTTTCTCTTAGCCTAGTTTATTTTTGAAGAGCAAGAGAAGCTTAATGCCAAGAGTTTATTTGACAACATGGATAGTATGTAAATTATAAACAAAAATACTTGAAAAGAGTAAAGGGTTCAAATTCTTCACTTTCCGGTCTGATCATGGTTATAACTGCGAGCTAGTAAAGAAAGAGCGAAGCACGGCCTGTAATTTGAAAACGGGTTTTTACAAAAATTGGCTGGTGCTTCCGCGTAACATTATTTTGGAAACAATAATTGTGACTCATATTCAATGGAACAGTGACTTGTGATTACAAGATAAGTTTCTTTCACAGTTTCGAAAAAGAACCTGAATCCCCCCCCCAAAAAAAAAAAATAAAACTACGCCAAAGTAAAAGTACTCAATAAAAATCGTCATTGCGAAAACCCTGAATTGGAGCGCCACAGTCCCTTACTACGAACAATAAAGAAAATCATATTTTTGGATTAGTGACAAAAATATGTGTCCTTTTTGTCGTTTTTTTCCCTAGGGGATGATCGTATCGAACCTCCGCTCGTAAAATATTGTAAGAGGGCACATTTTAACGTTAATGAAATATGCAAAGTAATTAATTGCAAAGACAATGGAAGCCATCAATTTCATGACTGAATATATATCCAGTACTGAAACTCTTTTCTCAAGAAGCCGAAGTTTTATTTCTTTAAATGTACGCATTTAAATTAGTACGGAAGACTAGAAGAAAAAAAACTTTCTATAGTGGACCCCCCCCCCTGCTAAAAAAGAACCTTGAGAGGTATCTGAAACCATGCATCAAAAGATAGGTTACTATTGCCTTACATCCACCGTCTGAATACAGCACATTTAGCAACACGAATCTTATTTGATGTTATTTAAAAGAAAAAACATCTTAGTTTAGCACACGGATTTACAAATACTCACATTAAGGGGTGGCGTTATTTAAGGGGGCACAGTTCAGCATTATTTTTAACAGATGACAAAAAGCTTTAAAAAGGCTTGTTCTAACAAGATTTTAATTTCTTTTACACGAACTTTTTCTGGTGAAAGTAATGAGCGGAATTAAAATTTTGAGCGACCTAAATTACTGCTTCGCAGTTTATGCTGCATATTTTTGAAAAAGTGTTTCAAATAAACCGGATCGTGATAATTCCCTATATTTGTAGAGTTCTGAAAAACTGAGGCCATTACAATCCGATTTTAGGCCATAATATAAAACATACCACCCCATCCTTGGTTTTCGCTCATTTCGTTCCTGATTTAAGTACCCCAATATTAAGGTTATTTCTAGAGATGATCATACAGCCATAACCTATTCTCCCAATTTATTTTACTGGTAAAACTGAGAATTGTAAGATGGGCGAATGATAAGAAAATAGACCTGGTAAATTTATTAAGCTGGTTTAAGGTGAAACACAGCCGATAGATGTAAATAATTTCCTGCCATAACGACCGGGAAATAATGGCCTGAACAATCTAATATTGTCTACGAAACTGCCTTACTAATATATTCAAACTGATACCCTATCTCATAAAATATTTTATATATCAAGCTAAGTACAACATATACACATTTTCATTACCTTAACTAAGAAAAAAAAAATGAATTACCTTATACCCATCAATGTGGGATGAGACCCGACCCGTAAAGTATCCAAACTGATTTGATGAGCTTTCACTAGTTGGCGATAAAGGCGATCCCTGACTTTGTACAGAATTGACTGACTGTGGTGATTTCTTTCCATCATCTCGTAGGCCTACAAATAGGGAAAAATCGATTTTGATTGTGAATATGAGGAAAGGACCAACGTCTATCGACAAAGGGAAGTGTGTTTGCAAATTCAATACATGTTGACGCTGTATGAATCCCGATAATGGGCAATTAAGATTCATTACTCTTTATCATAGACAATACCTGGGTTTCTTTTCAGAGGGAGTATTTCTGTATTTCTACAGCATAAATACGGAGAAGTCTATATACAGAAACTTTATGTTCAAGATCTAGGTTAGATATTTGCATTAAATTTTTGGATTTAGAGATAGGGGGGGGGGGTTCTAGCTCCATGAACTAACATCTAGCTAGACATTACTTACAAGGAATTCTGCAAGGCAGAATAGATAGGGCTTAAAATTACCCCAAATTATCCTATAGCTGCAATATCATTCCTCCATTTTATTTCGTTTTTTGAGTGAACTGTTTTGAAAAAATTATCCTCCTTTACAATAGAGTTCTGCAAACACGTCAGGTTGGATATATGGGCATAGACAGCAAACTCAATTAAAGAATGGGAGTGCAATTTACAAAAAATGGGGAGGAGGGATGGCATACCACCAACAATTGCAAAAAAAAGAAGAAGAAAAAATCTGAAACCGAGAAAAGAAAAATCAATCGGAAATCCCTTCTTCATCCGTAACGATTACTAGGTTAGACTAATTAGTCTTCTTATCGACCTGGTCAAAAGGAGGTTTTCATCCAGCTAAATTCTAGAGCTAGCTAGAGCCCTCACCAAAGTTCAATTAATTGAACCTTTTTGAAATTTAACTTAAGCCAGCCAACTGGAGAACTTCCTATCAATTCTTAGCTACAAAAAACTGTAAAGGAATTGAAAACTGGCAAATCTTTGTTGAACATTTTATGTCGAACCAATAAGAAATGACCAATCAGATAGTTCTTATAATTATCTGTTATAAAGCGATAAAATCTGACTGATAGCTAAGCATTAGCTAGATCTTAGTATCAGCTAAATATAATTGGGGAAAGTTTTGGTACAATGGACAATAGCAATTGGGAATAACTTGGGTATATAGAATTAATCCTATTCTCCCCTTTGAAAAAAATACTTAGGCATTACTACGATTAAAGTTTTCCCTGTGATCCTTCTTCCATTCTATTGTTATTCTTATTCTATTATATTCTTCCATTCATTCAATTCCATTCTTCTTCCTTCTTCTATTCTCCCCTTTAAAAAAAATACTTAGGCATTACTACGATTAATGTTTTCCCTGTGCTCCTTCTTCCATTCTATTCTTATTCTATTCTTCCATTCATTTAATTCCATTCTTCTTCCTTCTTCTATTCTCCCCTTTAAAAAATACTTAAGCATTACTACGGTTAAAGTTTTCCCTGTGCTCCTTCTTCCATTCTATTCTTATTCTATTCTTCCATTCATTCAGTTCCATTCTTCTTCCTTCTTCTATTCTCCCCTTTAAAAAAATACTTAGGCATTACTACGATTAATGTTTTCCCTGTGCTCCTTCTTCCATTCTATTCTTATTCTATTCTTCCATTCATTCAATTCCATTCTTCTTCCTTCTTCTATTATCCCCTTGAAAAAAATACTTAAACCAACAAAGAGAAAAATCTCAAAAAAAACAAACAAACGAGACTGTGGCCAGTGGAGAGAAAAGAAAAGACAAATGCAAAACAACGCCGATATTTCGCCTTGATCCAAACAAGGCGTAATTATACGCCATGTTTGGATACAGGCGAAATATCCGCGTTGTTTTGCATTTGTCTTTTCTTTTCTCTCCACTGGCCACAGTCTCGTTTGTTTGTTTTTTTTAGATTTCTCTCTTTGTTGGTTTTTGTCATGGCTGGCCAGTTCGGCTTAAGATCTTTCATTCGAAAAAAATACTTAGGCATTACTACGATTAAAGTTTTCCCTGTGCTCCTTCTTCCATTCTATTCTTATTCTATTCTTCCATTCTTTCAGTTCCATTCTTCTTCCTTCTTCTATTCTCCCCTTTAAAAAAATACTTAGGCATTACTACGATTAAAGTTTTCCCTTTGCTCCTTCTTCCATTCCATTCTTCCATTTATTCAATTCCATTCTTCTTCCTTCTTCTATTCTCCCCTTTAAATAATACTTAAGCATTACTACGATTAAAGTTTTCCCTGTGCTCCTTCTTCCATTCTATTCTTATTCTATTCTTCCATTCATTCAATTCCATTCATCTTCCTTCTTCTATTCTCCCCTTTAAAAAAACACATTACTACGATTAAAGTTTTCCCTGTAATCCTTCTTCCACATACTGATACTTGACATTAAAGTTGATTTACATTAAAACGATTTATTAAACATTTCGAACACGATGGCAGCTTGAATGAAACAAATCAAAGTAAAAAATACGGGAAGGAGCTAGAGCTCTCTTATTGTGGTGTCCGCTGAGAACGCGGATATAACTCTCTAATTAAGCTCAACTTATTGGAAAGCTTTTATTATATCTGGAGGACAAAGAAGATGCAAGATTGCCAAATACATAAAAAAAACTGTACAAATAAAAGTAGAGTGCATTTTTAATCAAACATATTAATTAAAAATTTATTTATAATTAAAAATTAACTTATAATTAAAAGCTATTCCACAAATAATAAAATTAGAAATGAATTCTTTGTCCAACAAAAACGAATAGCCAGCCAAAGCTTATAATTTGAGACAAACAAACTTAGAATCATTGACAGATCATTAGTCTTTTACTTCTGGTTTACAATTAACAAATTTATCCAGTGTACAGGCTCATACCCTAAAGAAGGATGCTTTCAATTTACTAAACCTTTCTTACGCATAGACACGTAGTTCCACTTAGGATAATTTTTAATAATTGTTCATATAATTTTCCGTTTTTAATAAAAATTAGATACAGTTAGGAAAATCACAAAAATCTCGGGTCAGCACGTGCCTCTCCCTACGTATGTGTCTGATGATTCTATAAGGAATCAACAAATAGAATTGATCAAATTAAATACATGCAACAAATTTGGTTACATCTTTTTAACCATAGAATCTGGATCAGGATGTCATATTATTGAAACAGAATAACGTAGTGCTTTTTATTACTACTACTACTAACAACCCACCGCAGCATCAAGCCGCCTGAGGCAAACAACTACGCTCGCTCCTTCTCCATCCTAATCTAATCAAAGCCTCCACTTGACACCCTCCCAGGAAGTTCCCATTTCCCTTAAATCTTTCTTTACGACATCCTACCACCCAAGCCGCGGACGACCTGTTTAGCCCTAGACGGTTGTCCAAAAAGGACAATCTTTGGCAATCTGTCATTCTTCATCCGTAAAACGTGCCCTAGCCATCTCAACCTTTCTCTCATTATAGCCCTAGAAAGCGAGATTAAACCACTCTTTTCGTATATACGGTCAGTCAGCCGGGTACCCAAAACAGTCCGTAGGCAATTTCTCTGGAAAACATCTAGCAAATCTTCCTCCGGTTTCCGGATCGCCCATGCTTCAGAACCATATATGACCACTGTCATCACTGTAGCTTGTAATATTCTAATCTTGGTTTGCAGACTTATCTTCCCATTCTTCCAAACTTTTTTTTCAACTGTGAAAAAACACCCTGAGCTTTGGCTATTCTACTTTTAACGTCTTCACTGCTCCCATCATCTTTACTAATAATACTACCAAGGTAAGTGAAGCTGTCCGCTTGATCGATCATTTCGTTACCCAACACCACCTTTCCATCTTCACTTATTCCTAGCCTTAGCGACTCCTTAACATTAATTTCCAAATCTGTTCTAGCTCCCTGAACTCACCAAAGCTCTAAAAGTTCATTCATTTTGCTCGCACTTTCCTCTAAGATGCTTAAATCATTAGCATAGTGTAAGTTCAGGGAAGTTTTTCTTCCCCATTTGATTCCGTGCTCTCCCATTGCCTTTCCTGTGCTCCTTAAGACAAAGTCCATCAAAATGATCCATATAAATGGAGATGGAACACAACCCTGCTGGTTAACTCCTGATTTAATACAAAACCAGCTACTAACCTCATTTCCTACCTTAACCGCAGCAGTGTCATTCTCGTACATAACACTAATCACTTTAATGTATTTGTCTGGTATCCCATACTAGGATAAGATTTTCGCTAAAGCTCTTCTATCAGCTGAACGGAACGCTGCGTTTGAAAACACGAAAAGGGTGCATTTTTCCAAAGTCAAGGGGGACTTGCATCAGTGCACGAGTTGATCATACAAATAAAACTTCGGTCAGAGGGTTTTTTAAGCTAAAGGTTCCTTAAGGTTCCGACAAGTTTTTGTCGTAAACGTTTGATTTTATGAAATAAATACGGCTTTGCAAATTTAACCGGCGGATAAAGATTCACGAAAAGACGCTTAGGAACGGACTAGCTGATCTTCAAGAAAAAGATTAGATTTGATCCACTTTAGTTTTGGATACAAAGTTATTTTCAATTATTACTGTTTTTATAGTTGACAATTTTGTGAAGATATAAGTACGGATAATGATAAATAAAAAAAAGAACTTACCTGCAATGGTCTTTATTTTAGTCCTAGGACTCGGAGGCGTTTGCAAAACATTCCCCAAGTTCTCATAAGGACTCCGTACATTTTTCTCCGGAGAAACAGAAAGTATATTTTGTAATTCATCTTCCGATGAGGTCATTCTTCGGACTGTTGAAGGGTCTAAAGTGGGACTTCGGCTACTAGGAGATCCCCGTGATAAAGATCCGTTTGTTATGATTCTAGAAAGATAAACAGAAGTATACCTTCAAGATCCAACATCTGATTAAATATTATAAAGTGATAAATTATGAATTTCTTTTAAACGGAAGAAAGGAAGATGAAGAAAAAATACAGGAAAGGGAAATTGAGAAAAAGAGAGGGAGAGAGAGACTCTGGCGCAGTAATGATTATTCGAGGATATTCGTTAATGGCCGGACTGCTACGGCGGTTGGCAAAGCACCCATTCCACGAAAATCATCTGAACACTGTAATTTATAGCCTAGCACTTTCATTTTCACCTCTTCTCCATCAATAAGAAAAAATAAATTTAATTGCTCGAAAGAACATAAAGAAATTTGTCTCGAGTCCCAATCTTGGGTACCAGTGATTCTGGATCCACAGTAAATACTATAAAGGTAAAAAAAAAAACACAATCCCAGAGATATTAGGTTTGAGTAATTCTAGGGATTAGAGCAAGATAGTACAGTTGTGCAAAGATACATTTGGAGGCTTAACCTACATGTAGCCCCTGCCTAATACCTCCGTAAATGTAAAATGAAAGTACAAAATATAGTTGAATCCCCCTAATCCTGGACCAGGTCTATATTGAATATTAGGTAAGTAAAAAACATTGGATACAGATCAGATTCAATCCTGTTTTAAAGACCTGAAAGCTGAATGACACTTCTAGGACCCTTTTCGGAAAAGTTTGTGAGGGAAGACATCTTTGTGAGCTGTAACAGTCGGTATATACAGGAAAAATTAGAATGTTTTAGTTGTCAAAACTGCACATAGGACATTGCATAGGTTTTAATTCCTGCCTCATTAAACTTTGACATGAGATACGTGCAACTTTGTCACATAACGAAGGAGTCCGAGGCAGGGTCGCAACTAGGGGGGGGGGAGAGGGACTCCCAAGAAAAGTTCGGCGCTTTAGTTTAATAAAGCTTATTTGTCCACATTTTTCGACACACTGGACGATTGTGTCGGCACATTCTTTGTATCGCCCCCTCCAAACTCAAAACCCAAGCTGCGCCCCTGGTCCGAGGGCATGTTTTCACCGTTATCTTAAAAATCTGCAGATGAAAATTCAATTATTTTCCTGAAAATTAATAAATGACATTTTTTTGTCAGTTTTCTTTCAAAACACCTTTTCTGGTTTTCATTTACTCAGGGGACTGAAGAGGGGGTATACAAGAAATGGAACTGTAAACTTCGGTTAAGAGCTTCCAACTATGGTGACTACATTAGTACCTTTCCATATGATTCTCAGCCTCTTCAATCTAAAAATGGAACCAAAAAGAGTAACTTTTGGTGCCATACTGTGCTTTACGATGGAGTTACAAAGATGAACTTATAATAGGCACCTGCAGAGGGGCGATCAGTGGTGGTTCTGGCCTCTTTTGCGCCAGGTGCAAAATTTTGATTATTACTCCCCTCCCTCTGTCTCCCAAAAATTTCCAGGCCAAGTTTTAACAAAATGTTCATTTATTAACAAAATGTTGCCAATTGCACCCTTTACTTTATTGAAATAAAAATAAAATGTAAAAATTTAGAAAATGATTATTAACGTTCGATTATTTATTTGAAATTTTGCGCCCGGGGCAAATACTCTGTATCCCCCCTAAAACTGCTTCTGGGGGTGATAGCCTTTAAATGAGTCATTAAACATTCCTCTGCGATCTTACAGTAACATGCTAGCCCAGGCAGGAAAAAGAATTAAAAAAAATAATGAGATGCTTGTTAGCAATTCAACCACGCAATTTTCCTTTTTTTTCTTTTTTTTTAATGGGGGCCCAAGAGCTCCTTGACCCTCTTGGGCAAAAATGGAAGTTTTGCAGCAGAAACGCGGCTTTGTTTTGACAAGATCTCTTCAGCTACATAAAAGGGTATTAATCTGCTAATGATTGATCAACAACCTTGGTAATCACTGCAGTATTCATGTCATCATCAGCTGACGATTTATAAATAAGTATTACGCCACAACGAAAGGTCAATCCGCATATCATAGAGCCGTTTTTCAAGATAAATGGGTGGGGGGGGGAGGGCAAAACCTCTTTTTTAGAGATTTAGACTATGGCAAATCAACTGATTATTTTAGAAATCCCATTCTTCAGTATTCTGACCCTGCTTGGGCAAAAATAAATGCTTTAAGGCACAAAATGGCAGGAAATGAATTTTTTGCTGTGGGAAAGTCTCTTCTGTACTTAATTAACTAAAAAAAAACAAGTTTTTTTAATTGAAAGTAAGGAGCGACATTAAAACTTAAAACGAACAGAAATTATTCCGTTTATGATAGGGGCTGTCCCCTCCTCAACGCCCCGCTCTTTACACTAAAGTTTTTTATTGTTAAAAAAATAAAGTTGGGAGACAGAGTCAAACTTCAGTGTAAAGAGCGAGGCGTTGAGGAGGGGACAGCCCCTTTCATATACGAATAATTTCTGTTCGTTTTAAGTTTTAATGTCGCTCCTTACTTTCAGTTAAAGAAAACTTGTTTTTTTAGTTAATTTCTGAACGTTTTTGAATTAATACAGCTTTGATTTTGGCTCACCGTACATGAAAAATTAAAACGAAATTCGCATATTAAATTTTCTTTTTTTGGCTAATAGGCTTTCTCGATTTTTTTTTCTGACGTAACTTACGAATTAACTTACATAACGAATTTCTATATTCGTATGTTTTTATTACGTATATTAGGGAGTTCGCTCCCTAGTCAATACCTCACTCTTTACGCTGAAGTTCGAATTTTGTTCGAATCACAAACCCCTGAATCACAAAGGCCGGTTAATTAGAATAGATAGCTCTTTTGAAAGTACTAAAAAAAATTTAGCGTAAAGAGCGAGGTATTGACTAGGGGGGCGAACCCCCTCATATACGTAATAATTTCTGTTCGTTTTAAGTTTTAATGTTGCTTCTTACTTTCAGTTGAAAAAAACTTGTTTTTTTATTTAATTTCTGATCGTTTTTTAAATAATGCTGGGAAATCTGGCTCCCCCTTCATAGAAATGTCTCTTCCCCCAAGGAAATATCCTCCATGGAAAGATCCTCCCCCGTAACCCCTACTCTGACCCCGACCCCTCACTGGAAAAAAATTCTTACAGAAAACGCCTGTATACTTCCCAATAACCAATACTATATGTAAACAATGGGCAAAGTTTATAACTTGCAGCCCTTCCCCCGGGAACAGTGGGGGGTTAAGTCATCCTCAAAGAAATATTAATTAGATTTTCGACTATGCTGAACAAAATGGCTATCTCAAAATTTTGATTGGGTGACTTCGGGAAGAAAAATGAGCATGGGAGGGGGCCAAGTTGCAGGCACGTACGCAGGAATTTTTTTCGGGGGGGGCAAATCCTTCAAACCCATTATTCTGTGAGAAAAATCAGAAAATTATGGGAAAATGAAAAAAATCGTGAGATTTCGGGGGGAGGGGGGTGGGCCCGGAGCCCCCCCCCCTGCATACGTCCCTGCCAAGTTGCCCTCCAATTTTTTGGGTCACTTAAAAAGGGCACTAAAACTTTTAATTTCCGTTCGAATGAGCCCTCTCACAATATTCTAGGACTACTGGATCGATACGATCACCCCTGGGAAAATCAATAAACAAAAACAAATAAAAACAAAAACAAATACGCGATCTTTTTTCTGGCAAAAAATACAAAATTCCACATTTATGCAGATAGGAGCTTGAAACCTATATAGTAGGGTTCACTGATACGCTGAATCTGATGGTGTGATTTTCATTAAAGTTCTATGACTTTTAGGGGTTGTTTCCCCCTATTTTCGAAAATAAGGCAAATGTTCTCACGCTCGTAACTTTTGATGGGTAAGACTAAACTTCATGATACTTATATATTTGAAATTTGCATAAAAATCTGATTCTTCTGATGTATCTATTGGTATCAAAATTCCGTGTTTTAGAGTTTCGGTTACTATTGAGCCGGGTCGCTCCTTACTTACAGTTCGTTACCACGAACTGTTTGAAAAGGGCACTAGATGTTGCAGCTTCTGTTCAAATGAGCCTTCTCCCAACACTCTACGAGGCCGGTTCGATATGAACACTCCTGGGGAAAAATACGGAAATACGGAAAAATAGACGCATTAATGCTTCTCATGCAAAAAGTGATTGTTCCTGTTGTTGAACGCGGATGATTGTATATCACCCATGTTCCTTTTGACCATGGCGATTGCGATGGTAGCCTACACTTAATATTAATGTTAATCGAAATAATAGCTACCCTTTTCGAATCAGCTTCAAATGGCTATTTTTCTCACCAGACAGTCTTTTACAAACTGCGTTAACTTTCGATCCCCAAGGGTCGTGATTCGCTCTTTACTAGGTTAAAGCTATCGCTACAACCGTGATTAACAAGTGAGCACAGTGGTAACTATTGAAAAATATAATAAAAGATGAACCACCAAAGAGAAACCAGCGGTCAAGATCAAAGCATTTTCCCAGTAAAAGCAAGTTCTGTGAGATTGCAATTTGATTTTTATAGGTTACATGGGAAAATGATGTGAATATTGTGTTTTCAAGAAAGTAAAAAAGGAAAAATATGCTCAACAATTTGGAATAAGTCATCACTAGATACAAGTGTGGTAGTAGATACAGGATTTATAGATTTCATTAAATTTCTGGTTTTGCACAGAAGTTTTTTCTTATTTTCGGTGGCCGAGGTATTGTCTCCTGGGAGCAACATCGGCGTGTCAACAGGGTCACCAATTTACAAAAATTTAGGGAGCAGGGATTTTCTCGACTTTTTTTTATGAAAATATAAAAAGATAGTTTTTAAAATATAAGGTGGACATCTTTGTCTTTTTATTGAAAACACCAAAAAAGCTACTCTTATAAATTTATGAGGGGTAACGGTCTCTCCCCTCCCAAAAAAATAGAGTCCTTGCGTATAAAAAATAATTTTGCTTCTTCCTGTTTTTCTTCTTTTTCTAAATCCGATTCTGTGACCGGAGACACTCAGTCTAGAGATCTCTGAGATGCAGCTTACCAAAGTGATCTGCTGTCGTTATAATTATAACCATACACTCAACTTGAAGTTTTCCAACGCAGTGGCAGATCCAGGGGAGGGGCGAGGGGGCACGCGCCCCCCTAAAATAGTCTAAAGTAGTGTAATTTACTTAATTAACGCAAGTTTGTGTTAATTAAACTCACTCCTAACGCAAGTTTATTGGATCAACCTATTTTGCCCTCCCCCTGAAAAAAATCCTGGATCCGCCACTGTTCCGACGCTGACATGGTTTATAATAAAGCTAGAACCTCCAATCGACAGCTATTTTTTAAGAAGGATTAAATCTCTCATATCATACCAGAAGTTGTTCAAGAGATTGACTTGTGCAGTCCACAGGGTGGGACAAATGTCATATAGGCTACCATACCAGAAACATGACGTATACATCTAATTTGCAGCATAGAAGAAACTGGGGTTGCAGCTGAAAAATCCATTGAGAAATTGGTATTTGCAACCAGAAGACAACAGCAAATTATGGGGGACTGTGTAAAGTCTTTGGAACATAAATTCGAGAAGGCTTTTTCTGGTGTCTCGTTTCTTAGAGATTTGGCCATGTATATGTCAACGAGAACAGTCCAGGGGGGGGGGAGCTTTTGGGACTAAGGCTAGTAGTGGGAAAGGGTCCGTTCCCAGGCATGGTTGAACAACCAATAGCTGGAACTTCCGTTCCAGGAAAGTTACATTCTTGGCTCATTTCTAAAGGCAGTCCATCTTTCGCCTTCGTCGTAGCTAGTTGTTCTTGTGCTACCTTATTTTCTCTATGTGTATTCTCACGTTATTTAATAAAGACCATGTACCAACATTTATCGTCTATCTTTGGAATTTACGTAAACCATTACATCTGCCAATATAAAAGTCATACAAATAAAGAACTAAATAGTGGTTTACACTGCAAAAGGAATTTACAAGCCGTAGCCAATTTTATTGATTCCTACAGTGGCTCAAACTCAGGTACAATGAATGACCTAGCTGAGTAGCCTATCACTAGAAACGTTTATCTTAGAATTTCAAGCATATCCAGCCTAGTGAAACATGCCTAATCTTGAGTCAACCTTACAGATGATCTTCGTTTAACATTAATGACTCATTAGTGTTGGATAATTAGCCTACCAAAATAGCCTCTGATGATAAATGCTTCTTAATGTCTGTCTAGCCTTTAACAAGTGTAGATACTTGGTAATCGGTTCGCTCCTCGAACTCATTATTGGCAGTCTATGATCAGGACAAATAATGTCTTTTTTAAGACTTTCAGTGAGATTTTTACTAGACTATAAGGTTAGCTCTCCTGTTATGACAATTTCAGAAGTCTGAAAAGTTGCTGGACGAAAAGCCGTGTCCGGGGGGTAGGGGGATTGCATCATCCCCGAAATGTTTTTCCAATTCGTAAAAACACAACAAAATGCATATAAACAAGTTTTTGACGCGTTTAAAAATTATGTATACCCCCCCCCCAAGAAGAAAATCTTGGCTGGATGTCTCCTTTTCAATTTATTCCGGTTCAAATGGTGAATGTGTCAGCATTTTCCACCTATTAACACAGATTAAAACTACCTAAAAGGTTCTATAGCTTCAAAGACTCAAAATCAGTTTAGCACTTCATCTGTTATTATTTTGAAGGGTCGGTCATATTTAGTTGATTCCTAATTGGAGCTTTCACAACAATCCAATTACATCTACAATCATCGATTAAAAATAAAACAAAAAAAAATCAAACAAACATTTCTACTAGCTCGAATAGCATGACAGACAGTTTAAAGTTACGACCCATAAAGGAATTTACGACAAAGGCGTTATCGGGTTACACCTTGAGCAGCGATAAATGAAATCTGGATCACATATCGGAAATTCATTTGTGCAAGTCCTCTTGTAATTTAAGAACTGACGATGGCTTGAATGAATTCCAATTAGGGTAACAATAGGTAAACTTGCATTAAACAAGAACGCAAACTTTCACTAGACAGGAGCGCAAAGTTTTACCAGCTTTTAATTGATGAACTGCGTTTCTGTATCGCATTTAAAGCAGTACAAAAGTATCAGCCAACGTTTTCATTCTGCTGAATGATGACAAATGGCTGAAATGAGGCACAAATGCTTTTTTGAGATAATAAAAAAGCCCACCCAAACAAACGTCAGTGTTATAAAGAGCCTCGTATTTGAGAACTTATCCTAGCACTTAAACTTGACACAATACTGTAATGGCCTGACCGTATAAAGGTTGATTAGTTCCTGTGAGGTACCGACACTGGAGAAAAAGATTTGGGGCTGATATCCCTTCCCCGATAGACTTTTACAATGCTACTCATAATTTGTTGCGTTACCTATGATTCAGTTTTTTTTTTTATTTGTCCCCCAAGCCAAAATAAATTTCTGCGCATGTGCCTGTTTTGTACCATAAAGTTAAGGAGTTCAACGTGTGTCCATTTAGCAAGACATCAAAGTATTACTTCAAAAGACAAAGATGGGTAGCCAGAAGTTATATATTCCTTGTCGCAGGCTTACTTGAGCCTTGCTCTGTGCTTCAGCAAGGCCCAAGAATACAGGGGTATAAGCCCCCAACCGGTTCCCAGATTGTAGTAATTTACACCTTTTCACCTATTTAATTGCTCACAAGCACCTCCTTCTAAATCATTCTGGACTTAGTACTAGCCTCAATTAGGCTACACATAAATGTCCTAGCGACTTCTTGAAAAGCAGAGCCAAATGCAAGGGGCTTGTTGAATGTAGAAGCACATCTTTTGGTGGCCTCCGTCAGACTCGAAGGGGCACTGGCTTCCTGCCATTTGTTGGACATCTCAGAACGCAACATGTGCCACACCGTTCGAACACGCTTGGCATAGTCTCTAAAATGCTTGACACAGCTCCACCACGCTTTTGGCGACCTCTGTCAAACCGACTAATTGAGCAGTGTCTGACAGGTCAATTCGAATGATAACGCCAGGGATACATGATTGAATCTATTACGAGTAGGAGGAGCGTTGTGTGGCGATTTCAGAAAAGAATAAATAAAAACCATTAAGACAATTTATATGCCAAATATTAGACAGTTTAAAAAAAATCCGGGGGATACTTCACCCCTAAGGCAATGCGTCTAGCATTTCTATTTTCCCCTTTCCTTCTTCCTTTATAATCAGTCAAGTAAGTCATTTTTGCAACAATAGCTGCAAACTAGTAAAGATCAAACCACGGCTCATGGTGATCGAAAGTGTATAAACGTGCTTTGGAAAAAAACTGTATAGTCAGAAAAAATTACCAGGAGGTTCAGTAATGGAAACTATTGTTTCAATTAATCTTAACAGAAAGTGTATTGCGAAAACGAATTTATGAGAATTTTGAAAAACAGCCTGAAACATCTCGAATTGGTGTCGGATCGAAAATAAAAGTTCACCATAGGCCAAAAACCCAATACAGAAGAATTACAGCCCCCCACCCAGAACAACTAAGAAGATCTTTTTTGCATGGGAAAGACTGGTGTGTCTCTTTTTCCAAGAGATGATGGTATCGAACCAACTGTCGTAGAATATTGGGAGATATCTCATTTGAAAGAAAATCACCATATCTAGTGTTCTTTTTAAGTAACAAAAGAAATTACGCTACCCGGGGAGTGAAATTCTAAAAGGACTAATCGGCTCTTTCATCAAATTAATTTAAAAACTTTTTCAACAAAATAAGTTTTTCAAAGAAAAGTAAAGAACTCCATTAAAAAAAAAATGTGCAAAAATTAAATCAAATAATCTACCAAGCAAGAAACTACTACAAATCAGTATCGATAAATAAATGAAACCCAAAACGAACAGAAATTACAATAATTAACCGAGTCAAACTCAAAACGAGCAGAAATTAACATAAGTTGGGCGCAAAACCCCTATGCCTTCCCAAGGCCAGAACAAAATTTGCACTTTACTCAAAAAATATAAATGTTTTTACTTTTATAACTTTAATAAATCAAATACTATTAACATTTTGATTACTAAATATCAGTATATGTATATTAAACTGACAATGTACATTCATTTGTATTTTTTCAGTAAAGTGCAAATTTTGTTCTGGCCTTGGGAAGGCATAGGGGTATTGCACCCAACTTATGTTAATTTCTGCTCGTTTTGAGTTTGACTCGGTTAATTATTGTAATTTATGTTCGTCTTGGGTTTCATTTATTTATCGATGCTGATTTGTGGTAATTTCACGCTTGGTAGATTATTTGATTTTATTTTTGCTCGTTTTTTGTTTAATGGAGTTCTTTACTTTTCTTTGAAAAACATCTGGAAAAATTTTTTCAAATTAATTTCTGTTCGCTTTATATTGACATAGTCTTTTTCAGGGAAAAAAAATAATACTTTAAATCTTTTCGTTTTTTAAGACTTTATAGTTTGGCCTGCTATTTGTATGCTGGAGAAAAATTTTCAGCAATTTTTAACAAGATACACCCTTTTAAAAATCTGGAAGCTTGGATACACTTGCGCTATTTTGATTTGGTTAAATTTTAAGAGCAGAAATGGGAAGGTTGGCGTGGGAGGGTGGGAGCGGAAGGGGGATTAGTTGCCCTCAAATCACTTTCGATTATTAAAAAGGGCATCAGCCTTTTCTATTTTCAATCGAATGAGCCCTTTTCGAAGTTCCCACGACAACTCCTTCGATACGAAGTTGCCCTGGTCTAAACAACAACAACAATAAAAAATAATAATTTATACCCACTTCGATCTTTACTATAAAAATGTCAAGCCTTCCAATCACTTTCGACTATTAAAAAAGGCACTAGGCCTTTCGATTTCCAATCGAATGAGCCCTTTTGGAAACGACAACGCTTTCTATAAACACCTTATATGCCCCCAGGGCATAAATTACAACCCTTACCCTAAGGTCTGTTAGGGTGGTTGTCATCCTCTAAGACCGAATTTTCAGAACTTTCAACTACGTTAAACAACATGGCTATCTCAAAATTTGATTAGATGTGTTTGGGGAAACGGTGGGCGTGAGAGGGATGTTAGTCGCCTTCCAATCACTTTCGACTATTAAAAGGGCACAATCCACTCCAATTTCCAATTGAATGAGCGCTTTTCGATGTTTCTACGACAACTTCTTCGATACGAAGTGCCCTGCTCTAAAGGAAAAAAATAATAAATAATACATTGTGCCAACATCGTTCTTATATGCCCTCAGGGCATAACTTAAAACCCTTGCCCAGAAGGTTGTGGGGGAGTGTCCTCCTCTTTACTTAGTCCCCGTTTCTTGTCTCGTTCTCGAGTGTCCCCGTTCTTTACTTAGGAAGCGCAATCCTGCTGCCTATGATTTATACAACAACTTTCTATATAAACCTTATATGCCCCCAGGGCATAACTTACAACCCTTGCACTGAGGGCTCTGAGGGGGTTATCATCCTAAAAGACCTAATTTTCAGAACGTTTAACTACGTTAAACAAAATGGATATCTCAAAATTTTGATTGGATGTGTTTTGGGAAATGGTGGGCGTGAGAGGGACGTTAGTCGCTATCCAATCACTTTCAACTATTAAGAAAGGCACTAGCCCTTTCAATTTCCAATTGAATGAACCCTTTTGAAGTTTCTACGCCAACGCATTCAATAAAAACTTTATATTCCCCAGGGCATAACTTACAACCCTTTCCCAGAGGGCTGTGGGGGGAGGAGTTGTCATCCTTAAAGACCTAATTTCCAAAACTTTCAACTACGCTGAATAAAATGGCTATCTAAAAATTTTGATTGGATGTGTTTGGGGAAAAGGTGGGCGTGAGAGGGGGGTTAGTTGCCGTCAAATCACTTTCGACTATTAAAAAGGGTACTATCCCTTTGAATTTGAAATCGAATGAGCCCTTTTTCAAGTTTCTACGACAAAGATTTCAATAAAAACCGTATATGCCCCCAGGGAATGACTTATAATCCTTGCCCTGAGGGTTGTGGGGGAGTGTCCTCCTCAAAAATACATTTTCTATTTGGAAATCAACAACGCTGAACAAAATGGCTAACTCAAAATTTTGATTGGATGTGTTTTGGGGAAGGATGGGCGTGGAGGGAGGGGTATGTTGCCCTCCAATTACTTTCGACTATTAAAAAGGGCACTAGCCCTTTGAATTTCCAATCGAATGAGCTTTTTTTGAAGTTTCTACGACAACGCCTTCTTTAAAAACCTTATATGCCCCCAGGGCATAACTTAAAACCGTTGCCCTGAGGGCTTTGGGGGAGTGTCTTCCTCAAAAACATATTTTCTATCTGGAAATCAACTACGCTGAACAAAATGGCTATCGCAAAAATTTGACTGGATGTGTTTGGGGGAATGATGGGCGTGGGGATTTTGGCTAGTTGCCCTCCAATCACTTTCGACTATTAAAAAGGGCACTAGAACTCTCAATTCCAATCGAATGAGCCCCTTTTAATGTTTCTATGACGACCCCTTCTATAAAAAACCTCATATGCCCACAGGGCATAACTTAAAACCCTTGCCCTAATGGTTGTGGGGGAGTGTCCTCCTCAAAAAGATATTTTCTATCTGGAAATCACAGTTTATAGAATTAGCAGTATGATCATTCTCTATCTCTCCCATTATAAAAACCCGGACAGGGGTGCGAGTGCTCCGGAGAACGTTTTTGCAGATAGAAACATAGGCGTTATCAGATCTTTTCGCGGGTAGACAAGTCAGATTTCTCTTGGACACGAAACAAGTGGAAACCCGCTATTACGAATAATGCACTTGGTAACCATTTCTCAGTGATTGACGATAACAAACTAATCCGCTAAGGCAGAAACAAGTGGGAGGAGCTTTTTGTTCGCACCGAGACCGAAGACCAGAAATAATCTGCGATAAGCTTACTGTCTATAAACTGTGCTGGAAATCAACTACGCTGAACAAAATGGCTACCTCAAAATTTTGATTGGATATGTTTGGGGGAGTGATGGGCGTGGGGAGGGGGGCTAGTTGCCCTCCAATCACTTTCGACTATTAAAAAGGGTACTAGCCCTTCGAATTTCCAATCGAATGAGCCTGTTTTGAAGTTTCTACGACAACGCCTTCTATAAAAACCTTATATGCTCCCAGGGCATAACTAAAACCCTTACCCTGAGGGTTGTGGGGGAGTATCCTCCTGAAAACATATTTTCTATTTGGAAATCAACTACGCTGAACAAAATGGCTATCTCAAAATTTTGATTGGATGTGTTTCGGGGAATGATGGGCGTGGGGGGGGCTAGTTGCCCTCCAATCACTTGCAACTATTAAAAAGGGTACTAGCCCTTCGAGTTTCCAATCAAATGAGCCTGTTTTGAAGTTTCTACGACAACACCTTCTATAAAAACCTTATATGCCCCCAGGGCATAATTTAAAACCTTTGCCCTGAGGGTTGTGGGGGGGTGTCCTCCTCAAAAACAAATTTTCTATATGGAAATCAACTACGCTGAACAAAATTGTTATCTCAAAATTTTGATTGGATGTGTTGGGGGAATGATCGGCGTGGGAGGGGGGGGGAAGGGGCTAGTTGCCCTCCAATCACTTTCGACTATTAAAAAGGGCACTAGCCCTTTGAATTTCCAATCGAATGAGCCTTTTTTGAAGTTTCTACGACAACGCCTTCTACGAAAACCTTATATGACCCCAGGGCATAACTTAAAACCCTTGCCCTGAGCGTTGTGGGGGAGTATCCTCCTCAAAAAAATATTTTCTATATAGAAATCAACTACGCTGAACAAATTGGCTATCTCAAAATTTTGATTGGATGTGTTTGGGGGAATGATGGACGTGGGGGGGGGGGGGCTAGTTGCCCTCCAATCACTTTCGACTATTAAAAAGGGCACTAGCCACTCCAATTTCCAATCGAATGAGCCCTTTTCGAAGTTTCTACGACAACTCCTTCGATACGATGTGCCCGGCTGAAACACATTGTGCCCTTATCGTTCTTTACTTAGGCAGCGCTGGCGCGCTGCCTAGGATTTTGCATTATCTAAAACCCTAAACAGGATATTTTTAGCCCCCCCCCCCATCTTGAAAAACAAGTAAATAGGTGTTTTAGTTATTTACGTGTTATAGTTACCACACTTTGTTTTTGATCTATAATGAAACCGGTTTTCAGTGTCCACTCGGAGATAATCAGCTTAGCCGGAGCGAGATAAACGGTATCTATGTAGGTATATTTTAATTAAATATTTAATATATAGAGGAGGTTAGGTATTTAATATAATGCGTTCTGGGCGGCCTGTTTTCCATAATTCTCTGTTGTAGTTTCCCTAATTTTGTTACTAAAGTATTATATTTTTGTCATATTTTGGTATATTTCATTATGATCAACCTAACTTCACTTCTTTGATGTGGTCGCTATAAGACGTAAGTACTTTTTTTTCTTAATAACTTGGTACCGTCAATATGAAAATAGAGCCCCTGAAGGATGAAAACGCCCATATGGCTGCTGGGCGGAGTCTGAAAAAGCATGACTGGGTGTTTCTGCTAGAATTAGATGAAGTAAGCTGTGTTGCCACAGTCACAGGTTTCCTGTGAAACTTCACAGGTTTTTTTTTTTTTTATGGTCACAGGTTCACAGGTTTTTGTCACTGAATGGTAGAAAGTCACAGGTTTTTGTGCTAAAGGCTCCTAATATGACCTAATATTCAGCTAAAAGTTGAATTTTGTAGAGCTCACATTTTAAAATTATTTTTAGTGATTTTGAGACGACATCTATATATCATAAATCTAAAGCTTCATCACATTAATCACAAATGACAGCCACGGCCATTTTGAAACAACGATTTTGAATTGAATTGAAAAAGACGATAGGTCGGAGTGAAAAGGCTTTTATATTATTGGATTTTTTCGCTGTATAAACCAATTTGCAGAAATTATCTGTCTGTTATTAAATTGTAAACAGTGTCTTTTAATTGTAACAGTGTCTCTCTCTATTTTCTTGCCCACGTTCTTGGGCTTACCAACTCCCTAAACACTGACTTTCAGAGTAGTGACACAATTATCCGTAGGCTGGTGAGCAGCTTCATTACGACGTACGCAATATTACTCCAAATGTTCATAAGAAAACGCCTGATACTGGTAGCGAAATCACCTTTCTCCATAGATCTGGTTCCCGCGAACTATCTTGAACTGGATGACATGAAATTAGACACCAATACCGAATGTTACCTGGAGGAACGTGGATCAAGGATTGCTAAGGACTCACTCTAAGCCTTTAAGGTCAACTATCTGAGGTTCTGCAAGCAGATGAGACAAAGAATAAGCTGGGAAGATCCAATTTTGTCCGATCTTAAGATTTTGGATCCCTGCGTTGCACTCGAATCTGAAGAGGTGTTCATTATTCGCATTTTCTTGCACTTTTCTACGCTTCTGGGAAGCGATGCAACGATTGTAGAACGCAAGAGAGAAAGCATTGACCGTCATCTGCAATAGCTCAGGTTGAGCCGAGCTGATCTTGGTCAAGATCTAGTCGACCAACCATCTGGTTTCTCGAAGAGTATTTTGCATCTAAAGAACGGTATTGACGAAAAAAGTTTGCTGATCTGTCGACCTTTATGTTGCACCTCTGTTGTCTTCCCCAAACAAGCAGTGCTGCAAAGCGACAGTTCTCTTTCCTGTCGCATATGAAAACGAGACTGCGTAACAAGCTGAACCCCGGGACAGTTAGTGCATTGATAATGACCAAACAGTTAGTTGGTAAAGCCGCTTCCTGGACTATTCCAAGTAATCTACTGGATAAGGCTATCAAATGGAGAGAGGCAGTTTTTAATAAAGAAGATCCTCATTGTGCTGAGCCTGACAGCTCACATTCCGACACTGAATAGACCACTGACTTTGATGGAGTGAGTATTTCGTTGCTTCTATGCATTCCAGCTCCAATGCAAAGGTTCAGCTCGTAATTTTTCCCCATAACAACGATAATTCATCCTTTTTTTCCTTTCTAAGAGAACAACTGTCTTTTATCATTAAATCGTAAAGATATGAGAGAGAATTGTTACTGACTGATAAAAATAAACCAATGACTTATCTTACGGTAGATACTAGGCCAAAACGTTGGAATGAGCTTCAAGAACAGATTAAATAAAGATAATTTTGATCAGAAGTGAGGTTTGAAGATGTACTTTAAGGAGTTAAAGGATTCCAATAAGCTTTTCCTTTAAAGCGCGAGAGGATTTCGAGTTGTCTTTTTTTCAACTCGATCTTATAAGATTGATAGATTTTTCAATATTATGAAAGAAAAAACTTAATGTTTCTTCAAGAAGAATCAGATTGTAAAGAGATTATTAAAAAGTTATTAGATTATTAAGATTTCAGAAACTTTCCCGTTTATTTTCTAAAATTGGCCTTTTTCTTAATGTTGAGAATTGTGAGTTTCTAGTTTTAAATGGTTCAACTTCCTCTAGTGTTACCTTAGTTCGTCGTAGTTTTTCTATATCCTCTGTTCCTGTTTTTCGATGGTTGGGTATCACTGTTACAAAATCAATTTCTAGCCTTCACCAGTACACTGTTCGTGATGTTAAAAAGGAAATTCAAATTGGTTTTTCTAAGATTGATGCCGATCGATGGAAGTATAACCGACGAGAACTGGGTAGGCTACATTCTACTTTTTGTAATAATACTGTCCTTTACCTTTCTGGTCTTCCCCTTTTAAAGAAGAAATACGTTAAACATATCCAGTCTTTTTATTTCAGATATTGTAAGTTCTACTTTATCTCCCCCCCCCCCTTGGCATAGTAGTGGTAAAATAATTTGCAAGTTTGAAGCTCTCGATGTAACAGCAAAGTTTGCATTGCTGCAAGGAAGGCTTTCTGATTCATCTTTTTGTCGCTTTTTCGCCTCATCATCCTTTGGTCCGTCTGTTCGGTTAATTTCATTGTAGTGTATTTTACTTCATTTTTTTTCCTTTTTTTCCTTGTCTTACTCACAACTATGTGTATGACATGGGTTATAAGTACATTATTATTAATATTAGGGAAATAACTGAGAAAAGCCAGGCATCTAGAACAGACCTAAAAAATGCAGCGTAAGTTGATTTAATTGTTTTGGTCCAGAATCCGCATTGCCTAAGGACATGTTTTAGTTTTTTTCAAAATTCTTGCTTTAGGATTCGCAATAGGAATTCGAGAAAAATATCTCTTTACATTCGAACAGATTTCCCTTCAGCCTCTAAAGATTCCCTTTCAACCTTCATAGAAAATTTTATACATCTGAACCTAGCATTAGGTAACTGTTGATAGTACCTGTCTCTTTTGCAGGGTTTAAGATACAGCTGGAATTTATAATACCATGACTCAGATCAGTTGTGACTTATCAACCAATATCATTATATCAACCAATCAAATCAACCAATTATGACTCGGATCAGTTGTGGTTTATCAATCAACATCATTATATCAACCAATCAATTTTATTTGTTTGTATGCCAATCTTGTTTGCCAAGACCTAAAGAACCGTAGTAGTGATAATTATTTTTTTCTTCATTCGAACACGTCGCAGCATTTACTTGAGAATCATATGCAAGCGGTCTAGTTCAAACCTTGTGTGCAAGACGAACGTGGCTGGCTAATTTTCAGTACCTATTGCTTTAGATTAGAAGTTGCCAGAAATTCTACTCGGATCATCAAAATTTAGGTTGGTTTCTAAGAAAACAGGTGGAGTGCTTTGAAAAATGATTTGTGAGAAATTGAAATTCATTCCCCTGTTGCCCGTTTGAAGACTGTAATATCATAACCTAAGTTGTATAGAGCTGTATGTGGGTGACCAAGTTTGATGTCTAGTGATTGCTTTAGACCTCGGCAAAATTACCGTGCGAATGCCCCTTTTCTTTTGTTATGATCTACCAATTTATTTTACTTCTGCAAGAAGTTTTGCTTTGTGTTAGTTAAATACAATTCTTCAAAGCAGATTTCTGGTCCGTCAAGTTTGGAAATGCTCAAAATTTAGGAACACTGCATGATTTTAACTTAAATTAAACAAAATGCAGTGAAGCCTTTTTCGCTAGATAATTCACCCTACAATTGCCTTAAGTAGCTCAGGGCTACTTCTAAATGTTCAGAAAACGGCAAGATAGAGGAGTTGTTAAACAATTTTAACCACTTGACCAACCAGTTGGCTGAGTGGTTAATGTGATCGACGTCTTTTGTTCTAGATCCCGGAATCTGGTGGAGGAATCTGTTATTGAAGACTGAACTTTACATAGTTGTTTTGCAACAAACTACATCTTTTTATTTTACCTTCCATTATTTTGCGAACTTCTATCTAAGCAACGTAATTTGCCATTCTATCTACTTACATCATAAGTTGCGCTATGGGGCGAAACTTACAGAATTTGAAATAAAATGCACGAACCAAAAAATTGATAGTTCCTGCCTGGTATTGCGAATAGATTTCTAGTCTGGGAATTAGGATTTCTGTCAGGTTTGCACATGGTCCTTAAGGAAAATCCTATGTGTCTGAACTTAAGGTGCAATTTCACGATGCGGAAAACCGTGCAGAGGTGATCATACGTTTTTCCATGCAGATTGAACAATTTTATTTTCAAATTTAAGACCATGTAGGTCATCGTAGGTCAAAATAGACATTTCGTTACTGCAGCCGTTCGGGCCTTGTCACACCCATAGATTCTTAATAGGTACCGAAGATCAACGACTCGTATCTTTTTCGCATAACTAATGCAATTATCGAAGTGAAAATGAGTCTCCATGATTGGTCCTTTACTTTCCGACTAAAATAGGTAGCGGTATTTATATAAAATTTCGCTCTGTTGACATTCTCATGACGATATCTTTCTGTCATCTATTGAAATTGAAAAGCACTAAACGTAATTTATATGTACCGTTAATGTCAAAGCTGGAAATACCTGCAGAACTCATGCTGGAAACAGACCGCTAGGTAGCATGCCTCTCGATTTTCCATGACGTGTTTTGGGGGCAGAGGCAGATTTTGCCAGGTTTAAGTATCTTTGTTAGTAGCATTCTAGTGCTGCTACTTCAGAGTAACAAATGTAAACTGTAGTAAGAATGCCTGCTCACGCTCTAAAAATGGTCACAGGTTTTTTGACATTTTTTCACAGGTTTTGAAAATTCGTAGTGGCAACACTGGAAGTAAGCTATCGATGACACTTGCAAACGCATTGTCGCAATTAACCGTGAGCAAAACAATATTTTGTTCTAATTGCTAGCATTATATAGTTAGGCCTAGTTTAGGTTTGAATTAGTTTCGTCACCCACTTTAAACAAAGCTGTTGCTTAAAGTTTATTGGGTCAACGATCGAAAATTAATTTAGACAAAGACAGTTTTTCTTATGGAAGTAAAGAGCAAAGTTGAAACTACATTTCAGTTGAAAGAAAGTCATTGTTTTGCGGATTACGCAAAATATATCTACAAAAGTAGATCAAATAAAATAACTAGTGATATTATCTAATATCTGTAGAATTTTAAAAACTAGTGCTTTACTAAAAAATAAACTCACTAAAGTTTTTGGAGAGTTATAATTGTATACTAAAAGCTATCGATATCATGGTCACTGAAAGATTATTGAGAGACTTATGAATTAGCCTCTGTTCTGTCCAGGCTAGTCACAGAACAATCTACTCCAAAGAGAGCATCCTGCTGTTGTTGTTTTTGTTTGTTTTGTTATTTTTTAAATAATAATAATATAATGCAAAAACGTAGGCCAGAGCCTCTTTTTAAGGGAGGGGGGTGCAGTGAAGCGCTAGTTTTTTTTTAATTCTAAAGATATTGTGGAAGATCACAAGCCAGTTTATGTGAGCTAGTTGTGTAGACCAGGGCCCTAATCCAGGATTTTCTGCGAGGGGGGGGGGGGGGACTGTTAAAACATCCTACCCCCCCCCACCACTCCCCTGGCTGTGGCCTTGGTGTAGCCATATCTTGCATAATTGGCGAGGCGTCGATTTTGCTCGCTTTAAGTTTCAACTTTGCTCTTTACTTCCACAAGTTATTTTTTTTTTTAATCAAAAATAAAAAAGAAGCGCCTTTACAAGTGAATGTATAAGCTAACCTTCTACTTCGTCCCTTAGGAATCAAACTCAGTTTCGCACTTATAACTTAGAAAACTATCATTCTGTCGAATGAGAAATTTCAAATTATCGATTGCATATTAGTGTTCTGGTTAATACAAACTCTTCAGTTTTAAATAGCACGGAATAGCGAAGTGAGTAAATCACCATCAGATGAACAAGGACATTGAAACGTGATCTGACCCCAGAACATGGAGTGATCCCCTTTCTCCCACTTTATCCCCGTCAAACCAAGTTGCTGTCATTTTTAAACCAGAGATGGGGTAATGTTCTCCGGACTCCAAGTTAGTGCTTACACCTGTTTAAGATTATTATGCAGATAAATGTAACAGGAAGACAATATTCATAAAAGTTGTTCCAGGACTGGAATACCTAAATAAGGAAAATTAAATATTAGTCAATATCAGGTTTATAAAGGAAAATAAATGCAAGTCTTCCTTGATTCCGACTTCTTCGAGGATGAAAAATGAAGTAGCAACCTAGGAGCAAGGGGAAGGTGTTTTAACCGAAGAGCAAAATGTATCATATTCGAAATAATAATTTCGAATAAAAGATAAGTACTGTGTTCTCAGAGACCAATGCCCTGGCAAGAGACCCTTGCCAAATGATCCTCTTCGCAATGAAAGTCTGTCATTGTTAGACAGAGGTATTGTAGATGCACTGTTCTAATCAGTGCAGTACATCGTTACATTTTCCTAGAGGGATAAAAGTATGCCTCATGCTTCTTTTGGCTCAGTGACATTGTTCATGTGTATATTTTTTGCAACGACAACCGTTGTGTGCTTGGTGTTTTTCAACAAAAAAAAACGTTTAAATTGATAAATTCACTGATGACAAATGTTATCAGAAATAAAAATTAGACAAAAAAAAAACTGTATCTACTTTACCTGTTTTGCTGCAGAGTATGCCCAGGAGATGGGGGCGGTTTATCCATAAACTTCTTATCTATAGGACTGCTCGGCAATGATGCACAATCACACTGACCACTAGCACCCGTAACTGCATCACAATCAAATGAAAACCCCTTGATCTTGTTACTTTCAGATGAATTCATGGTATTCTGATACTCAGCACACATTCGCAAGATATCCTCCAGCCTTGAGAATTCTTCTTTTACTAATTCTTCTTCCCTCACTCGCTCTTCATATGCCTAAAAAATAGTTTTGCCTTAATCTCTTTCATCACAAAGAAGGTATTTCACTGTTGAAAGACAGCGATAGCACATTCTCGACAAATCTGAGGCAAATAGATTCTGCCACAAAACTAATAGCTTGTCAAGTCACGTCTGATCAATCAGGTGCACAATCAGGTGCACAGGATACAATTAATTATGAGTTTAAAAATTAATTATTTATCTGACCTTTCACTCCTTTTTATAATTTTTGCTTTATTCATGAGGAATTAAGAAAGACAAAATATATTCATGTACATTTCGGTCTTTTTAGGCGTACCTAGCATAATTTGTTGGATTTTAGATATGCAAAATAGATAGTTAAATCAGAAAAATATGATGACAAGTGGAATCTCCTCCTTGTTGGTCCTGGTAATGCTTTTGTTCGGTATAATATATTCCTCTGTTGCTATTTCACGCATTTCAGACAATGAGCCAAGCGAAGAAGTATATTATCATATCAAAAATTCTATAGGAGAGTGAAAACAACGCTTTAAATTTTTTCCCAAGAGCAATTTTGAAGAAAGTTTTGAGCAGTAAACAAAGTTAAAAACTAGTGTGTAGCTAAATAACGAGCTTTATGATAGTATTAAATAAAAAAAGAATTCTTTTCAAACGAAAGTTAGCAGTGACACTGAAACTAAACGGACAAAAATTAGGTATTTGTTAATTATTCAGAACACTTTCAAGAATTTTGATCTGAATGTAAGATCAGAGAAAACCGGTTTCATAGCCACAAAGACAAGTAAAGGGGGATAGAAGACATTGGACTTATATAATTTGGGTGATATATTTGCACATTACGGGGATGGGGTAAAGTATAACGACTCTGTATGAAAAATGTGTTAGCTACAATTATTCTGCATATTAAGAAGTAAGAATTGTTTTGTAACTTCAGGCTGTCCAAATACTTAACCCCCAAACCCCTATTGTGCAAATATACATCCCAAATGATATAAGTCTTAAGCATTCTGCCAAACTAAATTTTTTTAATTTACAAAAATAAATAAACACTTCCATTCTCGAGACACAGTAAAAAAAATAAATGAATTTTTTATTATATTACTTTTGTATCAAAGCATTTGTTCTTCAAGCTTTGGCGGAGAAAAGTCATAGTGAGAACGGTTCTTGAGCATACAGACTGTGAAGTGTGTCTTTCATCATGGTCAGACCTCTCTTGCAAAGTTCCCTTTCTAAAATTATGCAAATTCATGGACAATAATAACTGTTAATGGGCACCAATTTTAAAGATTTGGAATCAGCATAAAACGCGACTTTCTGAAATATAAATTTTGTTTCTTTTTTATTATTACTTAAAATTTCTGTTACTATTGGCACGTGTTGCTCTTTTTTTAGTCTCTGGCTGAGTCCTTCAGCCCGCAACAGTTCGTAACCGCGGATTATTTCGTAAAGTACGTAAAATTAATGTTTTTAAGTTTTTGAAAAATCTTAATACTTTATAGTTTTTCCAGCAATCTACATTTTTCACAGAATCTGCCTGTTTTGCGGTTGTTATGAATTTGGTCAAATGAATAGCTAATGAAAGTCATGCTAGCAGTCAAGGCCGCATTCAGGGGAGGGGTTAGTGGATTTGAACCCCCTCCCCCGAAATGTTTGCCCAACTCGTAAAAACGTTATAAAAATGCATAAAAACACATTTTTCATGCGTTTCAAATGTGTTTTTTTTTACCCCCCCCCCCCCCCCGAAAATAGGCCCTGGTGGCATGAAAGATATCGGGGAAAAGAGATTAGCCACAAAGCAGAAAATAAAAACTTGCCGCGGGTTGGCTTCTAAACACTAGTGAAACGAGCATAAAAACTTACCTAGCTCCATTCTTGGTGAGCAAGAAAAAAAAATTAGAGATCATTGACATTTTAGTATAAACAAAATTAAATGTTACTGATGAAAGAAAATCAGAGCGAACTAGTGAATTATGACATTCATTTCAAAATTTACTCCTAATTACGTGATGCCTAAATTCACAACCAAGAATAAACAAACCAAATAGCTGAAAAAAAGATTTTGCACTAAGAAGTAATGCAAAATATTTCACACATAAATGCTAACTATACTACATGAGCGTGTTAAAAAAGTGAATATAATTCCCGTTCATTTTCACATTTTTTTAAAACGTCTGTAATATCTTGGCAACGGCTTGGCGGATAAATTTGAAACTTGCAGGTATTATTGGAAAGAGGAAGGGGGAAGGGTTGGTCTAGCAAAGGATAAACGAAAGCCTATACGAACACAAATTAAAATAACTATACTAATCGATAAAAGATATTAGCCTACTATAGATGGATAAATAAATCCTAAAACGAACAGCAATTGGAATAAACAATAGAGTCAAACCTAAAATTAATAGAAATTACTACAAACAGGAGTAGGTCTCCCACCCGTTATATTTTCCAAAGGGAATAGCCAAAGACACGTCCACTTTTAGGAATTACGCACATGAGGCAGCGCAAACAAAGTATGGCAGACACTGTGCCAAATGTGGCGGAAACCGTGCAAAGCAAGTTGGAACTGAGCGGCACACGTGGCGTTCGGAGATGTACATCACGTGGCGGAAAGCGGGTTCCCCCTCGGCTATAGCATCATTTGCGCTTTGAAAAGAACAATATAATTTCTCTTCTACAATATCATGGGCAGCACAATAATAAAGTAAAGAAGGGAGTGGTTTCAGCGAATTCTCTCATAGCTTTTTGTAATTCGACCAGGGACCTTCATAAGGAAGGGTGGTCGTAGAAACTTCGGAGGGAGCTCATTTGATTGGAAATTTGAAGTTTCTGTGCCTTTTTAAGACTTGAAAGTGATTGAAGCTTAATCCTCAAAGACAACCAGTCACAAATTTGAGATAGCCATTTTGTTCAGAATAGTCGGAAGATTGAATAAATATGCATCCAGTTATAAAATAACTCCCCACGGTCCCCGGGGAAATGACCTTGAAACATATAAAATTGCTCATTTATTACATATGTGTAGAATGAAAGAGGGGGGGGGAGAGGATTGATCCTTGGTGTCCGATTAGCTCGAAACATTCAGAGATAGCTACTTACAACATGTCGGGAATTGTTAAAGAGTTTGAGTCGAAACTTTGGGAGATTATTTGAGATCGGGAGAAGGGTCGAGTGGACTTTAAATGTTGATTCGGAGATGGAGCTGATGTAAATGAAAAGACACTATGCATAACCACTTCATTGAAATACCATATCTTTAAGATCCTGGGAACGGGCTTAAGGGGGGAATTGGAAACCTCGGGTACTTTCAGGTAAAGGAAGGGGAAGGAGCAAAACAATTTTTGTCTCCAATCCAGAAAAAACAATGTTTTACAATATAAGCTTCTGTGATACTTACAACAAGACATTATGCACTGCCACGTAGTCAAAATTGTGCATCTGCAGTATCAGAGGCAACGCTGTAGCGTTGCCTACAGTAAAGGCCATACGGCTCCAATGTTTTATTATTATTTATTATTTTTTTCCCAGAGGCACTTCATATGGAAGGGGTCGTCGTAGAAGCTTCAAAGGGGGCTCATTCGATTGAAAATCGAGAGTTCTAGTGCCCTTTTTAATAGTCGAAAATTATTGGAGGGCAACTAGCCTCCCCCCCACGCCCATCATTCCTCCAAACACATTCAATCAAAATTTTTATATAGCCATGTTGTTCAGCGTAATTGATTTCCAGATAAAACTATATTTTTGAGGAGGATAGTCCCCCACAAGCCTCAGGGCAAGGGTTTTAAGTTATGCCCTGGGGGCATATAAGGTTTTTATAGAAGGCGTTGTCGTAGAAACTTCAAAACAGGCTGATTCGATTGGAAATTAAAGAGCTAGTGCCCTTTTTAATAGTCGAAAGTGATTGGAGTGTAACTAGAACCCCCCCCCCCCCCACCCCCACGCCCATCATTTCCCCAAACACATCCAATCAAAATTTTCAGATAGCCATTTTGTTCAGCGTAATTGATTTCCAGATAAAACTATATTTTTGAGGAGGACACTCCCCCACAACCCTCAGGGCAAGGGTTTTAAGTTATGCCCTGGGGGCATATAAGGTTTTTATAGAAGGCGTTGTCGTAGAAACTTCAAAACAGGCTCATTCGATTGGAAATTAAAGGGCTAGTGCCATTTTTAATAGTCGAAAATGGTTGGAGGGCAACTAGCCCCACCCACGCCCATCATTCCCCCAAACGCATCCAATCAAAATTTTCAGATAGCCATTTTGTTCAGCGTAGTTGATTCCCAGATAGAAAGTATATTTTTGAGGAGGATACTCCCCCACAACCCTCAGGGCAAGGGTTTTAAGTTATGCCCTGGGGGCATATAAAGTTTTTATTGAAGGCTTGAAAATCTACATAATTTTGGCCTTCTATAGGGCTCAAACAATCCTGTTACAGCATTGAATACAAACAAATACTGATATCGAGCATTTCATCATAATAATCTTACGTTAGTTTATATAGCCCTCAACTTACCCAATACGCCCTTATGACAACCTGGATGCAGAGAGTGTCTTTTGATTTAGTTGATCATTCTCCTCAATATTCCTTGAAAGTTTCAACTTGACAACCTTAGACGAATCTGAGCATTGCAGATGCATCCTTTTGTCACCCTGGATGCACATAGTATATTTTGATTTAGTTCAATAGCCCCCTCTACATGCTTTGGCAGTTTCTACTAATTGCCTTCAGCCGTTCCTGAAATTTTGCACATACGCTCTGTTAACAAGCTGAATGTAAACAGTTCTTTCAAATGTGTTCAACATCCCCCTAAACATTCCCTGAAAGTTCCAACTAATTATACCCAGCCGTTCCTAAGAATTACACACACTCCCTTTTGAAAACCTGCACATACGTTCAGTCTTTTGATTTAATTCACAATTCCCTAAAAGTTCCAAACTTAATACCCATTATCTATTCCGGATATGTCGCAGATACATCATTTGACAAACTGGATGCACGTAGTGTCAGTTGATTTATTTAACAGACGCCCAACATGTTCTGAAAGTGTCACACTGATACCCTTAGCCAACCCTGAGACATTGCAGACACGCTCTTTTGACAACCTGGATGCATATACTGTCTTATGGGGTAACTCAATATCCCCTCGACATGTTCTGAAAGTTTTAACTTAATATTCTTAAACGTTCTTAAAATATCGCAGATACGTTATTTGACAAACTGGATGCGCGTACTGTCTGTTGATTTATTTCAATATGGCCCCAACGTTTCTTCAAAGTTTCACCTTGATACACCTATTCGTTCCTGAGATGTTGCAGTCACGCCCTTTTAACAACCTCGATCCATTTACTCTCTTTTGGTTTAATTCAATATCCCCCTTGGCATGTCTTGAAGGTTTCGACTTCATCCTCCATCCCAATATATTTACGCCTCCATTTAACACCCTCCCAGGGAGTTTCAATTTCCCTTAAATCTTTCCTTGCGATGTCTTCACACCCTCTTGGGGGGCAATCTGCTTTTCGTTTGGCCCTAGATGGTTGGCTAACAAGCACGATCTTTGGCAATCTGCCACCCTTCATCTGCAGAACATGTCCTAGCTATCCCAGTTTTTCACTCATTATAGCCCTAGAAAGCAGAATTGAACCAAATTTTTCGTGCAGTTTACTGTTTGAAATGCAGTCATTAAGACGAAAACCCAAAACAGTTCTTAAACAATTTCTCTGTAAAACATCTATTAAATTCTCCTTCGTCTCTTGGAGCGTCCACGCTTCAGGACCATACTCGACCAGTGTCATTACTGCAGCTTCCGATATTTTAATCTTGGTTCACAGACTTATCTTCCAATTCTTCCGAACTTTTTTCAACCGTGAAAAAAACACCCCAGGCCTTAGCTATTCTACTTTTATCATCTTCACTACGCCAACCGCCTTTACTAATAATACTAACTAAGTAAGGGAAGCTCTCAACTTGATCGATCTTCTCGTTACCGAACATTACATCTTCGCCTTCATTTATTCCTAGTCTTATCGACTTAGTCTTCTTAAGATTAATTTTCAAACTTTTTCTTGCACCCTGTACTCTGAAAACCTCTTTCATAAACCTGGATGCACATACAGACTGTGGGTTTAGTCCGACATACCCCTCAACTTGCTCTGAAGAGTTTCAAATTAATACTCTTAGCCGTTCCTGAGATATTGCAGATTCTTCGTTTTGACAACGTGAATGCACGTAGTGTCTTTGGATTTAGTTCCGCACCCCCCCCCCCTCAACATACCCTGAAATTTCCAACTTAATACCCTTAGCTGTTCCTGAGATAGTGTAGATACGTCCTTTTAAAACTTGATGCACATTGTGTCTTTGATTTATTTCAATATGCCCAGAAATTTTCCCCTTAATATAGTCTTTTGATTTAGTTCAAAATTCGCAATAATATGCGCTGAAAGTTTCAACGTAATATTTAGCCGTTAGCCGTTTCTGAGAAATTGCAGATACGCCATTATGAAAATCTGAATCCACAAAAGTCTTTTGATTTAATTCGACATCCCCATCAATGTGCCATGAAAGTTTAAACTTAATACCCTTAGCCGTTCCTGAGCTACTGCAAATATGCCCTTTTGACAACCTCGACGCGTAGATTGTATTTTGAATTAGTTCAACATTTTCCTCGAAATTCCCTGTAAGTTTAACCTTAATGCCCTTGGCCTTTTCTGACACCCAGGACCAAACATGCCCTCCCTTCCCAATAATAAAACCTACTCTTAAAAAGATACTAGAGCTTCCAATTTCCAACTGGAGGAGTCTCCCTCCAAA
Organism: Artemia sinica; assembly: GCA_027921565.1. Classification (NCBI taxonomy): domain Eukaryota; kingdom Metazoa; phylum Arthropoda; class Branchiopoda; order Anostraca; family Artemiidae; genus Artemia; species Artemia sinica. The sequence continues at coordinate 27,093,909 of CM051263.1, read as the reverse complement.
GTTCTTACGATCACTCCTTCCATACAAAGTGGCCTAATAAAAAAATAAAAAATAATACATTGAGGCCATAACGCCTTTTACTTAGGCAGCACTTTTGCGCAACTTGCGATTTTTGTTCGCTTTAACTTAAAATTGTTATTTTCTGATCATCTTAGGTTTTAATATGGTTTCTCTTTCCTTAAAAAACTTTTTTTTTTTGCAAATATTTCTTTTTTTGTTTTCTAGAGCGAACTATGGCCCATAGTAACAAAAAAGTAAAAAAAACGTTCAAAAATGATGTCAGATACTAATGAAAAGTACACCAATCGGCCCGCGATTGCCAAAAACCTATAACAGAAAGTTACAACCCCCATCTTAAACAAAAAGGAAAATCACTTTTTGCCGTTTTTTTTTCCAGGGGTGGTCATATCGAACCAGTGATCGTAGAAGTTCGGGAGAGGGCTCATTTGATCGGAAATAAAAAGTTCTAGTGCCCTTTCTAAGCGACCAAAAATATTGAAGGAAGGGTAGCCCCCCACTCTCGTTTTTTCCCAAAGTTACCTGATCAAAATTTTGAGATAGCAATTTTGTTCAGCATAGTTGAAAAATCTAATAACTATGTTTTTGAGGAGGACTTGACCCACCAAAGTTCCCGGGGGAAGGGCTGCAAGTTATGAAATTTGTCCATTGTTCACACAATAGTATTGTTTATTGGGATGTATACATACGTTTTCAGGGGGGATTTTTCTGGGGGCGGGGGTTACGTGGGAGCATCTTTCTATGGAGAGGGAGCTAGATTTCCCAGCATTATTTAGTACTTTTAAAAAAAGCTTCTTATTGTTCTAATTAAACGAACATAGTGTTTCAGGAGTCGTTCTTAAAGAATTGGAACATAATTCAAAATTTGGCGTAAAGAGCGAAGTGTTGAGGAAGAGCAACCCCCCTCATATACGTAATAATTTCTGTTCGTTTTAAGTTTTAATGTTGCTCCTTACTTTCAGTTGAAAAAAACTTGTTTTTATTTAATTTCTGATCGTTTTTTATACAATGCCACGAAATCTGGCTACACCTCCAAGGAAAAATCCCTCCTCACCACCGATTTATTCTCTCCACAATTAAATCCTGGTGAAAACTTACCCTGGACAATTACCCTTAACATTTCCCCGTATAAAATTGAGTCGGCAAAGAGAAAGCAAGACATTAGACGAATTTCGTATAGGAGTTCTGGCAAATTTTCTCAGTGTAAAATTTCCCCTGAAAAATTCACTCCATGGAAACTTCCCTCCCTATGGAAAATTATCCCCGTGAAAAATCCCACAAGCAGAAAATTTGCCCCCCCCACCTCCACCCGAAAAATGTATGCACACTTCTCTATAACAAATACTATATGTAAACAATGGACATTTTTTTTTTTAACTTAAAGACCTTTCCCCAGGGCCGTGGGGGAAGGATCATGATATCTCCAAAGGCATAGTTATTCGGCCTTTCAACTATGCTGAATAAAATGACTATCTCAAAATTTTAGTCGGACGATTTTGAGAAAAAAGGGGCGAAGGAGGGCCTAGTTGTCCTCCGACTTTTTGTCACTTGAAAAGAGCACTAGAACTTTTAATTTCCGTACTAACGAGCCACCTCCCAATATTCTAGGACCACTGGGTCGATACGATTACCCCTGGAAAAAAATAAACACGCATCCGTGATATTTCTTCTGGCAAAAATACAAAATTCCGCACTTTGCAGATAGGAGTTTGAAACTTCTACAGTAGGGCTCTTTGATACGCTGAATCTGACCGTGTGATTTTTAATGAGATTCTATGAGTTGTAGCGGATGTTTCCCCCTTTTTTCGAAACTAAGGCATATTTTCTCAGGCTCGTAACCTTTAATGGGTAATACTAAACTCAATGAAACCTATATATTTGAAATCAGGGTAAAATTCTACTTTAGCTTCCGGTTACTATTGAGCCGGGTCAATCCTTACTTACAGTTCGTTGCCACTAGACCCCGGCGCCGCGCCGGCGGATCGACCGAACGCCGCCGACGAGACGCCCGGTCGAGCGCCGCCGCCGGGAGAGGCGGCGGCTTTCGGTCGACTTTAAATTAATTTTGCGGCAATTCTTTATTGCGTCAACCGCAAAGTCGGGAGCTTTTCCTTCTCGTGTGGTTTAGTATTTCGATTTTCCTGATTAGAAATCAATCAGGGCTAGCACTATCCCCGAATTTTCGGGTATTTCCCCGAAAATCTATGCGTCAACCCGAAAAAAAATTTTGTTCCCCGAATCCCCGAAAATGACGCAATCACGGTGCCACCCCTAGCGATTTATCACCAGTGACTTTCTCTGCCGAATATTACTTTGCATAACATAATTCTTCACTACTCTCTTGTTCATTAATTTTCGTCTCTTTTGTTACTTTGCATAAAAACCAGACAGATGCAATATGCAATTGCATATATTGCAATATACACAGTTCTTCATATGTTGACAAAAAAAGGTATCGTCTTTATGAAATGAGTTTAAATCATTTCGAATAGTTTCCCAATCGCAATTTCTTACATCATTCGTAGTCAAGAATTTTATTTTCAAGTTGAATAGAATTGTAGAACGAATTCACTACTATACAGCTTCATCCTTCAGTTGGATTTTGAAATTGACAGCCGACAGATTGTTTCTACAGCTGAATTGTAAGTTTGCCGATTTTTTTTTTTTGCTGTTTTTAGATAAGATTTTCTTAATGTTTAATACTAATACTCAATTGTGTAACGCCTGATAGAAAATACAACCTTCTCTCTAAACATTTTTACCCCCCCCCCAAAAAAAAAAAAACCTTCTATTGAGACAAAATTAAGCTATGTACAAGGCTGGGGAATTAAAGATTGAACGGGAAGTTAGCCCAAAAAATATGATTCATGAATAAATTGTAAATTATTGCCTATAGGGGAGGGGGAAAGGGGGCTATCATTTTTAAATGATAATATCTCATTTTTTTTTTTTATTGAAAGCAGGGATGCCAAAAAGATAATTATTTTTTCATTTAAAGCGGAGACAGAAGAAAATGATATCAAATTCCCTAGGAAGCCATTGAAATATTTTAATAGACCCAGGGCCCCCCATTAGGACTTGTTCATTGTCTTGGGTGTTTTGCGATTTCTCATAGGCTACTGGCCTAATTTGGCTTTTGTATGTGCTCCTTTTTAATTAGATTCTTTGGATCTTATTTAATGCCACGGCGAATCTATGACTCAGTTTTCCAATAATTGGAGGTATATCTGAATAATTTCGACATTTTTGTTGTTGTCTTCGTACCCCTTTACTCATACCCTCAATTTTCTTTTCAAGGAACACTAAGGTGTTTAACGTTATTTTGCGTGTGTTTGAACCATATAGTGACCTAGTTAATTATTAAGTAAATTATTTCTCTAATGAAAGTTGAGACGGTATTCTATCAAGGTGGTATCCAGAGGGGGGGTAGGGAGGTATTGCATTTAAATGATAATATCTCGAAATTTTTTTATTGAAAGCAGGGATCCCAAAACGTTTTTTTTTTTTAATTTAAAGCAGAGACGGCATCCTATCAAGGTGGTCCAGTGCCCAAGTTACATCAAAAGCCAGGCTATAATAAAACCTTTCAATTTGGGAGGTCCAAGGACGAGTCTTTGACAGTCCTATGACCTAAGGGTACTAGATGTTGCAACGTTTTTACGTATCTACAGTGGTTTAAAAAATTCGATCACCCCACAAATGATTACCAAAAATATGCACAAATATAACAATGTAACATTTAGAATATTATAACACTTTTTTCACAGCTTTGAAGAAAAGCAAAAAAGGCTAAATACCCCTAACTACGCTTGAAAGCTATTTTAAAAATAAACTCTTAGGAGATTTCCATGGAAATGACTATAGCAGAAGCTTTTAGCCTGGGTGGGGATCAAAGAGGAGTCTTTGAGTATTTTGACCACAGGTGACTTATTGTTGCGACTTTCTTAAATTTGGTAATTTTTGTGAGCATTTGGAAATCAAAGCTTAAACTCAATAACTGATACTAAGTGTCCTAACATTTTGCTTGGATTAAAAGTGACGAACTAGGATGAAAATCTCAACATCTTCCTGGAGCTGCTTCAGTCTGCGTATTATTACATTTAATACATTTAAAACGGATGAGCTTTTCATTTTTTACCTAAGAAAATAGCTGGCACTTCATTTTACTTCATACCGAATAAACCATTAAGTGTTTTTTGTTTCATTGTAATTGAAGTGTTCTCATGTGAAGTGTTCATCATGTATTTTTCAATTTGATAAATTTACTCCTTTTAGGTGCAGTTTGTAATTTGACTGATATTAGGTATTTATCCGTTTATAACTTGGGATGAATCCCCAAAAGAAAAAATGAATAATATCCAAAAGAGCAGCCAAAAGCAATAGAAAAGCAGCAGTTCAGCCTTAGCCTACATGATATATATTCTATAAAGAAGCCTAAAAAAACTTTAAAATGCATTTTTTTTAAATTGCTATTAAAAACCAGTTTTTAATACAAGAAGGCTTCTTAGGAATCCAAAAGAGCAAAAAAAAAACAAAAATCAATATCAAAGTCGCCCATTTCAACTGTTTTAAAGGCGACAAAACAGATATAGGCAAAGGACATTTATGAAAAAATTAAGCTTCCAAGTTTAAAAAGTATATTCAAAGTTTTTACCCAGATAACTGACGAATTGTGTGATACGGTATTTGAAGTTTTGTATGCAGTAATGCTCGATGAAAAAAACTACTAATTTTGATAATTATTTATGATAAGAATACATAGCTAATAGATACTTCAACTACTCGTATTATGCAAGGGTTCTGAAACGCCACAGCCATTTCATTTCTACCAGATTTCTACTTCTCTTGATGAATAACGAATAAGACCAGTTTCCAGCCAGCGACTTGTGAATTTTTGAACTCATGAATAGGCTCGAATCTGTTGTAAATTTAAGCTGTGATTTGAGAAAGACTGATGAAAACATTAATGTTTGCGCTCAACATTGATCGCGCCGCCGACATCTTACCGGCGGCGCGGCGCGCTGTTTTTGCCCCCCCCCCCGCCGGTCTTCCTTCATCGGCGCGGCGTCGGGGTCTAGTTGCCACGCACTGTTTGAAACAGTACAGGTAGTTATGCTGCACTAAGAAACAATGGATAATTTTCCTAACTGCCTCGAATTTTCCAAAACGTCCGACTATCCTGGTTTTGCGATACGACCTAGTGCTAATGCATCGTAAATAAAATATTTGTTATTCATTAACTAACTTGCAAGTCCCCAGTCTGTAAGAATGGATCTACTTTCCAGCTTCCCTATGAATTCCATACAGATCCGTGGTTAGAAAACAGCAGTGAAAATAAACCATTTGTTCGTATTCACCAAAAATTTATACCACTGAGAAACAGTATCGCAGTGTCATGCCTAAAGATAACTGTAAAGCAGTCAACTTTGATATTTTAGCTGCTTCCTTCTCATCCGGGTAAAAATCTCTGGACAGGATAGCCAAGCACCGGATGAAGGGCAGATTTTCCATTCCAACTTGTAAGCGAGATTGACGTTGGCATTTAAAAAGAATCAAAAAATGAGGCGATTATTTTGACAAATTAATATAAAAGACATAAAAATATGCTACAATAATGCTACGTAAATTCATGAAAATGTAGGAACGGGAGGGCAAAATTTATTTCTTAAAATCAAAGGGGGTAGGGAACAAATTTGCCTTTTTTAATTTTCTCGATGAGAATGCCAAAAAATTGATTTACAATGAGACTACATAAAGAATTTTTTTTCAAAATCTAGGGGGACAAATACCCCCCTCCAGATGACACCGGTGGCTAAAATAATATTAAAATTTTACGAAATTTTTACCAAGAGATTTTCTAAAGAAATAGAAATGATGAGTTAATTTTGTTAAGTCTAACTGGCTAAAAAGCAGTCGAAAGGTAAGAAGTGTTTGATTCCAAGCATATACCCACAAAGCTCTTTACTGAGGGAGGTCCTATTCTCGCAGAGAAGCCGTTGCTAGAATAAGAAGAACGCAAAGTTGCGTGTTCTGCCATCTTGTGCCATCACATTATGGCCCGAAGAGGATCAGCATTCCAGAAAATGGAAATTCTAAGACAGAAAATTAGTTTTCTCGTCTCTCTTTGTTGACAAACCATAGCCAAGTGGCTTTTCCTCCTACTTTGTGTCATAAAACATAAATTTTGGCCCAGAGGGTCAAAATGCAAGGGAATAAAAATATTAAGATAGCCAATCGAATGTTCATAGTGTAAAACTAAACAGGAGGTTACGACCCCCCCCCCATCTTGACAAACCCCAGCAAAGTGGCTTTTTCTACCATTTGTGCCACAAAACATCAATTTATTGTTCAATGATGGCCAAAATGCCAGGAATGGAAATTCTAGTAGACCCTATTATTCACGATCTAAAATTCTAAACAGAGGGGCTTTAGTAACCATCTATACAAACCACAACAAAGTGGTGTTTTCTGCAAATTTCTGCCACATAACATCAATTTTTGACCAATGAGGATCAAAAAGGCGAGGAATACAAATTCCAAGTCGATTTATCACGGTTTAAATCCTCAAACAGGTTTTCACGCCGCTGAAAAATGGATCTAAAGCATTACGTGAATGCTGCTGTGAGTTTCGTCTTTATTCACAATTCATTAAGACATTCAAGATCATGAATGGGTCATTTAAAAGCTACTGTCTCTCTCTACGCGCCTCTTAAAAGAATCTACTATCTTGAAGTGTCATACGGCACCTTCAGTACTGGAAAGGTTGGGGAGCACCTTCAGTACTGGAAAGGATGGAGATTATCATGATAATCTCCACAGTCGAAAATACTTGGCCGGAGGTTCACTGCTCCTCTTATATGCTCCCCTCCCATCCCCCTTAGGAAGCGAAAACCAAAAAAACCGCCTAATGAAAAATTTCATTTATTTTTTACTTCATTAAGAGCAAATTCTCAAAGGTACAGGTGATAAAATAATCCTCGAACTCTTCAGTTTTGTGACAAACTCCCCACATCTTGTAGGAATTTTAAGGAAGGTAGGAAGTAAAACTTATGTCGTATTTTAACAAAAAATTCTATTGACGTCTTTAGTTTCATCACCTAATCGGACAAACACTGGTTATAGTCTAGGAAAATTGTGAAAGAAAAGGGGACAACCTCAAACAAATTGCTATAAAAATGATTTTTTCACTCCCCGACCCAAAAGTGTGTGCTGATTCCGAATCAGAAAAGTTTACCGCTCTAGTTCTTTCACAAATTTGAGTTTCTTGAGATTGGGGCAAAAACTGTTGATTGAGTAAATACCAGCAAATGTGATTAGATGTTTCATTTCTACGCTCTTTTTTTGCTGATGAACATGAAAATAAACGTTTAAAGTCAAAAGAATTGTTTGGGGCTTAAAGCTTTGAGAGATAGAGAGAGTGAGGATGGGGGAGAGGTTCTAGGAAAATTGTGAAAAAAAGGGATCAACCTCAAACAAATTCCTATACAAATGATTCTTTCACTAGCCGACCAAAAAATATATGCTGATTCCAAATCCGAAAAGTTTGCCGCTCTAGCTCTTTCACAAATTTGAGCTTTTTTAGGTTGAATTTCAGGTTGAGGCAAAAAATATTGATTGAGTAATACCAGCAAATGTGATTAGATATGTCATTTCTACGCTCTTTTTTTTGCTGATGAACATGAAACTAAATGTTTAAAGTCAAAGAATTGTTTGGGGATTAAAGCTTTGAGACAGAGTGAGGGTGGGGGAGAGGTTCAGCCTGCAGGTGTATATTAAACTTGGCCTATGGCAAAACATTTGCAGCCTCGCTCCTTGGTAACAACCAAGACTGGGTCCAGGCAAAGTCCAGTATGCCTGGAACCTCAGTTTTGTGAAAGTGAGTAAGCATGAGGAGGAGGAAGGGAAGTTGAAACGCATATTTGGCAACAACAAAAAACATTCTGTCAAAGAGCTTTCCTTAGCTGAGAAAAAAAAACTAGTTCCAAAAAACAGATCAATATGCTCAGATGTAATTCAACACAGAAATCAATTACGTAAGGCAGATAAAAATCACAGTAACACAGAGATTCACCCAAAGCTATTAAAAAATTTGGTCTTCTTCTTCGCTGCCGTCGTCTTCCAAGGTTTCTGGAACAAACTGTTTCGCAGTTAGGACAGATTGTTCCTTTACAATTGCCACAAGCCCAGGTACATTTTTAGCCATGCTTTTTGCAAGAACATCGCAGCGTCGAACACTCACTCTTGCAATTACAGTGAAACACTGAGAGAAGGGAAGGCGGTGCCGGCGATCTATCTGAATGCACAAGTCGTAATTCTCCTTTCCGCACAACTCAGCCATACTCCAAAGGATCCAGTCGACACTCAACATTTTTCCACGCTTGTACTTGGAAGTATGCTCGAAGCGAATGATACTTGCAAACATCGCTTGTTGGTGGGAGCGTTTTGTCTCTACATACTTCCCAGAACTGTCAACTTTTTCGAGGAAATTCCTGTAGCGGACTTGTTTCGTATCAAGACTTGTTTCATTTTCTGGAGCGTTAAATAAGATAAGCATGGCCTTCTCTCAAGCTTTTCTAATGTCGTCTTTTGTAGAAGATGAATCTAGGAATAGTCCGGCGATATCCTGGAAGTTTTTCTTCTTTTTTGCGTGATTCAGTGGTGTAGAATTTCCTATACCATAAATTCGCAAAGTCGAATCACATCCTAGAAAGGCATGGAGGAAAAGAATTTGGTCGCAAAGGGTGTCACCAAGTTTCAGTTTAGCTGCCAATATATCGCACAGACGGCCTCCAGTTTTCTGTGACTTTGACTCAGAGTGGAAAAATATCGGTTTACAGTCTCGCTTCGTATGGTACAGTAAAAGGACCAGTAAGTCCGCATCTTCTCCCATTAAGACAGTGGGTTGGCGTTCTGCCGACTTGACCGCAGTCATCACAATCAGCAAGTCAGCATCGGCTGGCGACTGGTACACTTTACATCCCGCATCATTAAGGTAGCCGGACAGCATGCTGATGATTGCCTGCTTGTTAAAAAAAATTCGCAGTATAGTATGAGCCGTGGGCCTTAATGTGACAACACTAGCCTTACCATCGGTCTCTGCAATCACTACTCCAACACCAAACCTCTCCTTGACGTGCTTCTTCATGTAAAATTGACTATACACAGGCTCTTCCGAATCACCGAGAAACTCACTCATCATGTTGACCTAATCACGAACTGTTAACGGTTCGTCATCATTCGCTTCCAAGAACCGCATCATTTCTTCAAATGCTTGCGTTTGATGTTTACTTTCTACCTCTTTTTTTCGAGTCTGTCAGTCAGATTTTCACACGTTTCAAAGGGAGGTTCTTGCTAGATGCAAAGTTGCAGTAACATATTTTGTGGTATACAACATCTTCTGCATGCAGATCCAAATTCGCTGCTAGAATTCGGTCGTGAACTTTCTCAGACCAGTGATCATTTCGCTTTTGAAAAAGTCCCACCAGTGTCTCGCATAACTCTGTTGTGCGGATGCGAAAGCTGTTTTCCTTCTTGTGAGTCTTGTCAAAAACCACTCTGTTCGAACAAAATAAACAATCAGTTTTGAAATCCCAAGGCCCAAGAAGCTATTATTTATTCTTCTTCATCTTTATTTCGTATGTATTGTTTGATTTAGGGTATTATTTGTGGTTCTTTTAGTGCTTTATTATTGTGTTGTATTGCCCACAACAAGCCAAGCTTCTTGGGCCGAATAACTTTTTTACGTTTGTAATAGTGTTTTAGTATTAATAAAATGGTTGATTGATTGAAATCGATTTGCTCTATCAGGCAATTTGAACTCCTCCTCTGGGACTCATTTTGCTTGACTAAGAATCGCAAGTGCTGGTCAATGGCCCTTGCATTTGTATAAGAACTTCGGCGTGACTTGTGAAAACAATCCCCCACAACAGCCATCACATCAGTTCGTTTACGCTTTATACTTCATTCGTTATGGTTCTCTGCTTTTTACTGCATTCGTTATGGTTCTCACTCCTAATTCAGTCACAACTGCTTTCCCGTCCGCTTCGAGTATTTATTTCTTACAGATTAAACACAAAAAAATCTACGATGGTTCGACTTCGTCCGCAATGAGAAGCTGCTGCAGCTCACCAAGCAGTCTCGGTTTTCGACCCAAGCAGCAGAGCGAACACTACGATGGTTCGGACACCTACTTCGAATGCCTCCACACATACCTGCGAAAACGATCCATGACTTCGACCCTGTCAAAGCCGGTTGGAAGCGACCTCGCGGCCGACCAAAGAAACGATGGTCTGACAGCCTGTCCGAGTTCCTGACGATGGCAAATATCAGGTTGAGCGGTGTGCAAACGCTTGCCATGGACCGAAGTGGATGGAGGAGGCAGACGTCACTCTCTACGCCGAGCAGCGCCCGGCAGGAGACATAAGTAAAAAAAAGTCAAAGACAGATTAAACAAATCATCATTCTAGACTATAATTCCACCCAATAAAATGACCTAACGAGTCACTTTAAGCGAAAGGAAAACCAAACTAATTTTAAAATTTTCAGTTATTTTTTCCAGTTTGAATTAAAAAATTAAAATTATCACTCAGACACCATAAATTTTTTTGGCAGTTTACATAATAACTTTAGCGATTCTGTAAAAATTCTGTAAGAATATTCTAGTTTCAATTGACTAATCATATTTTTGTTAATTCTTGTGCTTCAAAGCCACCTCTGTATCTACCGCAAACCTTTACCAGCATCAGCATCAAACTTTTACCAGCAAACTAATTTTAAAATTTTCAGATATATTTCTAGTTTGAATTAAAAAAAATAAAATTATCACTCAGACACCATAAATAATTTTGCAGTTAACATAATAACTTTAGCGATTCTGTTAAAAATTTCAGGAATTATTCTAGTTTCAATTGACAAATCAGATTTTTTGTTAAATCTTGTACCTCAAATCTACCGCAAACCTTTACCAGCATCAGTTAGAAAGTAGAATTTTCAGACAAAGAATCCGAGACGCGAAAATCCTTCGAATCTCATGGACGATGATTATTTTCAAAAAAGTCAGACTTTTATGTACCTCAAACTTGTCTCAGAGACTATCTCACCTTCTCCACCCTCAATCCAAGTTGCTTTAATATTCTGATGTATTAGGGATGTTAAATTAAACCCTTAGACCACTTCCTAAATTCCGAATTGTCTTTTCAGGACGGCATTCTTTACATTAAAAATTTTACCCTCAACCGAAAAAAACTCAAATTTGTGAAAGAGCTAGAGCGGCAAACTTTTGGGATTTGGAATCAGTACACATTTTTTAGTCAGATAGTGAAAGAATCATTTGTATAGCAATTTGTTTGAGGTTGACCCCTTTTTTTCACAATTTTCCTAGAACCTCTCCCCCAACCTCACTCTCTCTCAAAGCGTTAAACCCCAAACAAATCTTGTGACTTCAAGCATTTAGTTTCATGTTCATCAGCAAAAAAAGAGCGTTGAAATGACATATCTAGTCACATTTGCTGGTATTTACTGAATCAACATTTTTTGCCTCAACCTCAAAGTCAACCTCAAAAAACTCAAATTTGTGAATAAGCTAGAGCGGTAAAGTTTTTGGATTAGGAATCAACACATATTTTTTTTAGTCGGCTAGTGAAAGAATCATTTGTATAGCAATTTGTTTGAGGTCAAACCACATTTTTACTAGACCAATAATGGATACGTAACGAAACCGACTAAGGGTGACCGGCGTTTACCCCCCCCCCATGGATAAGAAAGCTTTCCAAATCTGAGAATTTTACTTGAGTTTTATTTTTTTTTAATTCCGTAGGGAAAGGAGTTTTGGAACTTATGTATTATGGGCACCTCACACAAGTTTACGCTGTGTAAAAGTCGAGAAAAAACCGGTTTCTTCGTTAGTTTTTTCAGCTTATCGCGAGACAAGAAAAAGACAAGTAACAGAATATCTAGGAAATATATAATTTGGGCTATATATTTGCACATAAGGGGGGGGGTAAAGCATTTGGACAGTTTGAACTCAGAAAACAATTATTTCTATCTATGGCAACTAAAAAATTACAGAAGAATAGCAAGGTATCTGAAAATTTTGTTAGCTAAAAAAAAAAAAAAAAAAAAATCCCAGTATAAAGTAAATGTAATGTTTAATTTAAGTGTTTTTTTCCAAGTGTTAAGTTTTTTTTTCATGGCTGTTTTTCCAAGTATTAAGTACTATTATTAGGTTAATGTAGCGTTTCATTAAGTGTTTTATGATGATCGCTGATCAAAGCTTATGTTATATGTGCCTTTCGTTTATGTGATCAAAGTTTATGTTATTTGTGCCTTTCATTTGTGTTATTTTACTATGTTCATGGCCGTATATTTGGCTTTAAAATAAGCCTCTCTATCTATCTATCTAATATGCAGAATAATTGTACCGAACACATTTTGCATGCAGACCCGCTATATTTTACCCCCCCCCCTAATATGCAAATCTATAGCCCAAATTTATTTCTAAAGAAACGAAGAAACTGACGCTGGTGTGTTCTCGACTTTTACACAGCGTAAACTTGAGTGAGTGGCGCATAATACACAAGTATCAAAATTCCTTCCCCCTACGGAAATAAAAAAAAAGCTCAAATAAAATTCTCAGATTTGGAAATCCTATTTTCCACGGAGGGGGGGGGGTATTTTTCCGGGGGTTATTTTACAAGGCGGGTATATCGGATAAAATTGACAAAATCTAAGTATCAGATTGATTAAATTCTATATCAACATCCCTTTCTCGAATACATGGGATAAAATTGACAAAATCTAAGTGTTAGAGTGAATAAATGCTTTATCAACATCCTTTAAATGCATTATCAACATCATTTGTCGGGTATATCGGATAAAATTGACAAAATCTAAGTATCAGATTGATTAAATTCTATATCAACATCCCTTTCTCGAATACATGGGATAAAATTGACAAAATCTAAGTATCAGAGTGAATAATTTTTTTTTATCAACATCCTCTGTCAATTACATCGGATAAAATTGACGAAATCTAACTATCAGAGTTATTAAATTCTATATCAACATCCCTTTCTCGGATACATGGGATAAAATTGACAAAATCTAAGTATCAGAGTGAATAAATGCTTTATCAACATCCTTTAAATGCATTATCAACATCATATGTCAGATACATCGGATAAAATTGACAAAACCTAAGTATCAGAATGAATAAATTCGTTTTAAAAGTTTTTATCGGATACATCATATAACAGTCATAAAATCCAAGTTCTATTCATTTTGACTTCATGCGTCGTTACGTTGAATTTAGGTTAGACCGGTTATAGATGGCACTACACCCGCTCAGACACACAGTCATAGTGAGAGAGATATGCAAAAAGTTAGGTTAATTCAGGTTCACTTAGTGGAGCCACTCTAGTGGTGGCGCCTGTTGATAGAACTTATCGTCATCTTTTAGGTATTAGCATTCAAATGAAAGCAAAGACAAAAAGAAAGGCCTACTCGTCTACTAATATCATAAACCATATCTTGCCTACGTGCCGGAACTGTTACCTTTGTAAAAATGATGTTGTAATAGACAGTGAAATTGCCGGAAAAATAAAAATAGTATTGGTAGAAACTATCACTAAGGAATATCAAGATGAATCGATGAAAAACAAAGCGCCAGCAAACGTTACTACCATTAATCAAACAGTCAATGAATGAAATAATACCAAAGATGAAACGCATATTGAACCTGTCGGTGACACACCAGTAAATATTGTGTATGAGTCAAAATGGAATAATGATTATTCTACCGATTACGAGTTAAGAGAAGACAATAGCTACAATATCAAGAGAGAACATGAAGAACTACTTTATGGAACAGATTCAAAATGCCCAAAGTTGATCATTGACATTAATAATGTATCATAATATATTTTGTATTAATATTCTACATGGTGTTATTTCATTAAAAATCCATTATGCATTACATTGTTATCTGTTCATTATTTTTAGAGTATGCTAGCATATCAAACGTTTAGAATGTTTATTAAAGCATCGGAGATGTAAGAAAAGGAATTTACATGCATCTATTGTCATACACATGGGATAACATTGAAAAAATCTAAGTATCAGAGTGAATAAATTTTTTTTATCAACATCTTTGTCAGATACTTCGGATAAAATTGACTAAATCTAAGTTTCAGATTGAATAAATTCTTTATCAACATCGTTTCTCGGATACGTTGGATAACATTGTCAAAGTCTATGTATTAGAGTGGATAAATTCTTTATCAACTTCCCTTTGTCTGATACATCAGATAACATTCACAAAATCTGTGTATAGAATGAATGAATTTCTTATCATCATCCTTTGTTGGTTACCTCGGATAAAATTGAGAAAATCTAAGTATCAGATTTTATCCGAGGTAACCGACAAAGGATGATGATAAGGAATTTATTCATTCTAATACACAGATTTTGTGAATGTTATCTGATGTATCAGACAAAGGGAAGTTGATAAAGAATTTATTCACTCTAACACATAGACTTTGACAATATTATCCAACGTATCCGAGAAACGATGTTGATAAAGAATTTTTTCAATCTGAAACTTAGATTTATTCAATTGTATCCGATGTGTCTGACAAAGATGTTGATAGAAAAAATTTATTCACTCTGATACTTAGATTTAGTCAATGTTATCCCATGTGTATGACAATAGATGTATGCAAATTCCTTTTCTTACATCTCCGATGTTTTAAGACATTCTAAACGTTTGATATGCTAGCATACTTTAAAAATAATGAACAGATAACAATGTAATGCATAATATGTTTTTAACGAAATAACCCCATGTAGAATATTAATACAAAATATATTATGATACATTATTAATATCAATGATCAATTTTGGGCATTTTGAATCTATTCCACAAAGTAGTTCTCCATGTTCTCTCTTGATATTTTAGCTATTGTCTTCTCTTAACTCGTAATCGGTAGAATAATCATTATTCCATTTTGACTCATACACAATATTTACTGGTGTGTCACCAACAGGTTCAATATGCGTTTCATCTTTGGTATTATCTGATTCATTGACTAATTGATTAGTGGTAGTAACGTTTGCTGGCACTTTGTTTTTCATCGATTCATCTTGATATTCCTTAGTGATAGTTTCTACCAATGCCATTTTTATTTTTCCGGCAATTTCACTGTCTATTACAACATCATTTTTACAAAGGTAACAGTTCCGGCACGTAGACAAGATATGGTTTATGATATTAGTAGAAGAGTAGGCCTTTCTTTTTGTCTTCGCTTTCATTTGAATGCTAATACCTAAAAGATGACGATAGGTTCTATCAACAGGCAGCATGGTACCGGAAGCACTAGCAAGAAGATACTCCTCTTCATCCACTATTATTTTTATGTTAGCGTTCTCTTTGAGTGCAATCATCTCCGGAGATCTCAGTCTCGCATATCCACCATTTGTAAAATGGAATTTTTTTGGTACTCCAAAGAAATTTAATTCCTTACTTTCATGACAATGCACGCATACGTTTCCAATAGTGCTACCACTTATACTTATTTCATAGTTTAAATACTTCTCCTTGTCAGCATTCAATGCTACAATAACACTATCATGTGAACACACTTTCTTAAAATGCTCCATCTTCACTTTTTTAAAGATATGACCTATGTATTTATCGTTCCACTGCGTAAAAAATACTGATTTAATACATGCAATAAACTAGGTAGTGTCGATAATCCCGCCATAAAGTACCTGTGGGAAAGCCGCATCGTGTCTCTGAGCAAGCATAGAGTACAATTGTTATAGCCATAAGCATATTTCATGTCATTTTAAGATACGTAAAAAAAAAGTTGAATAATTTCGAAGTTCAAAAAAAATTTAGTCCAATAAAAAAAAGTGCTACTACAAACAATATTTTTCTAATAGTAAAAGTCACGACTAACATTTCTATATCATTCTCATTTTGAATTTGGAAAATATTAAATGTGATTTTTTTTTAAGTATGTTACATGTCATTCTAAGAGATATAAAAAAGTTGAAAAAATATAACATGTTAAAAAAAATAATAATAAAAAAAACTTCAAAAAAGAAAATTCAAAAAAATGGGGGGAGAGGGGGGGGGGGGGAAAGTTTGGGTAAGGGGCCCCTTGGAGGTATGGGACCTTTGGAGGTTGAG
The DNA here is from genome assembly GCA_027921565.1 of Artemia sinica. Lineage (NCBI taxonomy): Eukaryota > Metazoa > Arthropoda > Branchiopoda > Anostraca > Artemiidae > Artemia > Artemia sinica. The sequence continues at coordinate 27,077,701 of CM051263.1, read as the reverse complement.
GTCCTTGGTGGTTAGGGTCATTGGTACTTATGATCCTTGACGGTTCGTACTCATAAACACCTCACTACTTGATTTGTGAGGATTTCTATGGATTGTTCTGAATTTCTTTATTAAAATTCTTTTCTTGCCATCTACATCTCTCTTAGTATCAACTTTTTAGTATACTATAACGTTAGACTCTATTTTAAATTGACAACAGTGTTCAAACGCCACTTGTGTATTATACAGAACACATCGAAGAAGTAAAGCCAAGTCAACTCACAGGACCATTTTATCATCGTTAACCATTTTCATAGATTGATGTTGTTCCAAATTTATAACAAATTGCCTGAGTTAACAAGCCCTTCGGGCTTACCTTAACTGGTGATTAGTTTAACCCTTTTTTTTACAACCTTCATACAATCCAATTCGCAAATGTTATCTAGCTCTGTTTTTCCCTATTATTCAATTAAGATTGGTCATACAGTTCAATTCGCAACTGCTATACCCTTTTTTCGCAAATAGAGTTAGCTTTTACGCAAAATGATATAAAGCCATATGCCCAATCAATTCTAGACATTATGATGCATTATTAATCAAACCCGATGAGATGCCTTTAAGCTAGAGGTTATCAAACTTTTTGACAGGTTCTACTCACTCTCTTTGAAAAGGTGTAGAGCATCAAGCAAATAGCACTGTGATTCCTAGGGCATCAAGCAAATCCAAACGACATTGTGAGGGGATACTCACTCTCTTTGAAATGGTGTAGAGCTGTAGGCAAATAGCATGGGAAGGAACATAGTGCTATAGAATAGCATAGGAAGGAATATAGTGCTATAGAAATAGAATGTACAACTCTACTACTATTTTCAACTTCCCAACTTTCCCTAGATCCATTAACTGAAGCAAACACAATCAGTGGCAGATCCAGGGGGCGCCCCCCCCCCAACGTAGTCTAAAGTAGTGTAATTTACTTAATTAAGGCAAGATTGCGTTAATTAAAATTGCTCTTAACGCAAGTTTATTTGATCAACCTATTTTGTGCCCCCCCCCCCTAAAAAAAATCCTGGGTCTGCCCCTGAACATAATGAGGAATAGAAAATGTTATTACCTTTTTCCGTTTTGCTTCGAGCTCATTTTCACACAGGATCTGTTCAGTCCTTGTTTGGCATTTACAACTCCTCTCCTTGCAACAATCAAGCTCGGAATTCATTGGTCGCTTAATTAGTATTCAACACTTATATTGTAGATTTCCAAACTAAAATTATAAAAATCAAAGCGCTAATATAACTTCATAGTTTATCCGCAAACGTTTGCCAACAATTAGATGAATTAACTCGGCTACTGATAACAGCATAAAAATTTACTGAACTACTAAATAACAATTTCGTTGGATAGATAACCAATCTACAGCATTTTTTATGCATAATTAAGGTTATTAAGATAAGGTGATACTAGAAACTTTAAATGGAATGGAATAAAGGAATACATATACCTTAATATATTCGTCTAGCAAGACACCCAGCTTGGATAATTCTAGTGACTCAATGGCAAATTGATTAACTCGGTAAAACAAAATACGGAGGCAAGGTAGAGGCAAATGCATCTTACATCATTCATCGTTTTGATTCTATCTTATCATTTAATGTGTGTGAACTAAATCAACACTTCACGTGGGGCAAAGGGGAGGGCGGATTCTTACAAAACTGTAATTTTAGGCCCCGTTTTTCTAACTTTCTGGGATTAAGTTCGTAAAAACGATGACAAGATGCGATACAGATCCCACTGACATTCCCTCCATGCAGTAGTGTAGGCCCATTCATAATGAGATTTAACTAATACCGATACTTAGTCTAATTCATCCAAGACCGAGACATTAATTTAGTCCATCAGAATTTTCATAGAAATTTCATATTGGCTGAAAAATTCTACAAAAGTTCTGATTGGCTTAAATTAGCGCTAGCTAAATCTTGGCATCAATAATATCTCGTTGTGAAGGGAACATAATCAATCCTTACATCGAAAACTTTTCTGACGATATTCTACTGCCAATACCGGTCAGGGTTGCCACTTGTACACAAAGCCAACAAAGTACTACTTCAACTAAAGTACAACCTTCCAAAAGGTTTTCTGCGTGTTGCACACACATCATTCCCGTGCATTTCTCTTCGGGTTGTCACACAGCAAATATCTTTCATTTTTCTTTCCCATTTGTGTCTGAAATCGGTTAGATTGTGGCTCTTCTTCGTCTGTTAGAAGTTATGGGCTTTCTAATAACAACTATTCAGTTATCTTCTTCTTTAGATTTGTTGCAATGGAGTTGATTCTATATCTCTAGACGTACTTTTGGAGCTGTTTTTGTTTCAGGTACTTGAAAATGAAAGTGGTAATTTCCCAAAATGTTTTGTACGAGTATGACCTACAAGTGATGTGTATGATCTACAAAAAGGTGGCAGCTTAACTTACTTGAGTTATCGTCATGGATACCGGCAAGGGTGGGGTGCGGAGAGGGAAAGCCCCCCGGGAAACAGGAAAACATTTGAAAGATGCACAAAACAGGAGAATGAGAAATGTTCCCATATAAATCTTTGCAAAAACACAACTTCTGGCAGCAGTTACCCCCCCCCCCCCCCTCCCACCATGAATTTTCTGGTAGCACTGACGGCTTTAGCACCTTCTTTTTAGGTAACTCCTGCTGTTGAAACAGCATATTACATTCAAATTGGTAGTGAGTGGTCAACAGCTTCAATCTTCACCTTACAAAACCTGCAAGATGGGGAGGATGGGGGAAGACAGAAGCAATTGGGGGTTCGGCAGAGAAAAGCTCAAAGGTTTAAACCAGGGGCATTTACACGGATTCTGCGATATATTTTAGATTGAATTTTGAAAAAAAAGAGGATCAGTTTGGAGGATTTTATGTCTATAATTTTCTGTCTATAAAGTTGAAAGCTAGATTGGTAAGTGATGAGTCCTAACAATTTGAATAAAATTCGCTTCAAAAAAGCTTCACAGTTGAGTTCTTAGGAGTTTCATCCTGAAAATAGCACAAGATTATACAATCGCCAAACTTGAGGCAAGAAAGAAGTTGAAAATAGTTCTTGAAAGGGACGTAAACAATGGTAGGTTGGATGCTTTCCCGCGAGGTCTAAGGTTGAATATCGAAAATCAGATTTTGCATAAAATACGTGTCAAACAGTAAAAGAGGGGAAGGAGAGTTCGGCCCCGGATTATGCGCGAAATTAATCCCTTAGCAATGGGTGACAGAAATAACAGTGAGTCAGACATGATTCACGTATCAGGCGTGATAATGATTCCCAAATCTGAGGAAATGAAACTGAAGGCATCCCCGAAGGCTCACTCTTTCAAGCAGAGCTACTGCAGATGTCAAGCATGTCAATCAGTCCAAAAGATACAAGGGAATAACCTTGTACCAGATTCCGCCATGGGAACCCACGGTGGAGTGGAGGTGAGTCAGAGAATAAAGAAAAGTCACACGTACGGCAGCCACATTGTTTTTCACTAAGGGAAGATGGGAGTAAGATAGAGGATAGAGGGGGTCGTGAGCTGAATATTTATCAAGACGTAGTTTTTGGAATGTGCAAAGTTATAGCGAAATTAAACTGCAAAAAACTTACGAGACCTGGACGGTGGGATATTAAAGGCTTAGCAGAAGCTTAGAATGGTTAATATATTCGTCTAGATTCCTACAGCTGTTTTCCGCATGTAAAAAAAAAAAAAAAAAAAAAAAAAAAAAAAAAAAAAAAAAAAAAAAAAAAAAAAAAAAAAAAAATGGAAAAGCATAAAGAAAAGTGGCTGCGTTAAATAGAGGAAATGGTTCCTATTCAGTTGTGCGTTCTAAGAGGAAATTGAAAAAATATGATATGGGCCAATTTTGTGTTAGGGAAGATGACACTATTTTCGCATGTTTTATTTGCCTCCAGAGCCTAGCTGCTACGCGAAAGATACGTAGGATACATAGGATATATTTCTTTATTGTAGGTGATTTCAACGAATATACGGAAATAGCAGTTGAGTGCTCTATTCGCTCATTAGAAAAGTCATGAATCTAAGGAATTTCTGACAGCTGATCATTTCTATGAAAATACGAAAATCGGTTGAAAGAAATGCAAGGAAAATGGGCAAAAAAAAATAGGGGGTAGTTGCAATTGTTAGATTGTTTGTGGAATGAAATGATGGTGATTAAAAATGGGAAGATAGGGAAGGACCATGAAAGGAATTTTAAATGTTTTCTGAAGTCCCCTAGTACTACCGATTATATTATTGTTTGATTAGTATACCTTTTTGGCCGAACTGTAGTGATTATGAAGAGTGAAGTTGTCTGGGGTCGAACCACCTCCCAGTTATCCTTAGTATAGCCATCCGGATGTCGCAGAAGCAACAAATTAAAAAAGCTGAAGAAAAAAATGTAGCAAAAATAAGCAAGACTCTGAAGAGTGAGAAAATAAAGAGGCCGATAAAGGTATAGCTGATTCGGCAATTTTGACGGAAAGTATACACGAGGAAATTGAGCAGTATTTGGAACTATGCAAGTGGGCTATCGTTAAGATGTAGTAACTAGAGTGTGTGATGTAATATATGGTGTGAATTTGTGAGTGTGGATGATGTCGACAATAAAGGGAAAATAGCAACGAGAAAGAAAAGTTTTTTAGATGAGAAGTGCCTGTTAAATTGTAAGAGGGCTTCGATTGAAGAATGTCACAGTGTGAATCTGTCACACTATGCAGTAGGAGGGGAATAACGGAAGCCAGGCTGGAATGAAAGAAAAGATAGCACAACCGTTTGTTTTTAAAAAAGTGAACGTTCGCTGGAAGGGAAAAATAAGCCGGCATCAGTGGGAACTGGGTCAGAGACACAAGGAAATAAAGAAAGGCATCGTTTACAGATACATGGGAGTATCAAGTCAGTCGCCAAAATGACTTCTCTTTAAAGCAAGGTCATTATAAGATGATAGAGCCCCTAGCTGGCGAAGAAGTGTGGAGCAACCGGACAGTTTTCTTGAGACTTAGATGGCATACTGGCGGCTGTCTGGAAATGGAGCAGCACCCTGGCACTGCATCTCTTATCAGCTATTTTCTTGTTGGTTTTCAGTAAAATGATCAACTGGATTGAGTCAAAAAGAGTAGGAAAATATAACAAAGGGGGCCATAATAAAGATGAAAATTACAATTGCATTCACCAAACGAATGTGATAGGCAAGCTGTTTACTAAGGCAATGGATAATCGACTAGAAACGGGGTTTAATAAAAGTAACAAAGAGCAGGCTGGTTTTCAGAAAGGATATGGACCATATCCTTTCTGAAAACCAGCCTGCTCTTCGTTACTTGCATCGATTGTACCATATCATATGGTACAATTGATCAGCCATCTCCATTAGATTGTTAAGTTAAGAAGCAAGTACGTTATTGTCCTGATTTCATAAGGTATTAAGAAACCACCGAAAGAGGAAATTTTTTACTATTTCTTCATACCTGAGATTCAGTTCTATCGATCCACCGAATCATTTTCTTTTTAATTTGGTTTGAAGGATCTTTGGATTAAAAATACGTAGCAAATTGGTTGAAATTCGCTGAAAAAATGACAATTTTCCAATTTTTTAAGCAAGTTTAGATCCTTCTTTAAGAAAAAGTCGAAATAACACAATAGTTTTAGCTTGGTGAACGGACAGATCTAAAACTAGTGAATGCAATGATATAAGTATCTTGTCCTTTTGGTGCAGATTATAGCTGCGGGCGTGTCGCAAAACTGCTTGTTTCAGAGGAAACATATACCTTAAGAAAGAATAATTTGAGTCGAAACGTGAAGAAATCAGTGTTAGTACTGTTCGGTAAAGAAGGAAGGATGATGGAAAGAGAAATAGGTCGGTGTAAGGGCATATTTCTGGAAGTGACAGGAAAATTCATTTATTTTGATTGTAAATAAAACATCGAAAGATAAATTAAAAAAAAAAACAGATAGATATACTCGACGAAAGGAAATGGAGGCCTGTACGCCATGACTACGAGCCACTTAGCCAAGACTAAGGTCTTAAGATGCTTAAGCAAAAAATTCTTACTAAAATACCTTAGGCTATGCTTGATGCGTGTGAAATTTGGGGACACGAAAATACTCTTAAGCCGGAAAGTTTTCAGGTAAATTGCTTCAAAATAGTTCTTTGGGTAAGTAGATTCGTCAATAATGCGGTAGGACTGAGGTCTGATGTCAGGAAGAAGTAGAAGACTGGTAAGTACAATCCGATTTTGGGAAAAGTTCCTGAAGGTATCAAGGTTCTGTCTTGCAAAAGCAGTAGATTTAGATGCCCTGGGTGAGAACGCCAGACTCTCGTCGCTGACTGGTCAGCTGCAGCTTTATTATCAACTGGCTTGTCCAACCCTTCAGTGGTTAGATCATGTGGCTCCAAACGTCGGTAGACACTCTTGCAAAAACTCCAGCCCAAGTAAAAACTCATATTCGGTCCTCTAGCCCACGGATGGAAGCAACTGCAAGAAACACCTCGGACTGAATGGGGGGGACAGTCTCGACCATCTTTTAACCCTGGCGAACGTCCTCCCAGAAGACACCCCGCACTGGCTCAACACTGTCAATCGTGGAAGGAGGGAGTATTGTTCCTATTTACACTGGTCAGCCGGTATGAGACTTAAGTGATCCTCAAACAAGGTGGTGGCGAAGACCCGATCACTAGAGCTGTGCGCAAAGGTTAAAGAGTTGTAGGGGGAACAGGTTTATTTTAGAACAGAAGTGATGAGGGTGAGTTGGGGCATTTTGTAATTATAAAAGAGGATGGCTCAGAACATGGGAAAAGAAGGAAGTGCATGGATCAGGCTAGGAAGCAACAAGGTCCTTACTTTCAACTGCGACTTAGACTGAACCCTAAGGCTCTTTTTCCGGGTTGACAATAGATTGTATTTACTAATTGTTGGTTTTTGTTGTTTTTTTATTCGTTTTTTTCTTTTCCTTTTTTTGTTATGTCACAGCCTTCGTTCGCAGTTGCGCAAACAAACCATAATCACTATTATTATTAATGTACCTCAACAGGTAATATCTCTCTGGGCCCACCAGTCACATGGTCGATTTCTAGGGACTTCCATATGCCTGATACTCGTCTATTATGCCTTTATGACTTAAGATGTGCTAGAAATATGTTAGGATGTCATGGGACCAAGCTTATTTATCTGTTTGAAACCATAGTAGATGTCTACGCCAGGCTCAGTTAAAACAGCTGAAGCTATAAGCTTAAGCCTAGCCTTTGAGTTAGAATAGACTGAGAAATGTAAACATAGTTTTACTCTCCTATTCTATGTTGTTGAAAAACGTCCAAAATAAACAGCAAACAAATGTACTTTTAAGTTTCATTTATCTTATATTCAGGTAATGTAGACTAAGCTTAATTCCCTCAAACACGTTCATTTTGAGTATTGTAATACTTATAATAATCTATTTTTTCATTAATTAAATAAACTTAAATTAAATTAATAAACTTAAATTAATTTTTAGGCTTCTGCAGTGAGACGATACCCAAACTCTTGTTTGTAGTTATTTTTATTCGATTCAAACTTGATTTGCATATTCAATTTAAGTTTCACTCGTTTTAAGATTTATTTATTCATTTACATTAATATATATTGTATGTTTGTTCGCATTGATTGTTATTTAATTTCTGTTCGTTTTAAGTTTCATTTATACTTTAACAGCAAAATATTTGTTTTCGTTTTAAGCTTGATTTTCATATTCAATCTAAGCATTATTCGCTTTAAGATCTATTTATTCATTTATATTATTACTTGTTGTATTTTTTTGCTATGATTGTTTATTTAATTTCTGTTTGTTTTGGGTTTCATTTATTCTTTAATAGTAATTTCTGTTCGTTTTGACTTTGAATTTTAACAGGTATTTGTATCTCCTGACCTTAAGTTTAAAATGGCATTTACTTTTCTTTGAAAAACTTATTTTTCGGAAAGTTTTTTTTAATTAATTTTTGTTCGTTTTTGATTGCAAAAAGTTTCAAGTTTTTATGGCATGGGGGGGGTGCTTACTGTCCGATTATTCTTGACTTTAAAAAACGGATCTAGAACTTTCAATTTAAATCGAATGAGGCTTTTTTCAAAGTCTATACGATTACCTCTTTGATAAAAACCTTATATATGAACAATAGACAGCTTGCAAAACTTGTGGACAGCGATTGACAACAATGAATGGATTGAAAAAATAGCTCCAATAAGGGGGGTTTACACCATTTCACTTGCTGACACAAAGGGATCATGACTGTTTGGAATTGACCTTAATAGGAATTTGTGTGCCAAAGCAATTTTGCATCTATCACAGAGTATGTATTCTAACTTTATAATTGGATAATTATAATAGATTTTCTATGTGCTCTTCCCATACAAAACCCCTTCCCATAAGTTATAAAGCCCCCTTAATAAGTTATGCCCCAGGGCATTACTTACAACGCCTACCCCTGGGCCCTGGTGGGCTGTGTCGACACCGGAGTTTTTTGTTATCAGAACTTTGAACTATTTAAACAAAATGTCTATCTCAAAATTTTTATCTGATGCATTTAGGGCGTGGAGGAGGGAGAGGGGCTAGTTGCCCTTCAATCTCTTTTGACTCTTAAAAAGTGAACAAGAAATTTCAATTTTCAATCAAATGAGCCCTCTCTAAAGTTTATACGAGCATCCCTTCCATAAGAAATAATATGAAGGATTTGGAGAATCCTTAAATTACAACCCTTGCCCTGAATGCTTTGGGGGAGTTGTAATCCTCAAAGACCTAATTTCCAGAACTTAAAACTACGTTTAATAAAATGGCTGTCTTAAAATTTTGATTGAATGTGTTTGGGGAAAAGGTGGGCGTGAGAAGGGGGTTAGTTGCCCTCAAATCACTTTCGACTATTACAAAGAGCACTAGCCCTCGAAATTTCCAGTCCAATGAGCCTTTTTTGAAGTTTGTACGACACCGCCTTCTATAAAAACCTTATATGCCCCCAGGGCATAACTTAAAACCCTTGCCCTGAGGGTTGTGGGGGATTGTCCTCCTCAAAAACATATTTTCTATTTGAAAATCAACTACGCTGAACAAATTGGCTATCTCAAAATTTTGATTGGATGTGTTTGGGGGAATGATGGGCGTGGGGGGGCTAGTTGCCCTCCAATCACTTTTGACTATTAAAAACGGCACTATCCCTTTGAATTTCCAATCGAATGAGCCTTTTTAAAGTTTCTACGACAACGCCTTCTATAAAAACCTTATATGCCCCCAGGGCATAACTTAAAACCCTTGCCCTGAGGGTTGTGGGGGAGTGTCCTCCTCAAAAATATATTTTCTATCTGGAAATCAACTACGCTGAACAAAATGGCTATCTGAAATTTTGATTGGATGTGTTTGGGGAAATGATGGGCGTGGGGGGGAAGGGGGCTAGTTACACTCCAATCACTTTCGACTATTAAAAAGGGCACTAGCCCTTTAATTTTCAATCGAATGAGCATGTTTTGAAGTTTCTACGACAACGCCTTCTATAAAAACCTTATATGCCCCCAGGGCATAACTTAAAACCCTTGCCCTGAGGGTTGTGGGGGAGTGTCCTCCTCAAAAACATATTTTCTATTTGGAAATCAACTACGCTGAACAAAATGGCTATCTCAAAATTTTGATTGGATGTATTTGGGGGAATGATGGCCGAGGGAGGGAGGGCTAGTTGCCCTCCAATCACTTTCGACAATTAAAAAGGGCACTAGCCCTTTGAATTTCCAATTGAATGTGCCTGTTTTGAAGTTTCTACGACAACGCCTTCTATAAAAACCTTATATGCCCCCAGGGCATAACTTTAAACCCTTGCCCTGACGGTTGTGGTGGATTGTCCTCCTCAAAAACATGTTTTCTATCTGAAAATCAACTACGCTGAACAAAATGGCTATCTCAAAATTTTCATTGGATGTGTTTGGGAGAATGATGGGCGTGGGGGGGCTAGTTGCCCTCCAATCACTTTCGACTATTAAAAAGGGCACTATCCCTTTGAATTTCCAATCGAATGAGCCATTTTTGAAGTTTCTACGACAACGCCTTCTATAAAAACCTTATATGCCCCCAGGGCATAACTTAAAACCAATGCCCTGAGGGTTGTGGGGGAGTGTCCTCCTCAAAAATATATTTTCTATCTGGAAATAAACTATGCTGAACAAAATTACTATCTGAAAATTTTGATTGGATGTGTTTGGGGAAATGATGGGCGTGGGGGGGGGGGGGAGGGGGCTAGTTACACTCCAATCACTTTGACTATTAAAAAGGGCACTAGCCCTTTAATTTCCAATCGAATGAGCATGTTTTGAAGTTTCTATGACAACGCCTTCTATAAAAACCTTATATGCCCCCAGGGCATAACTTAAAACCCTTGCCCTGAGGGTTGTGGGGGAGTATCCTCCTCAAAAATATATTTTCTATCTTGAAATCAACTACGCTGAACAAAATGGCTATCTCAAAATTTTGATTGGATGTATTTGGGGGAATGATGGGCGTTGGGGGGGGCTAGTTTCCCTCTAATCATTTTCGACTATTAAAAAGGACACTAGCCCTTTAATTTCCAATCGAATGAGCCTGTTTTGAAGTTTCTACGACAACGCCTTCTATAAAAACCATATATGCCCCCAGGGCATAACTTAAAACCCTTGCCCTGAGGGTTGTGGGGGAGTGTCCTCCTCAAAAATATATTTTTTATCTAGAAATCAACTGCGCTGAACAAAATGGCTATCTTAAAATTTTGATTGGATGTGTTTGGGGAAATGATGGGCGTGGGGGGGGAGGGGGGCTAGTTACACTCCAATCACTTTCGACTATTAAAAAGGGCACTAGCTCTTTAATTTCCAATCGAATGAGCCTGTTTTGAAGTTTCTACGACAACGCCTTCTATAAAAACCTTATATGCCCCCAGGGCATAACTTAAAACCCTTGCCCTGAGGGTTGTGGGGGAGTTTCCTCCTCAAAAATATATTTTCTATCTGGAAATCAACTACGCTGAACAAAATGGCTATCTGAAAATTTTGATTGGATGTGTTTCGGGAAATGATAGGCGTGGGGGGGGAGGGGGGCTAGTTACACTCCAATCACTTTCGACTATTAAAAAGGGCACTAGCTCTTTAATTTCCAATCGAATGAGCCTGTTTTGAAGTTTCTACGACAACGCCTTCTATAAAAACCTTATATGCCCCCAGGGCATAACTTAAAACCCTTGCTCTGAGGGTTGTGGGGGAGTTTCCTCCTCAAAAATATATTTTCTATCTGGAAATCAACTACGCTGAACAAAATGGCTATCTCAAAATTTTGATTGGATGTGTTTGGGGGAATAATGGGCGTGGGGGGGGCTAGTTGCCCTCCAATTACTTTAGACTATTAAAAAGGGCACTAACTTTTTGAATTCCAATCGAATGAGCATTTTTTGAAGTTTCTACAACAACGCCTTCTATAAAAACGTTATAAGCCCCCAGGGTATAACTTAAAACCCTTGCTCTGAGGGTTGTGGGGGAGTGTCCTCCTCAAAAATATATTTTCTGTCTGGAAATCAACTACGCTGAGCAAAATGGCTATCTCAAAATTTTGATTGGATGTGTTTGGGGAAATAATGGGCCTGGGGGGGGGGAGGAGGCTAGTTACACTCCAATGACTTTCGACTATTAAAAAGGGCACTAGCCCTTTAATTTCCAATCGATTGAGCCTGTTTTGAAGTTTCTACGACAACGCCTTCTATAAAAACCTTATATGCCCCCAGGGCATAATTTAAAACCCTTGCCCTGAGGGTTACGGGGGAGTGTCCTCCTCAAAAATATATTTTCTAGCTGGAAATCAACTACGCTGAACAAAATGGCTATCTCAAAATTTTGATTGGATGTGTTTGGGGGAATGATGGGCGTGGGGGGGGGGCTAGTTGCCCTCCAATCATTTTCGACTATTAAAAAGGGCACTAGAACTCTCGATTTCCAATCGAAAGAGCCCCCTTTGAAGTTTCTACGACGACCCCTTCCGTATGAAGTGTCTCTGGGAAAAAAAATATAATAATAATAATAAAACATTGGAGCCGTATGGCCTTTACTATAGGCAACGCTACAGCGTTGCCTCTGATTATAATACTTATAATAATCTATTTTTTCAAAATAATATTAGCCTTTTTTTACGTGTTTTGTATATCTATAAAACCGTACATGTCATTGTGATTTACTTTAGTTCAGAGGGTTGGGACAATCGTGGGGCTGACAGAACCTGTAAATAATCATCAGTTCAGTTGGCAGTATATGGAGATCTTTGAATTATGGTAATAAGTGTAAATATAATCAAGCGAAACTAGGACAACAAAAAAGGACAGCCAACTCAAATTGTTTTGATTTCCATCTCTTTGCAGTCCTTATCAGACACAGAGAAACATTCCAGGTTTTTGGATTTGTGACTTCATGGTGATATAGATAATATTGGATAACGTTTCTGGCAGCAATTGATTCCAGAGTAGTCTTAACTATCTTCAATACAGAAGACAAACGTTCAGCTGAAATGCTGAGGTAAACACATAATACTCTTCGTGAATAGAGATGAAGCAGTAAAATCAGGATCCTCAACACCGTCCTTGAAAGTGGATACCAAGTTCCAGCAGTGTAAAGCTGGCATTTTCCCTCTATGTAGTACTTTCTTGGATAGCGGCATTCGCCTCCACTCTATGTTTAGGACTTCAAAGTTCATCGAGCCACTGAAACAGCCCCTCAATATGCAGAAAAGAGGGATCATAGAAGGAACTGGACTGGAAAAAGCAGTTCTCGCTAGTAATCAGTCAAGTGTACTAAGCAATGGACCTTCACTGTTCCCAGGTCACTTTATTTCAAAATTTAACACGGTATTAAATGCAAGCAAATTCTACTCTTTTTGAGTTGTCTGCTTGTCTTGATGATTAATGCTCTTAATTCAGTCAATTGGAAAGAGCTCTAACATGGCTCCAAATTGCATTCCCATTTCCAGGGTTTTTTAACCCCCAGAGTTAGGGACCTCCATTTCAATGACTAAAGAAATGCTCGGATCTCCGATATAATTCCTTGTCATGTGATTGGCATGTTTGGTGATGAGTAATGTCAACGTACTTTCACTCTCCAACTAATCCCAAGGAGACAGTATGCTCAATGACTTTACCAAGCTTCTGAAACTCTGTCATTTTGCACCATTAGAAATGTATGTGTATACATCATTACTTTAATCTTATGTTTATATAGAAAAGGCTGAACTAGAAGGAAACTTACTCGTCGTGTAAAATTAAAATTAGACGGCAATAACGCGAAGTGATCTACAAATAACTTAAAACGCATCTTTCAAGGCCATAAAAGGTGTCATTTTCATCAAGTACTAATAAAGTATTGCGTAACAGATAGCATTCATAAAGTTCCACTTCGAAAATGAAAGTACTAAAAGTAGTGGCAACCCTAATGCCAATACAACTACTACTAACAACTTACCGCAGCAAAAAGCCGCCTGAGGCCAACACAGCTACGCACGCTCCTCCTCCATCCCAATCTATTCAAAGCCTCCCTCTTTACACCCTCCCAGGAAGTTCCTGCTTCCATTCAATCTTTCTTTATGACATCCTCCCTCCCCAGATGAGGGCGACCTGCTTTCCGTTAGCTCTGGACAGTTGGCCGAAAAGGACAATCTTCGGCAATCTGTCATTCTTCATCTGCAGAAAGTGCCTTAGCCATCTCAACCTTTCTTTCATTATAGTCCTAGAAAGCGGGATTGAACCACACTTTTCGTATAGCCTACAGTTTAAAATACGGTCAGCCAGACAGGTATCCAGTACAATCCATAAGCAATTTTTCTGGAACACATCTAGTAAATCTTCATCAGCTTTTCGGAGCGTCCATGCTTCAGAGCCATATTTGACCACTGTCATCACTGTACTTTTCAATATTCTAATCTTGGTTTGCAGACTTAGCTTCCTAATCTTCCAAACTTTTTTAACTATGAAAAAACACCCTGAGCCTTGGCTATTCTACTTTAACATCTTCACTGCTCCCACCGTCTTTGCTAATAATACTACCAAGGTAAGTGAAGCTACCCACCTGATCAATCTTTTCGTTACCCAACGTCACCTTTTCATCTTTATTCCTAGCCTTAGTGACTTAGACTTCTTAACATTAATTTTCAAATATGTAATTGTAAACCGAAGACTGGCAGGATCAATACAAGATACTAGGGTATATAGGAGTGCCAGAATTGATGTTAAAAGTAAAGATCACCATCTAGTAGTGTCGAGGGTTAATTTAAAGCTGAAATATCGGAAGGGTAACTACCTCCCGGGAAGTTATGATGTTGGTAGACTCCAGGATGAGAATTTGAGAGAAACTTTCCAGGAACAGTTGGATACTAAACTTGAAAGTTTAAAATTTGATAATGTGGAAGATGGTTGGAATAATTTTAGAAAAATAATTTGTGAAGTTGCTGAAGGTGTCTTAGAAAGGAGAAAGGACTTGTACAAGAATTATCTGAGTGATAGATCATATGCAAACAAAAGAAATGTAAAGAAAGAGGAGAAAGCATTAAAATATGAACTAAGGAGGTGTGAAGTGGAGGCCATGGATAAAATTGCCGAGGATCTGGAAGATGTAGCTAGACGGCATAATTGTAAAATATTGTACTGGCATGTTAACAAATTGAGAGGGAGTAGTCAATCCAGACTTGGCCCAGTTGAAGAAAGGAATGGGGCCGCAATTAGAGATAAGGAAAAAACTAAAGAGAGATGGGCCGAACATTTTGAGAATTTGCTTGACCGAGATGGAGTTGCAGGAAAAGATATAGAGAAAATGAAAAAGTTTGTGATATCTTGGATGTGAAGGAAGATTTGTTCTGCAAGGAAGTATTAACGACAGTGCTAAAAGGATTAAAAAATAATAAGGCTCCAGGTGCTGATAGGGTGGTAATGAGTTTCTTAAATATGGTGGCTCTGAGGTTAGAAATAAGTTACTGAAGATTATGAATATGATTTTGAAAAAGGGGAAGTACCTAACGATTTCAGGAAAACCTTAATTAAGCCACTTTATAAGAAAGATGATAAAAGTGAGTGTGGTAATTATCGAGGCATTAGTCTGGTCTCTGTAGGTAGTAAATTACTTTGTAATGTGATACTTTTTAGACTGAGAGATGCCGTAGACAAAGTTTTAAGAGCAGTGCGGTTTTAGAAAAGATAGAGGATGTGTCGACCAATTTTTAACTCTTAGGCTAATAATTGAGAAGTGCCTGAGTTTTCAAACACCTTTGGTCCTCAGTTTTATAGATTATGAGCAAGCGTTCGATTCTGTTGATAGAAGAGCTTTAGTAAAGGTTTTATCCTTGCATGGTATACCAGGCAAATGCATTAAAGTGATTAGAGCTATGTATGATAATAACACTGCTGCGGTTAAGGTAGGAAATTAGGTTAGCAGCTGGTTTTGTATTAAATTAGGAGTTAAGCAGGGTTGTGTTCTATCCCCCTTTATATGGATTATTTTGATGGACTTTGTCTTAATGAGCACAGGAAAGGCAATGAGACACCACGGAATCAAATGGGGAGGAAGACGTCAACTGGACACAGATTATGCTGATGATTTAAGCATCCTAGATGAAAGTGTGAGCAAACTGAATGAAGTTTTAGAGGTTTTCCGAGTTCAGGGTGCTAGAATAGGTTTGAAAATTAATGTTAAGAAGACTAAGTCACTAAGGCTAGGAATAAGTGAAGATGAAAAGGTGACGTTGGGTAATGAAAAGTTTGATCGGGTGGGCAGCTTCACTTAACTTGGTAGTATTATTAGTAAAGATGGTGGGAGAGTGAAGATATTAAAAGTAGAATAGCCAAGGCTCAGGGTGTTTTTTCACAGTTAAAAAAAAGTTTGGAAGAATAGGAAGATAAATATGCAGACCAAGATTAGAATATTAGAAGCTATAGTGATGACAGTGGTCAAATATGATTCTGAAGCATGGGTGCTCCAAAAAGCGGATGAATATTTGCTAGATGCCCTTGTTGATCACAAAATCCTTTTAGAAAAAATGGCGGAAAAAAAATACCCAGCATTATTATTAAAATCATCAAGAGCTTCTTAACAAATAGAGAGCAAACTGTGAAGTATAAAGACCAATTTTCCACATCTCTGGCAGTTTTTTGTGGGATTCCACAAGGAACTGTGATCAGGCCCCTGGGCTTCCTCCTCATTATAAATGAAATTGCTGCTAAGCTGGAGGACAGATGGAAATACGTCGACGACTTGTCCTGAACGGAAATCGTATATAAGGATTCGAACAGCAATGCTGCTGGTTTAATTGACCAAGTTACCTCAGAGGCAGCTGAACTAAACTTGGTCGTGAATAAAGACAAATGCTTGGTCACGACATTTTCTTGTCTTCGGAATACTCAACTGTCTTTCGAACCTCCTATCGCTTCCGAGCTAATAAGTCATAAAATAACTTTACTTGGTGCGGTGATTTCTTCTGACCTCTCATGGTGGGAGAATACAAAGACAATTGTAAAAAAAGCTAACGGCGCAATCCAAATGCTAAAAACACTGAAAAAATTTTGAGTTCCTAAGGACAAGCTGAAACTAATATTTTGCACTTTCATCTGCCCCTTAGTTGAATATGCTTGTCCGGTTTGGCACTTTGCCCTTACCCAGGATGAAACTGATAAAATAGAACGAGTTCAGAAGAGATCACTGCAAATCATTTATGGCAGTTCCCCTCTACCTTACTTCTTTTACCTCAAAGAATTTAAACTTGAATCCCTTTCTTCCCGCCAAGAAAAATTATGCCAAAGATTTGGCTCCTCCCTCCTCCAACATCCCATCTACCGATCATTCCGTCCCCCACCTTTTGTCCCTATAAGATCTCGTCCCCCCAGGGAAGTGGCTGAAAAGGTTCCAAAACTGACCCCAGTCCAGTGTAGCACCATGCGCTACAGGAAAGGCTTTGTGCCAAGCTTTGTGAAATATTGCAATGATCTCTAGTGTTTTTATTCTTTAGTTTATTTTATCCTGATGAAGTTTTATCAGACAATTTTATTCTCAATCTCAAGTGTTTTTATCCTTTAGTTTATTTATCCTGACGAAGTTTTATCAGACAATTTTATTTTGCTAATTATGACTAAGAGACATCATATTTGGGCTTTGCCCACGAAAGCTATGTCTTGTTTTTGAATTAAATGAATTTAAATTTGAATAGATGTTTTCCAGAGAAATTGCTTAAGGATTGTTCTGGGTACCCAGCTGACTGACCATATTTCAAGCAATAGACTATACGAAAAATGTGGTTCAATACTGCTCTCTAGGGCTATAATGAAAGAAAGGTTGAGGTGGCTAGGGCACGTTGTGCACATGAAGGATGACAGATTGTCAAAGATTGTTCTTTTTGGCCAACCGTCTAGGGCTAAAACGGAAAGCAGGTCGTCTTCCGCTGGGGTGGGAGGACGTCATAAAGAAAGATTTAAAGGAAATGGGAACTTCGTGGGCGGGTGTAAAAAGGGAGGCTTTGAATAGATTGGGATGGAGGAGGAGCATGCGTAGCTGTCTTGGCCTCAGGCGGCTTGGTGCTGCAGTTAGTTGTTAGTAGTAGTATTGTATAAATACCGTTCAATTTTAAATCAAGGTTTAGAACAGTTCTAGAGCTATGATTTTGATTCAAAAGTAATCTATATAATGTACAGTACCCAAAAGAATGCTCCGAGGAGAATGTTCATGAATAAAGATACAATAAGAGAATGAACATATATTAGAGGCATCACTAAGTTCTCTTTATTCCTGACTCTTTAAACTCCAACTTAATATCCTTAACTGATCCTGAGATATTGCACACACCATTTTAGCAACCTGAATGCACAGAGTATCTTTTGGTTTAATTCAACATCCCCCTCAATATTCCTTAAAAGTTTCAACTAAATACCATTTGCTGTTCCTGAGATATTGCAGATATGCTCTTGTAACAACCAGGATGCACATAATTGAATTTTGAAGAAGTTCAACATCCCCTCAACGTTCTCTGGAAGTTTTAACTGAATACCCTTCCCTAGTTGTTCTTGAAATATCAACGATGGGCCGTTTTGACAACCTGGGTCCATACAATGTCTTTTGATTTAGTTTAACAACGCACTTAGCATTCCCTGAAAGCTTTAACTTAATACCAGTAGTTGTTCCCGAGACCAATATAGATATACCTAGACACATCCTTTGACAACCTGGATACACCTAATGTATTTTGGTTTAATGCAATATTACCTTAAACATTCTCTGAGAGCTTAAACCTAAAACCCTCCAAAGTTCCTGAGATATTGCTGATACACCCTTTAGAGCCCCCAGATGCAAATAGAGTCTTTTGATTTAGCTCAAAATTCCCCTCCCCCCAAAAAAAGATCCCCTGAACTTTTCAACTTAATAATCTTAGCCATTTTTTAGATATTGCAGATACATCCTTCTGACAACCTAGATGCACAATGCCCTTTTGACAAGCAGGATGCACTTTTGACTGTTTAGATTTAGTTCAATTGTTCTAGTTGTAGCAGTAGTACTTGCAGCCGCACTTCCAATCACAGTCGCAATAGTATTTGCAGTTGCAAGTAGTCACAGTCACAAGTAGTCTCAGTCACAGTTTTAAGTAGCCACAGTTGCAAGTCATTGCAGTAGGAGTCGCAAGTCGTCACATTTGCAAGAAATCGCAACCATAACAAGTTGTCACAGTTGTGAGTGGTCATAGTTGCAAGTGGTCACAGTCACAATTGCAAGTAGCCTTAGTCTCAGTCACAAGTAGTTGCAGTCACTAGTAGCCACAGTCACAGTAGTCATGGTCAAAGTCAAAAGTATCCACAGTTGCAATTAGTTCCAGTGGCACTTCTGTTCCTAAGATATTGCAGATGCACTCAAAAAGAATATAATCGTCTCCAAATACATCTCTCAGGGAAGAGACAAAAAAAAATATTAGAGACAAAATAGATTCCGGAATCCTGAATTCACATGTTTCTGATAAATTGCTTACAGAAAAAAATAATAAATTCTTGAATAAGCAGTTCAATCATGCAAACTTTAAAAGAAAACCAAGCACAGTCGAAATCTTTTGAAAACGAGTTGTTGAAAACAAATATCGCTGGACAACATGAAAACATAAAATAGATATGATAAAAAAAAAGTCATACAAGTTTGGTGTCCAAAATTAAGGTCATTATTTTTATTATTAAGGTTATTAGTTTGTTTGGTTATTATTTTGTGTTGGACATTATGACCAAAGTCAGCTGGGGCTTTCTGAAGGTAAGCAGTGTCCTTACTACAAAAAGCTGAACCATTTTGACAAGATCTGGTGAAGGAAGGGTTTAAATATTGTTCATAACCATGAGTTATTGTTAGAAAACACAGAAATACTCCTGTTATGCACAGAGTTAAGTGACAACAAAAATGAAACAAATGCTCTAAATTATATTAGTAGAAAAAATTGTGTTAATTTCACAATTGATTTAGGAGCTCTACAGTGGTGATCATTTGGGGGGGGGGGGGATTACCATGCTAGATTTTGAGAAGTATCTTTTTTGTATCTTCATTTTTTAATAAAAGAAGTCACCAGCACCCCTAGGTTTTGAGAAACATCTTTTTTTATATCTTTATTCAAAAGAATCAAAGAATTGTCAGCCCCTCCTCCACATTTTCGTAAATTGGCGCCCCTGGATCTCAAGCCAATATCATTCCATATCAAACCATAAATAAGCTTGGTCCAAGACAGGAATTAAACCATCTTCCAAAACACTGCAAAGTTTATCATGGATCTAACATATCTTCACTAGAATATTGTACTCTCTCCTGTAAATACAAATATTTAACTCCTTAAAAATCACCTACCCCCACACAAATCCATTGCCCCCCCCCCCTCCAGAAAACCTTCGAGTTTTCTCATCATAGAAACAAAATCACTATGATCCCCACTTCCAAAGCCAACTGGTTTTACCCATGTTTTCGTTTTCCTGTCAAACAAATACATCTTTTGCTCAACCAACTTATCAAGTTTTTATTCTCTGTTGGTTTTAAGATCCTGTGCATTAGGCTACTGTTGCAATATGACTGAAGCCACATCCATGTTGAAAAAAAACATATGGTATCTTAAATACTACAAAACATCTTGTATTTTGAAATATCTAGTCCTTTTCTATTCTAGAAAATATATTCTAGTGAGTTTTTTTGCAAGATACATATTGAAAAAATCACATATTTGCTGCTTAACACTGTATAAATTGAGTATTTACTACAGCATTTAGGGACTTTTTTTGGACAAGTTTGTAAGAAATCAATAAGCACAAATTCAAAGAAATGATAAGATTCAGCATTCCTTTTAATTTACATACGATATTAACAATTTAGAATTCGTTATAGGCAGAAAAGAGCAAGAAGGCCCTTCCTAGAAGTTTGTTGTCATTTTCCTTTTGACAAATCCTCTGTGGCTTCCCATCACAATAAAAACAACCAAAAGTTTTTCACTTTCAATGGCAATCAATTTTAAGTCATTTTGTTTGTTTTTCTGTGAAATAAACATATCTTTTGGGCCTCCAACTTGTTTCAATAAAATTATGTATGCCTTGTAATTTTGAATTTTATTTGAGTTTTTTTTTTCTGTAGGGGGAAGGAATTTTGGTACTTGTGTATTATGTGCCACTCACTCAAGTTTACACTGTATAAAATTCAAGAACAAACCATTTTTTTCGTTAGTTTTTTTGTTACTTTATAAATAAATTTGGGCTATAGATTTGCATATTTGGGGGAGGGGGTAAAGTATAGCGGATCTGCATGGAAAATGTGTTTGGTACAAGTATTCTGCATATTAGATAGATAGATATTGAAGTGTATTTTAAAGCCAGCCATGAACATAGTAAAATAACATAAATGAAAGCCACAAATAACAAACTTTGATCAGTGATCATAATAAAACACTTAAATGAAACACTACATTAACCTATTAATAGTACTTAATGCTTGGAAAAATGGCCATTGAAAAAAAAAGCACCTAACACTTGGAAAAAAACACTTAAATGAAACCTCGCATTTACTTTATACTGGGATATTTTCTGCAGGGGGGGGGGGGGGGTATTTTCCAGGGGGGGTGGGGGGGGGGGGGGGGGGGGGGGTAAAACACCAGCTGCGAAATTATTTACATAGCCTACTCAGTGGCGTAATTTTGTCAAAATCCTGGGGGGAGGGGCCAAGTTGGAGCCAATTTTCCCAATTTAAGTAAAAATGACAGTGAAAACTAAAAAATAGGCCATTTGGTACCATAAAGGTACTATCTAGAACCATAAAAGTGCTATATAGATACTTTGTAGTACTGTAAAGGTAAATAAGTGCTAAAAAACTGATTTGTTTCTGTTGGTGCTTGAATTATGCAAGTTTATCTTAGTTTTGACAAGATTTTGGAAGAAACTATAAATGGTGGGAGAGGCAGTCCCCCCCTGCCCCATAGCAAATTATGCCCCTGAGACTACTTCTTCAATGCAGATTCAACTTGGTACCCTGACTCTTTAAACTTCAACTTAATATCCAACAAATCCTAAAACAAGTAAAATCTTGAAGTTTTGGTTAGTTAATTAGTTGAAAGATAAACATACTATTTGACTTCCCCTTCAACATTTCCCCCAAATTTTATAATTAATACTGTAACCATTACATCCAAGCAGCCCCCTTCCTAATACCCAGGTTGGTCTAACCTACAGTCTACTAAAATTAAAGAAGCATATACCATTATCATTGTAAATTTTTTGCAGTGGAAATTTTGAAAATGTATAATGTTTATACAAAAAATACTGTCAAATGAATTTTAATTGTCAAAAAGTAGATGTTTTCATTGACTCATCTAACAACATCCCCAAAACTAAAGGAAACTTAATAGCTTTCCTGTTAAAAATGCAGTAATTTTGGTGCAATATTCCTTTTTTGTTTCTATTTGGCATCATTTTCTATTATAAACAAACAGCTTTTGAGGCATAACTACAAAAAATAATGCAAACCAACAGAACCAATATATATCTGTATTTTGTTTATGGCTACATCCATCCCATTAGGAGGACTGAAATACCATTGTCAGAGTTGCTTCAATTATATCTAAAAAGATTGTTGAATGGTGAATCAAATGGTACTACTTATTTGGTTCAGACAAGCAATCTTACACTAAACTGATGCTATATTGACAATTCAAGGTCATGCATTCAATGCCCATTGATCAATTGCAATTAAGTCTGATAAACTTAAATCTACAAATTTTCTCATACCATCATATTATTTTTCAATGTTTTTAATAGTTCATAGGTAGGATTTGTTTATTTTGTAGCATTTTGTTCAACATGATTTACAGAACATGATAGAAATTACATATTGTTTTCAATAGATGAAATTCAACTAAAAAAACATAAAGAATTCAAATAAAAGAATAAAATTAGTTCAAGGCTTTTCTCAATATAATTATCACTGCCATCACAACTGCACCCTGGTTCCCTCCTAATGGGGTCAGATATAGATGTAAGCTATACAGAGGTACACTGTTTTTTTGTTTTTTTTAATTGGCTTTATTTGGCATTATGGGCCAGCTGTCAATAAGAAATAGGCACAAAAACAGCACAAATTGCACTCTTTTTTTGAAAATCTATGGAAAATGAGCTACATTCACAAAACTTTCAAGCAACAAATTTGAATTTATCTCATTTACATTGCAAAAACCCACCTGTAAGAAAAATGGCAGAATTAGAAAATGTGTAAATTGTCAAGTTTTATTTAGACTTGACTGTATTAAAGCCATGCATTGGAAATATATTACTATGGAATGTCAAGTTAAGATTAGATTTGGAGTTGAGTCACTTTATCTTTTATCTTAGCTTTTCTAGCCCAAAGAAAATAAGGAATGAAGTGTTACTTTAAGGGCTCATAACAGAACTTGCAAGGATAGCAGTTAGAATATCCAAGAATAGCATCAAAATGTGCATCAAGTGGAATGTTCACCTTTTAGCTAGTGAATTGATCAAGAAATAGAAAAATCTCCTAAATTTGGTTCTGTGGTAAAGTAACTTTAGGGAAAGGTGTTAATAGCAGGTGTTATTCTGACCCTTGGAGGATGTATGGTTATGGTCCTAAGAAGAATTAAAACTAGGATAGTGTTCCCTTAGGTTTTACCTGATTAATTATGTTGGCATCCTACGGGTATAGCTGAGAAGCTTAAATAGCTTTGTAGAGAGGTTTGGTATAATACAATTACTTTATTTAACTTCACACACTAAAGTACAATGTCTGGCTATACATATGCCACTGGGACTATTATCCCCACAGAATAAACAAATACAATAATACCAGTACAACCTATAAAACATTAAGACACTTACAAAATTAAATGGACCAGAGGTCACCCTGGCAATTAAGATTGATCCAGTCATTTGATCCCATAAAATGTATCTTTTAGACCATAGGTCAACCACATCATTTGAGACCACAACAAGGAAGCAGTTATTACTCAATTTCCTTTCCAAGCATAGACATGCAAGGATGTGTGGTTGTTTTACAGTTAATTTCTAAGCTTTTATCTTAATAAAAAGCAGTATTTTGAAACTTTGTATTTTTGCATCTTAATATCTTTACTAAAATCAAATTCTGACTTAATTAGCCTTACTATAGTTCCCTGCCAATTAAAAAAAAAAAAAAAAAAAAAATATTTGTTATGGATGCTTATTTGATAGTTATCAGGTAGGCCTAAGAGTAGGCTCATTATATCATTAGATTCTCTATTAATATTCTTTCTAGACTTTGTAATCACTGCTGTTGCAATAATCCAGTCCCCCCTCTTAACAGGAAAAGATACAGACTTAGGCTATATATACAAATTTACTGATTATGTAGGTTTGCCATTATTTTTCTATGGTAATTATTAAGCAGAGGGAGACATTATAAGCAAGTCCTAAACAATTCTAAATACAGATTTAAAACAATCATAAATAATAACTTATATTGTTCCTAAAAAGTACATTGCTTCAATTTTATGCCAACTCCCCCCCCCCCTGCCCCCACAGAGGAGCAATATATAGCTGATAGTGCAATAGTGTGAGTCTTCTCTTCTTTATTACTTTATAGCACCACTGTAAGTATTTACTTAAGTTATTCCTCATTCCTAAAAGTGCACTACTTCACATTTTTCCTCTCCCCTCTCTATAATGAATAAATATAGCCCAAAGTCTAGATTATACATTCCTATTAACCTATAACACTACTTTGTTCTTTGCTGTGTGAGCAATGTTTCCTGTTGTAAAGTTTTACTGCTTTCTTTTGTAAAACATTACCTTAAATTGTACTTGCTAGCAATAGGACGAATCCTGTGTGGGAATTCATAATGGGATGAAACATAATGGGAATCCATAAAATGGGCTGTATATTTATCTATCAAGAGGATGTAAAGGGCACAATCGAAGAGTTACAACTCTTTTGAAGGAAGCATTATAATAACATTAGCATTATATTCCCTAATTGATACTCTTATCTGAATTTACTATTTACTTTCCTGACAATACCCTCCCCTATTAATGGTCCCACATATTCACCTAGGGTAAATACAGAACCAAAGAAAGTGCTAGTGAAATTCTTACTTTATATTTTTCACTGAAGTTGCATTGTTTATGGTGTTTGTCAGTAAATGGTTGTAGCTCCTTTGAATGTCCTCTGTGTCAGGGGCCTTGACAATTATAATTCCACTGAAGAGAAAAGGGCATTTCCTGCATCTGTATCCAAAGCTTTCTTCATCATTATGAAGGTTCATTATTATGTCTCTGTACTTTCTCCTGTAGGTTAAAGTGGGAAATTCAGTAATTTCAGGCATTCCTTGTGCTATAGGTGTTAAATTTTCAAATAACATATATATATCCAATATATTGCAATCTATTACTCACACAACAGTGAGTTTTCTACCCAGGGGAAGAATGCAAGAGAATATCAGTTAACATTTAACAAGGAATATATGATGTAGCCTCTCATAAATTGCAAAACAATAGAGAGACATATTATTTGGATTAGGCCTATGCTATAT
This sequence comes from Artemia sinica, assembly GCA_027921565.1. NCBI lineage: Eukaryota > Metazoa > Arthropoda > Branchiopoda > Anostraca > Artemiidae > Artemia > Artemia sinica. The sequence continues at coordinate 27,052,642 of CM051263.1, read as the reverse complement.
CTAGGACCATCAGGAGAGGGTGGGCATTATCAGAAACATGACTAGGTTATGATATTTAAAAAGAACACAAAGGAATCTAATGGTATGATTCTGTTTTCTTATGATGTTTCATACAGAAGACCCACAAGGCTAAACTGCAATTTCTCCCCTAGACTATGGCATAAATAACCTTAGCCTAGACATTAAAGAGCTGGGATGCACTTATGATGATAGCAACTATTATCTTTGACAGAGCAATATAATAACAGTTTGAATGGTAGGCCTATGCTGATTTTTCAACTAGAAAATTCATATGAGCCTCAACAATTTTTGAACCTTAAATCTAGCCTAGATTTTATAGGCTAGCCTACCTAGGCTATTTTCATTTATATAGTAAAAGAGTGGCTGCTACCAATCAAAGATTATAAACATTGACAAATTAGAAGGTCTAACAAGCTCTAACCAAAAGTAAAACAAAATTTTACCATGTCTGAGAATTTTAAAATCAGATTGAAGAGACAAGATCCAGTGTGACAGTAATGATTTAAAAATAGCGCGACAGCTGTCAAATAGTTCCATAGGCACAGTTCATATTAAGAGTTTGCATAACAACTGAAGCTATCGTCCCTTTCTCTTGCATTATCGGGCAATGTTCCCTTGCAACTTGATAAGCCAAATTATAAGGATCCAGGTCTACATTTTTAGAAGAAGCTTTTGAAGGTATATATCGGAAATTTTCTATAGTTCAGAGTCTGAATTAAAAGGTTTACTTTCTCTTTTTAAGTTTTGGATTTAATTTCGTCGTAAGATGGCAATTTGGGGTTTGATTCATGTTTTGATATTTCAGTTCCTGGCGTGCACATATTATTGAGGGGCATGTACTTTTACTTTCTGCGGAACGTGGACGCTTCGCCTGTCATCCAAAAGACTCCGCATGGCTGACTCCCATTACAGCATGGTTGTGGTTAGGATTTTCTGTTGATAAAAAACGAGACTTACAGGCAAAAGAAAAAGTAACATTAATAATATACGCAAATTGATATATGAGTATTGATCTTCAGACGAAGAAACCCAATTACATTTGGAACAAGAGCATAATTCTTTTACATGCTCAAATTGGCAAAAGTGTTTGCATCCTCGATGCTGACTAATATCTGCAACCGAGATTAAATATATTGTGCTACGAGTTGAGTACCTAACTGGAATGCAATTTGTGTATTAAAAACTATTGAAGTCTAAATCCCTCATTGGCTCAGCGTTAACAATTATGCCAGAGCTACTTTTCAGTCAAACTTGTCGATAAAATTAAAAATAAGCACAACAAGAGGCCCAATTACGTATGCCGTTCATAGTTTCTTCATTTGGACACAGATCAACATTTGAGCATACAGTTTGTGATCAACCAATCAGAGTCAAGAGTTCGGGCACCTTTTTTGAAATTAGATAAGATGGAAGCTTGGGTAGCAGTGTTTCTATCTGTAATAGGATTGCGGCAAGAGATACAAAGACATTGTGCACATCGAGAATAGTTAGGAACAAATCAGAATAAATACAAACTTCTCAAACCAAATTTTTTGCCATTTTCATTTTTCGCTTCTAAAATGCAAGTGTAACATTAAAGTCAAAGGAAAACCCATGTCGTTTGATATAGTTTTTGTTTTTATGAGCAGGTGTAACTAATGGTATGGCACTAGACGCTTATCTTTTGCTCACATCGCCTTGCCTTAATTTTGATATTTTCAGAGTGAAACGCCAATACAATCAGCGGAAATCATTTTACTGGCTGATCAACAATAATTTTTAACTCCCAATTTACATTACGTTAGCCACGGTACAAACTTTATTTGAAGGACTGCTTATTCAATATGAAGGTGGCATCACACCCTTAAATTTAAATTTAGTAGAATTAGTAACTTATATATTTGAAGGGGGAAAATGCTGTTAAGAATGAATTTAATCTTAATCTACTAAAAAGTTTTCCCTACTTTCATATGCCTTATGACACTGGATGGCTCTAATTAGAAAGGAACCCTATATAAAATCGTAAAACTGGGAACTGTCGATCGAATTTCCTGAGTGTCAGAGAAGAAAATAATTTTCATGGGTCTTCCTGAGTCAAACTACAGAGAGATGAAGAAACTAATTAGACAGAAGTATTTCTTTTCTCTTTGCGAGAAATTCTTTTTATCAACAGGTGTAATTAATGGTATGGCTTTGGCACTAGACGCTTACCTTTTGCTCATATCGCCTTGCCTTTAATTTTGATATTCTCAGAATGAAACGCAAATATATACAGCGGAAAACAATAGTTTTTAACTCCCAATTTATATTAAGTTAGCAACGGTACACACTTTATTTGAAGGACTGCTTATTCAATATGAAGGAGGCATCACACCCTTCAATTTAAATTTAGTAGAATTAGTAACTTATATATTTGAAGGGGGAAAATGCTGTTAAGAATGAATTTAATCTTAATCTACTAAAAGGCTTTCCCTACTTTCACATGCCTTATGACACTAGATGGCTCTAATTAGAAAAGAACCCTATATAAAATCGTAAAACTGGGAATTGTGGATCAAATCTTCTGAATGTGAGAGAAGAAAATAATTTTCATGGGCCTTCCTGAGTCAAACTACAGAGAGTTGGGAAAACTGATTAGACATAAGTATTTCTTTTCTCTTTGAGAGGAAAAACAAAGTGCCTTAGCTGTCTTAGCTTATAAATGGGTTCAATCGCCTAACAATTTAGGCAGACAGGCCCTTTTAGGCTTTGGACGCTTCTTTCCCTTGCAATTCCAGGCAACTTGTTGTCAGCTAATACTGAATTAATGTTTATTAGTGCAAATATCCGAGTTTATAAATTGGGTCACTTGCCTGCCTGACAATCTAGGTAGTTGGGGCCATTGACACGCTTGTTTGCCTGTCATTTCACGCAAATTAACCGTCCTGTGTCAGTTCTAAATTCTTGGTTAACCTGCCGAGACCATAGGTGGGCGTGCCATGTTTGCCTCTCATTCCAGGCAATCTAACGGTCCTATGTCAATTTAAAATTCTTGGTCAACCTGCCTGAGACTTTAGGCGGGCATGCCTTTCCAAAAGTTAACATACAAGTATTTATCCAATAAGAGAGCCATACCTACTCCCGCCGTTTACTTGTGCCGTTTAACCAAACACTTGGAAAACCAAAGGTTTCACCGTTCGCCTGCGAGTCCAGGGGATTTGGTTGGTCATGTGTCAATCCTATGACACGGGTTTCCACCTTTATACTAAAAGCGGCCAAGCCTTATTAGGCTTAGCTTTCACTTGTTCACCACCTCTGAGTCCAAGCAAATTCAGTCCCAAATTTTACATACAAGTCCAATGGACATTGTCCGTCGCGCGTCAAACCAAAATCAATCCTATCTTACACCCCTTAATTCTATGACTATCTAAGAGAGTCATACCTACTGCCGCCGTTTACTTGTGCCGTTTAACCAAACACTTGGAAAACCAAAGGTTTCACCGTTCGCCTGCCAGTCCAGGGGACTCGTTTGGTCATGTGTCAATCCTATCACACGGGTTTCCAACTTTAGGCTACAAGCGGCCAAGCCTTATTCGGCTTAGGTTTCACTTGTTCACTACCTCTGAGTCCAAGCAAATTCAGTCCCAAATTTTACATACAAGTCTAATGGACATCGTCTGTCACGCGTCAACCCAAAATCAATCCTATCTTACACCCCTTAATTCTATGACTATCTACCTTAGTTCTGCCCTAGGAATGATGTATGGATGGATGATGGATAAACTTATCTATCAAAAAATGAAATGACATCATTTCATATAATTCTAAAAAGGGCTTATCCCAGTTTTGCCTCTCACTTGCTTACTCGGACTATTTGTCTTGGCTTTATCTACAATTAGCCATGGCTTGATACATGCCCACAACTACTTGATTTTAATTCTGAATTTCCTATTCGTTGGTTCGAAGCGAAGAGAGCCAATTTTGCAAAACCCCTCAACCGATTTCGAAAAACTGTTTATTTAGGCAAGGTTTTGCAAAAGCGTTTCATTTATTTCAATATCAAACTTGTGCTTATAAATGTCCTATTTTAATATTTGACACCCAAACATTTGTAGAGACATTATGGCAGTGGTCATGGTGGGAGAATCAGCGGAAGGGATAGCCATCTTAGGAGTATTTGTGGTTAGAATAGTCCTGATCGGGAAAGTTGTAGCAGGCATCATTGTACAATGAAGGGTAGGACTGTGAGTAGCGATACTATAACTGGTCATCGTATGAGCATTAACGGTAGTTGAGGTACGTGCAGTCGTAATGATGTTCCTTTCGGGAAGGATCAATTATTAGTTATGGAATACGTTTTTACTGTGTTTTGATTTGGGTTTTTATAGGCCTGCTGCTAACAACTGTTACTTAATATTTTCTCTTACCATACGGAGAGCAAATCGTTAACTAGCAAATATTTATTTCTGTCAACTTGTGGAAACAAGGGGAAGTGATCAGAAAATAGCCTTATGACTGGCCTTCCAGTTATAGAAATTAACAATAATTGCATAACTATTATTTCAACAAGGTATGACTTAACCACCGCTTGTGAAATATGTACTTTTAACTTAGACATTTACATTTTCAATATTAGGCCTGCTTTTTATGTCCCATTTGTAGCTACCAATAATTTGAACTACAAATTTTGAAGTTTTCTGCGTATATTCTCATTTCTCAGAAGTATCATTTTTAAGTTCTCCTATTGAATTTTTTCTATGGACCAGAGAACAACTTAAGATAAGGTATTTATTTTTTTTTATATTAGGTGAATAAGTCGTAAGAACCGCCATGTGCATATTGGGAAGGTTGGCTAATTGTTATGGCGGGCTGACAAAGTTTGGTGGTAATAATTCGTTAAAACTTATAATTTTGAACCAAAAATAAGTAGAACCTTAAATATGAATAAAGACTTACAATAGTATCTAAAACTTCGAATTTAGTGTAAATGTAAATCAAACTCGTAAACCCGGGCAAAAAATGCAATTATTTCAAACTTCATCCCTTCCACGCAATCATAGGCAGCGCATTAGCGCTGCCTAAGTAAAGAACGATATGGGCACAATGTATTGTTTATTTCTTGGTCTTAGACCAGGGCACTTCGTATCGAACGATTTGTCGTAGAAACTTGAAAAAAGGCTCATTTGATGGAAAATTGAAGTGGCTAGTGCCCTTTTTAATAGTCGAAAGTGATTGGAGAGCAACTAGCCCCCCCCCACGCCCATCATTCCCCCAAACACATCCAATCAAACTTTGGGATAGCCTTTTTGTTCAGCGTAAATGATATCAAGATAGAAAATATATTTTTGAGGAGGTCACTCCCCCAAAACCCTCAGGGCAAGGGTTCAAGGGTTTTAAGTTATGCCCTGGGGCATATAAGAACGATGTTGGCACAATGTATTATTTATTATTTTTTCCTTTAGACCAGGGCACTTCGTATTGAATAAGTAGTCGTAGAAACCTCGAAAAGGGCTCATTCAATCAGAAATTGGAGTGGCTTGTGCCCTTTTTAATGGTCGAAAGTGATTGGAAGGCAACTAACACCCCTTCCATGCCCACCATTTTCCGAACACATCCAATCAAAATTTTGAGATAGCCATTTTGTTCAGCGTAGTTGATTTCCAGATAGAAATTATGTTTTTGAGGAGGTCACTCCCCCAAAACCCCCAGGTCAAGGGTTTTAAGTAATGCCCTGGGGGCATATAAGAACGATGTTGGCACAATGTATTATTTATTATTTTTTTCCTTTAGACCAGGGCGCTTCGTATCGAAGAAGTTGTCGTAGATACTTCGAAAAGGGCTCATTCAATTGGAAATTGGAGTGGCTTGTGCCCTTTTTAATGGTCGAAAGTGATTGGAAGGCAACTAACACCCCTTCCATGCCCACCATTTTCCGAACACATCCAATCAAAATTTTGAGATAGCCATTTTGTTCAGCGTAGTTGATTTCCAGATAGAAATGATGTTTTTGAGGAGGACACTCCCCCAGAGCCCTCAGGGCAAGGGTTGTAAGTTATGCCCTGGGAGCATATGAGGTTTTTGTAGAAGGCGTTGTCGTAAAAACTTCAAAAAGCCTCATTCGATTGGAAATTCAAAGGGCTAGTGCCCTTTTTAATAGTCGAAAGTGATCGAAGGGTGACTAACCCCCCTCTCACGCCCACCTTTTCAACAACCACATCCAATCAAAATTGTAAGATATCCATTTTGTTCAAAGTAGTTAAAAATTCTGGAAATTAGGTCTTAGAGGATGACAACCCCCCCGCAGCTCTCAGGGCAAGGGTTGTAAGTTATGCCCTGGGGGCTTATAAGGTTTATATTGAACGTGTTGTCGTAGAAACTTCAAAAAGGGTTAATTCGATTGGAAATTGAAATGGCTAGCCATTTTTTCCACGCAGTTTAAAGTTCAGGAAATTATACCTTTGATTATAACACTCCCCTCACAGTCTTCAGGGCAAGGGTTATAAGTTATGCCCTGGGGGCATATAAGTTTTATTGAAATCTTTGTCGTAGAAACTTGAAGAATGGCTCATTCGATTGGAAATTCAAATGGCTAGTGCCCTTTTTAATAGTCCCGAAAGTCATTTGAGGGCAACTAACCCCCCTCTCTCGCCCACCTTTTCCCCAAACACATCCAATCAAAATTTTTTGATACCCATTCCATTCAACGTAGTTGAAAGTTTTGGAAATTAGGTATTTCAGGGTGACAATACCTCCGCCCCCACAGCCCTCAGGGCAAGGGTTGTAAGTTATGCCCTGGAGGTATATGAGGTTTTTATAGAAAGCGATGTTGTAGAAACTTCAAAAAGGGCTCATTCAATTGGAAATTGAAAGAGCTAGTGCCCTTTTAATAGCCGAAAGTAATTGAAGATCAACTAACCCCCCTCTCACGCCCACCATTTCCCCAAACATATCCAATCAAAATTTTGAGATATCCATTTTTTTTGTTCAACGTAGTTGAAAGTTCTGGAAATTAGGTCTTTTAGGATGATAACCCCATCAGAGCCCTCAGTGCAAGGGTTGTAAGTTATGCCCTGGGGGCATATAAGGTTTATATAGAATGTTGTTGTAGAAATTTCAAAAAGGGCTCATTTGATTGGAAATTGAAATTGCTCTTCTTAATAGTCGAAAGTGAGTGGAGAGTAATTGACCCCCCTCTCACGCCCACCATTTCCCCAAACTCATTCAATCAAAGTTTAGAGATAGCCATGTTGTTCAACGTAGTTGAAAGTTCTGGAAATTATGTATTTAGGGATGACAAACCCTCCAGAGCCCCCAGGGCAAAGGTTGTAAATTATGCCCTGGGGACATATAGGGTTTTTATAGATAGAGTTGTCGTAAAAACTTCAAAAGGGGCTCATTCAATTGGAAATTGAGAGGTCTAGTGCCCTTTTTAATAGTTGAAAGTAATTGGAGGGTAACTAACTCCCTTCTCACGCCCACCATATCCACAAACACATCCAATCAAAGTTTTCAGATAGCCATTTTGTTCAACGTTGCAGAAAGTTCTGGAGATTAGGTCTTTGAGGACAACACCCTCCCCCCCCCCACCCCTCAGGGCAAGGGTTGTAAGTTATGCCCTGGGGGCATATAAGGTTTTATTGAAAGCGTTGTTGTAGAAACTTCAAAAGGGCTCATTTGAATGGAAATTGAAAGGGCTAGTGCCTTCTTTTATAGTTGAAAGTGGTGGGAGAACGACTAACACCCCTCTCACGCCCACCATTTTCCCAGACACATCCAATCAAAATTTTGAGATAGCCATTTTATTTAACGTAGTTGAAATTTCTGGAAATTAGGTCTTAGAGGATGACAACCACCCTCAGAGCCCTTAGGGTAAATGTTGTAATTTATTCCCTGGGGGCATATAAGGTGTTTATAGAAAATGTTGTCGTAGAAACTCAAAAAGGACTCATTCGATTGGAAATCGAAAGCCATTGTGCCCTTTTTAATAGTCGAAAGTTATTGGAAGGCTTGACATTTTGTAGTAAAGATCGATGTGGGTATAATGTATTATTTTATTGTTGTTGTTGTTATTTAGACCAGAGCACTTCATATCGAAGGAGTTGTCATAGGAACTTCGACAAGGGCTCATTCGATTGAGAATAGAAAGGGCTGATGCCCTTTTTAATAGTCGAAAGTGATTGGAGGGACACTAATCCCACGCCCACCCTCCCATTTGCCTTTATGTTTAAAAAACTAAATGTTGCCTTAAGATTAAATCAAAATGCACTCTGTTAATGCTAATTCCCAATAAGGCATCTCATCAGTATCCCAAGAACGACTGAGGGTATTATGTTCAAACTTTCGGAGCTACTTCTGCTCTTAAAATTTAACCAAATCAAAATAGCGTAAGTGTAACCAAGCTATAAAAGAAAGTAAACAGATTTTTTTGCGAATGGTATCAAGTTTTCCATTTCAGGTCAACTAGAGGAGGTATGAAACTAAATTAAACACTGCTGTTTGTGTCCAGGTTTTTAAAAGGGTGTATGTTGTTAAAAATTGCTGAAAATTTTCCTCCAGCACACAAATAGCAGGCCAAACTATAAATTCATAAAAAAACGAAATGATTTAAAGTATTATTTTCTTTTTCCCTGAAATAACTATGTCAATATAAAACGAACAGAAATTAATTAATAAAAACTTTTTCACACAATAAGTTTTTCAAAGAAAAGTAAAGAACCCCATTAAACAAAATATGAGCCAAAATAAAATCTAATAATCTACCAAGCGTGAAACTACCACAAATCAGCATTGATGAATAAATGAAACCCAAAACGAACTGAAGTTACAATAAATAACCGAGTCAAACTCAAAACGAGCAGAAATTAACATAAGTTGGTCTCAAAACCCCTATGCCTTCCCAAGGCCAGAACATAATTTACACTTTACTGAAAAAAATACAAATGAATTTGCATTGTCAGTTCAATATACATATACTGATATTTAGTAATCAAAATGTTAATATTACTTGATTTATTAAAGTTATAAAAGTATTAACATTTATATTTTTTTCATTAAAGTGCAAACTACGTTCTGGCCTTGGGAAGGCATAGGGGTTTTGAGCCCAACTTGTGTTAATTTCTGCTCGTTTTGAGTTTGACTCGGTTATTTATTGCAATTTCTGTTCGCTTTAAGGTTTTTTATAGAAAGCGTTGTCGTAGAAACTTCAAAAAGGGCTCATTTGATTGGAAATTGATATGGCTAGTGCCCTTTTTAATAGTCGAAAGTGATTGGAGAGCAACTAACCCCCTCTCACGCCCACGTTTTCACCAAACGTATCCAATCAAAATTTTGAGATAGCCATTCTGTTCAAAGTAGTTGAAAGGTCCGAAAATTATATCTAAGAGGATGACACTCCCCCCAAAGCCCTCAGAGTAAGGGTTGTAAGTTATGCCCTGGGGGCATATAAGGTTTTTATTGAAAGCTTTGTCGTAGAAACTTGAAAAAAGGCTCATTCGATTGGAAATTCAAAGGGCTAGTGCCCTTTTTAATAGTTAAAAGTCAATTGAGGTCAACTAACCCCCCTTTCACGCCCACCTTTTCCCCAAACACATCCAATAAAACTTTTTAGATAGCCATTTTGTCACAGAAAATAATTTGTACTTTACTGAAAAAAATACAAATGAATGTGCATGGTCAGTTTAATATACATATACTGATATTTAGTAATCAAAATGTTAATGTTATTTAATTTGTTAAAGTTATAAAAGTAAAAAAATTTATATTTTTTCAGTAAAGTGCAAATTATATTCTTACTTGGGAAGGCATAGGGGATTTGAGCCCTACTCATGTTAATTTCTGCTCGTTTTGAGTTTGACTCGGTTATTTATTGTAATTTCTGTTCATTTTGGGTTTCATTTATTTATAGATGCTGATTTGTGATAGTTTCACACTTGGTAGATTATTTGATTTTATTTTTGCTCAATTTTGGTTTAATGGGGTTCTTTACTTTTCTTTGAAAAACTTATTTTGTGGAAAAAGTTTTTTAGTTAATAATTATTTAAGAATGACTCCTGAATCACAAACGCCGGTTAATTAGAATAATAAACTCTTTTAAAAGTTCTAAATAAAAATCTAGCGGAAAGAAATAGGTAGTGAGGAGGGGGCAACCCCCTTCACATACGTAATATCTTCTGTTCATTTTAAGTTGCTCCTTATTTCAGTTGGAAAAAAACTTTTTTTTTCTTATTTAACTTTTCTGATCGCTTTTTAAATAGTGCGGCGAAGTCCGGCTCCCCCTCCGTGGCAAATTACCTTCCCCCAGGAAAATTTCCTCTATGAAAAGATCTTGCCAATTACCCCTCCTCCCCACCAGAAAAAGCCCCCTGAAAAACGTCTATATACTTTCCAATAACCAATACTGTGTATAAATATTGGGCCAAGTTCATAGCTTGCAGCCCTTCCTCAGGGACTATGGGGGACAAGTCATCCTCTAAGACATATTTTAGATTTCTCATCAAAAATGTGGTGGGGTGACTTTAGGGGAAAAAAATGAGCGTTGGGAGGGGGTCTAGCTGCGGTCCAATATTTTCAGTCAGTTAAAATGGCACTAGAACTTATGATTTCCGATCAAACGAGCCCTCTCTCAATATTCTACGATCACTGGTTCGATACGATTAACGCTGAAAAAAAAACAAATCAACACGGATCCGTGATCTTTCTTCTGGCAAAAAAAAAGCGAAATTCCACATTTTCGCACTTAGTAGCTTGAAACCCCTACATTGGGGTTCTCTGGTATGCTGGATCTGACCTTATGATTTTCATTCAGATCACTTGATGTTTTGGGGGTATTTCCCCCTTTTTCAAAATTCGGCAAATTTTCTGAGACTCGTAACTTTTGATGAGTAACATAAAATTTGATGTTTTACATGTATTGTTACCAAGACTCAGTTTCTTAAGAGTTTCGCTCACTATCAAGCTGTATCGTTCCTTTTTACAGTTCTTTACCACGAACCGTTTGATTAAGGTAGTGCTGGGATGCTCCATCTGCTTAGTTTTCTGTCTATGATTCTTTTGCTTTTTTTTTGCTTTTATGCCAGAATAAGATCTTCGTGGTCAGCAAATGCGAGCTTGCCCTGATTTGCTAGTGTCATCTAATTCGCTTTTTTTTAATTTAAATAAAAATATCTATTCATCAGCAACTAAATAATAAACAAAAACAAACTGAACTAGATGAATTTTACAGCCTTGACTATGTGTTCTGAATTGCTTCTGTGATTTTTTTTAAAAATAAATCAAGGTATTACCTGTGGTATTAATTTATTTTATTGAAAATAAACCATGGCATTAGCTACAGTTATGATTTGGGTTTTCGAACAAGTAGCCTAGGCTAGTACCAGATCATAGCCTAGCCTAAATACTTAGGCCAGCCTAGGTTATGATGGCTTTACAGTAGCATAAGCTGCGCTCTTTTGATCACGACTTAAATATCTAGTAAAAATGGTTAAGGCTCCAAATAAGGGGAAGCAAAAAAAAAGAATGGGGAAAATAGGCTAGACAGTTAGGCTAATCACCACTTCAACTTTTCAATTGCTGAATAATCTGTATTATCTTTATTGAATGAAAAGTGAACCCCCTCAAATAATGTTGTATCACTGACTCAGGGTCATCACATAGGCCAAATTAAAATCTATTTTTGGTTCAATAAAGACAATGAAAATACTGACATGCCATTGACAGAAATTTCAAACTTGGTCAGTAAACTAAGCAGTTTTACCAACTCCTGCTGTGATTTTATAGATGATGCCAAAACTTTCCATTTGGTTAAATAGGCTAAACAGCATTAAAATAGTGACATGATATATACCAAAATATAAATCTCAGTTGGTAAATGCAGCAGTTTTGCCAACTAGTGAAGTGACTTTACATATTGTATTTGAAACAGACATTATGGTAATTATTAACAAAAAACAGTTTGTAAAATCTCATGCCCCCCACCCCCCACACACATTTTGGCTAGTACAAACACTGCATAGGCTACTTGTACATGGGAAATAGGATATAGGAAAAATATCAAAGGTAAATATATACCAAATCATATTATTGAGTTAGGAATAAAGTGAATGCACCATTTGATGCCTTTTTTTATGCTGGTTACAAATATAATAATCATTTCTATTGCAAATGAATTTCAGCCCCCCCCCCTATATATGCCAATTCAGGGTATAGGCCTATATTTTTACATTAGGGGGGGTGGGGGCAAATTTTGTTTCTGATGTAAATGGGAGGTAAGTTTAAACTTTACCCCCCTCCCCCCCCCCCCCCCTAATGTAGAAATATATACCCTGAATTGGCATATTTGGGGGGGGGGCTAAAATTCATTTCTAATCAAATGATTATTATATTTGTAATCAGCATAAAAAAAGGCATTGAATGGTGTATTCACTTTATTCCTAACTCAATAATATGATTTGGTATATATTTACCATATCAAAGTCCTAAACATGCCTCACACTTGCTTTGTGAAGCCTTATGAAGACTTTCTGTGAACAGCTTGAAATAGTATGCTTAAGTAGACAAAGACTAGAATTAAATGCAGCAGTTTTACTGACTCCTGCCATGATTTTATAAATGGTGCAACAACTTTCCATTTGGTTAAATAAACATCATTAAAATAGTGACATGACATATACCAAAATCTAAATCTTGGTTGGTAAATGCAGCAGTTTTACTGACTTATGCAGTGATTTTACATATTGTATTTGAAACAGACATTATGCTATTTATTGACAAAAAACAATCAGTAAAAATGGCCAGCCAGTTGGTAAAACCTCTTGCTCCCCCCCCCCCTAAACATCTTGGCTAGTAACAACACTGCATAGGCTACTTGTACAAGGGAGAGGTAAGAAAAATATCAAAACTCTTGACAGGCCTCACAGTTACTTTATGGAGCCTTATGAAGACTCTGTGAGCAGCTTGAAATAGTATGCTTAAGTAGACCAAGACTAGAATTAGCCCTTGATACTGTTCATTGCATGTGCTCATGGAATTTTAATTGTTTGTCAGTGTGAACTCATAGCACATTGTATTGACACCATCAACAGTTTTCCTCCTGCAGTGTAGTCAACCTCTAGAAAAGTCTCTCAGATACTACAGTCTCAGCACCCAATGGTGAAGCTTTCAAGAAGTTACTTGATACTGAATGGAATAGTGTTCCCTGGAAGTACCAGTGGGATGCATTTAATCATCCACATAATCAACTATAGAGCAATTCACAGATCAGGAAGGATCTGAATTTGCTTCAAAGTTTGAACTAAGGAAATATTTCCCTTTCTTCTGAGCTGGTTTTCAGCAGTATGTTATTGTCTGACTTGGAGTTGAACATGGTGTACAAGTTACAGGGATTACAATTGCTAAATTGAAGGGCTCCACATTTTGACCTGTTAAATTCTAGCAGCCAGTCTGCAGCCCATGCTTGAATTGTGGGTAGGTCTGTTTTGTGCTAAATCTGTTAGCAGGTCAGGTCCAAAAATTTTTGAATAATCATTTTAAAGATTCATATCATTTTCCATTTCTTTTATCAAGTTGTTTATGTAAATGACAATTAGAGTTGGGCCTAGTACTGTACCCTGTGGTGCACCACTGATCACCTCATATAAGCTGAAGAAGAAATTTTTAATGTTGCAGGTAAAGAGTTGACCTTGGTGCATGTAGTCTGAGAGGAAATTTAGTACATCAGAATACCTGTGGGGATACCTATAGCTGAAAGTTTCAATTTGAGCTGTTTATGAGGGACCTACTCAAAAGCCTTAGCCAGGTCTAGAAGAATCAAGTCTAAAGGTATACTGGTGTCAAGAAGGCTGGTAACACTGTTATATGTCTCAGGAAGGTTGGCCTCAACCAACTTTTAGGCTGTAAACTACAACAGTCTTGAGTAATTAGTTTATTAAACCAGGCTCGTACAACAAAAAGCAATATAAGAGGAAGCCAGCACAAGCAATAACAATACTAAAGCACAATCAAGCAATCATAATATAGTAATCCATTTCTTTTATTAAGTTGTTTATGTAAATGACAAATAGAGTTGGGCCCAGTACTGTACCCTGTGGTGCACCACTGATCACGTCATATAAACTGAAGAAGAAATTTTTCACAGTAGCTGGTTAGCTATTAGTTTGTTAGTTGTAGATTTGGTCTTGGGTCCAGCTTCTCAAAAATATTCTTGGGACTAACCTGAACCCAGCTGCAATGGGGATATAGCAGTTTGTCCCTCACCTTCTGTAAATAGCCCTGATTTCTTGTAGTTATCCTCTTTGCTTTATAGAACTTCAAGTGTTAATACTAGTGCATCAACTGTCAATGAACTTAGTGAAATTTTCTTTTCATGTGATGGTTTGAGTAAATTGAGCTTCCTCAGTGCCATCTCTGAATTACCTTGTTGAAAGCCTCAAAATAATAATACTCTGTGTGTCATCTCTAGCAATGTTGATTCTCTCACAAACAAGCTTCTAAATATCCAAGTGCTCCTGAAAGATGAAGAAGCAGATATGGCTGGGTTGGTGGAGATTTTGCCAAAATTTTCTACAATACCTGTTACCAAAAGTTCATTGCAGATATCTGGTTTTCAGTGCTTCACTAATCTGGGGTAGCCAAACTGCAGAAGAGGAGTTGGTATTTATGTCAGGGAAGGTTTCCAGGTTAGTCTTATTAACTGTTTGATTTTCAATGTACCCTGGATTGAAAGTTTATGGCTTGATATTACTATTCAAGAACATAAAAAAAATCTGTATTGTGTGTGTATATAGAAGCCCTAGTGCACCCAGTCTTGATGATTGTGGAAAACATCTCAAAACTATCATTGATGAAATGGCATCTATGGTATCATCTGATTTGATAATTATTGGTGATTTCAATATCCCATTAATCAAGTGGGTTGATGGTCCTGGTCGTGTAGTATCTAGTAATGGAGATTCACCATTTATGTCTTGCTTATCTGACAATTTCCTTCACCAAATGGTTGACAAGCCAACAAGGCATTAGTGGCAACCAGAATCCTTCCTTGTTGAATCTTGTAATTTTGAGCAATCCAGATTCCCTTATCAGAAGTGAATATCTTCCTCCAGTTGGCAACAGCAACCACTCAGTTATCCTCTCTGTGTTATCCTTGAACATACATCTGCAACCCAATGTTTGTCCTCAAACTTTTATTGACTATCAAGCAATACAGAAGGAACTAGCCTCAATAAATTGGTCAAAACTAATTATTTTTGATATTAATATATCATGGACAAATGTTAAAGAAGTCCTCCTATCAACTTCTATGTTGCACTGAAGCCCTCCTAAGCACTTCTATGTCATCTACCAAAAACAGCCAAAAACACTCCCATTCCTCACAGGAAAGCCAGAGCTTGGAAAAGGTACAACAAGAAGAAAACTCAGGAAAATTGGATAAGGTATGCAAAGGCTTGGAATCTTGCCTCCAATGTAGTTAAGAAATTGAAGTCTCAACATGAGGAGAAGCTTGCCACAGGTATCAAGGCAAATCCCAAATCTTTCTGGAGACTTGTTTCTGCTAAAAAATCTAACAGTCACAACATTCCTGACCTCAAACATAATGGCATAACCCACTCATTGCCAATAGACAAGGCTAATGTATTGAATACCCAGTTTGCCTCTGCCTTCACCATCCAATCTTGTTCAACTATCCCTGCAGCACCATCAAACTTAATATTTCATCCAATGCCAAAATTATCAATTACTGAAAATATGGTCTTAAATGGCCTGGAAAAACTTGATGTTAATAAATCAAAAGGATCAGATGGAATACACACAAAGCTTCTCAAGGAATGCTGAGTTGTTCTCAGTTCTCCCTTGAGTAGACTCTTCCAGCTGTCTTTACAAAATGGAGAATTACTGTCAGATTGGAAAAAGTCCTATATAACACCAATCCACAAGAAAGGCCCCAAAGATCATACAACAAATTACTGTCCTATTAGCATCACTTCTGCAGTTGTAAAGTTGCTTGAAAGATTTGTCAATAGAGCTCTAATTCTGCACTTGGAAATTAACAACATCCTCACTTCCAATCAACCTGGCTTCAGATCTTTAAGATCTGTTGATGCTAATCTAATACACACATACAAGTATGTTACATCATTATTGGATAATGATTTACCTGTTGACATGGTGCTCCTGGACCTCTCAAAATCATGATACAGGGTTTGCCATGAATTCCTCATTACCAAACTAAAAGCAGCTGCTGTTGATGATGTTATTTTCCAGTGGATACAGAGTTTCCTTTCAGAAAGAATGCAAGTTGTAAGAGTTCATGACTTTCAAGGTGTCCCTCATTTCTCCTTGTCTACAGCTGTTTTAAGCAGTGTTCACATTCCCTAGGGGACCATTCTTGGGCCAAGTTTCTTCAACTTATATATCAATGATGCACCCAATCTTCTCTCAAACCTCCTCACTCTTTATGCTGATGATTAAAAACTTGTTGGTAAAGCAGCCACAACCTCTGACTGGCAATCTATTCAAAAGGACCTTGATATTCTTGGGACTTGGGCTGATACATGGCTCCTCTCATTCATTGCTGATCAATGCCATGTAATCCTCTTTGGCAATCATAACACACATCAGTAATACCATCTCCAAGGTAACCCCCTTTTTGCAGTCTCTGAAGAAAGAGATCTTGGAGTCATTGTTGATCATCAACTAAAGTTCAGCACCCATGCACAATCTGTATCTTTGTCTTCCCTCTAATCTCTCAGAATGATCAAAAGAACTATCTCTAGCAGATGCCCAAGTGTGTTTATGAAGCTCTACAAGGCTCTAGTTTGCCTGCGCCTAGAGGTTGGAATGTCCCTGGCATCACCCTATTTCAAGAAGGACAAAGAAAATCTAGAAAGAGTTCAAAGAACAGCAACCAAAATGGTTAAAGGCCTCAAACAAATGCCATACAAAGAGCATTTACATCACTTGAAGCTTCCTACTCTTGCATATTGGACATGGTAATGACCCACAAAATAATTTCCAAAATTTTTTCCCTTGTCTCCTTACCCTGTGTTCTGTCACTAGAGGTCATTCCAAAAAGATCTTAAAGAAATGCTTCTTAGTCCAAGAAAGAAGCCATTTTTTCAGCCAACAAGAAACAAACTTATGGAATCTGCTCTCTGAAGATACAGCAGCTGCTGATTCAACAGGTGCATTCAAGAAAAATATAGACAAAGAATGGCTACAGCAAGAGTTCCTGTACAACTGAGAAGCTGTTGAGTCCTCAACTCAAATTTAGCAAACAACCCATAGAAGTCATAACAGAGCATTACAAGTATGAAATTCCTTAATTTTGCTCCATGCTGCACTTTAAGGTAATAACATTGGCTTGAGCTCCTGTGTCAATTTAAAAGTTGATAGAGAGCTTGTTGTTTAAGGTCAATGGAAGAAGGGCTTCATCTTTGGCACTACCTTTTCCAATGGCATACAGGAAAACTATATCTTCATCATCAACTGCAGCTCCATGTGACTCTGTTTCTTCATCAATGGCGCTCACAATTTTGTTACTCCAACAAACCCTTGCAAAGTGGTTTGGCTTTCTCCATTTGGGTGCAGATTTTCCCTTTTGCTGGACATGTGTGATTTGTGGAGTATGGTCCACAACAAAAATAGCATCCCCTTCTGCCAATAACTTTTCTCAAATGGCTTGATTTTGAATTCCATAGACAATTCATCCTGAATCGTTTCATCTTGTTCTGTGTACAGACATGGTTTTGCCAATGTTTTTAGTTCAATTCAATTCTCCAAATACTGATGGAATTGAGTCTGTGTGGATTAAATTACACAATCAAAGAACTTCAATTGTAGTGGGTGTTGTTTATAGAAGCCCCAGTGCTTCATGTGTTATAGACTTGGAATCAAATTTGGCTGCCATGTTGTCTCACATGATGATCAATTTTGCCAGCTATGATCTTGTCCTTATGGGGGACTTTAGTCTTCCTGAAATCCAATAGACTGATGGATCTGTTTTTTGTAATAGAGACTCTCCTTTTTTGAGTTTGGCCCTCTCTGATAATTCCCTCTGTCAAACAATTTCACAACCAACTTGTTTTAGGGAAGGCCAAGTCTCCAACATTCTTGATCTGGTTATACTCAGTAACCCTGACCTTCTTATTAAGAATGTTGTAACCACACCTGTTGGTAACAGTGACCATGTTGTAATTATTTCTGAGTTATGTCTACCCTACCCTTCAGCCTTCCTCTAAGCAACAAAAGTATGTAAACTACCAAATAGTCTCTGAAAAACTTGCCAAAGTCAACTGGAAAAGCTTATTACTGATGATATTGAGGGGAGTTTATCAAATGTAAAAACGGAAATTCTAAATGTTGAAAAGTCATGAACCAGAATTTTTCAGGTAAAACAGGCAAAGAGTTTACTTTTTTTTACTACTAAAATTAGTAAGATAATCAATAGAAAATAGTCTTCAAATCCTTTTGTAATCAAACAACAAACCAAATGAAGGTGTTTAAGAGAAGGTTTGAGGAAAAACTGGCAGAGGAAGTTAAGGTTAACCCTAAATCTTTCTGGCGTTATGCCACTCAAAAATGTAGCAGCAGACGCACAATCCCAGATATCCTGCATGATAGTAAATTAGTTGCTGATCCTGAACTGAAAGTTGAAATTTTCAATCAATATTTCTCTTCTGTTTTTTGTCCAACCCCAGTATTGTATATCCTACACCTCCCTTATATGATGTATCACATAATATGGAACCAATTCTGATTACAGATACTTTGGTTCTAAAGGAACTGACATCCCTCAAACTGAATAAATTTGCTGGCCCAGACAGCATTCACCCACATATCCCACACAAATGTCATACAGTTTTACATCAACCTCTTTCCCTGCTGTTCAAATTATCATTAAATCTTTCTAGACTACCTCAGGATTGGAAAACTGCACATATTATTCCTATTTTTAAAAAAGGTAGAAAGGACCTTGCTGAAAATTATTGACCCATCAGCATGACATCAGCAGTTGTTAAGGTTCTTGAAAGAATAATCAATTCTGCAGTTGTTAAACACCTTAAAGCAAATAATGTTTTACACAGTTCACAACCTGGCTTTTGTTCTGGAAGATCTGTTGACACCAATCTCCTTGAATCATATGATCACATCACAAAGTTGCTTGATATTGGGGTTCCTGCTGACATGATTCTGCTTGACTTTTCTAAAGCTTTTGACAAAGTGTGTCACAATCAACTTGCAATTAAATTGCATGCAGTTAAGCTCAAAGAGAAATCCCTGCTCTGGGTCCTTGATTTTCTTTACTTGCAAAACCAATGTGTTCAGTTGTTTGATGACTCTGGAAATCGTATTCTTTCTTTCTCAACATGTGTTCTGAGTGGAGTTCCTCAGGGAAGTGTCTTGAGTCCTACATTATTTAATATTTTCATCAATGATGCTCCTTCCATTATCAGCAGTAATTCAACTCTTTATGCAGATGACCTGAAGCTTCTTGGACCAGCTTTGTCATGTGAAGATCATGCCCTGCTACAAAATAATCTTCATCTGCTGGGTCACTGGGCTGAGGCCTGGCTTCTTGAATTCAATGTTGCCAAGTGCCATATCATTCACTTTGGCAAACAGAATCCATGCTGCTCTTATTTTTTCTTAGGCCACCCACTCTCCTCTGTTAATAATGAGCAAGATCTTGGTGTCTTTATTGACAATGATTTAAAATTCAGCACACATGCTAAGAGGTCTGCTGCTGGGGCTAGTTCAACCTTGGGTTTGATTAAGCTTACCATCTCTACTCGTTCTTCTAAAGTCATCAGTCTTCTTTATAAGGGACTTGTGTGTCCTAAGCTTGAAGTTGGAATGTCACTTGCCTCTCAATATTTTAAAAAAAGATGTAAAAGTTCTTGAAGATGTGCAGAGACATGGCACTAAAGTGATATCTGGCATGCAAGAGCTTTCCTATCCTGTAAGACTATCAAAGTTGAATCTCCCTACACTTGTATACAGGAGAAATAGAGGGGATACCATTTTAGCCTTTAAGTTATTGTGGGCTAACATTCTCCCAGCATTACTCCCTACTGTTAGTACCAATTCAAGAACTAGAGGTCATCAACTGAAACTTTTCAAGCAGTCTACAACATCTAGAGTCTGTACTCAATTCTTCTCAACATGTATTGTCAACAATTGGAACAAATTATCTAATGAAACTGTTACTGCTGAATCCATTGATGCTTTTAAACAAAGACTAGATGCTGAGTGGTCCTCCAAGGAGTGTAAATTCAATTGGGATGCTATCAAAGATGGAGCAGCACCTGGTCACCAGTGATTCTTGCATACAATTATTCATCATTCCAGAGCTCTACAAGGAGAAATCCTTAGATTGCCCCTAGCTGCAATTTAATGTAATTATGTATCTTTCAATAGTTTTGCTTTCTAGCTGGTCCCTCTTTTGAAAGATGTATCTTGCAAACCCAGTATTCTTCTTTGGGCTTGCATAATCCTTAAAGTATTTGATAAGGGGCTCAACTTTATTGACTTCATCCTTTTCTAACTGAAAAGTATTGAAAATCTCTCTGTCCTTTTCTCCCATCCAAATGAGAAGGTAGGCACACTGTGATTTTCAGTTTTTTCTGCCAGTGGTCCTATAAGCATCAACCAAGGATGCTGTTCAAACTAATTCGATTCATCTGCTAAGGAGTTAGCATCCCAGTTGATGGATGGCTGTTGGACGTCCATAATAGTATTAGATTACAATGCCAAATCCCACTTCTGACACCATGTGACAATCTTGAGTAATGAGTGTATTAAACCCAGGCTCCTACAACAAAAAGCAATATAAGCAGAAGCACAGCACAAACAATAACAATACTAAAGCACAAGCAAGCAATCATAATATAATATCAAACACTAAATGTTCATTATAAGGTAAAAGATTATTGCTGAGAAGATGGGCCAGGAGATAAGAATTTAAAGTTTGCTCTAGAGTCTTGGCAACAGCAAATGTTAGACTTATTGGATGGTAGTTATCTACCTTTGCATGATTACCTTTTTTAAAATTGCTGTTATATGTGTCTCTTTCCATCCTGAGTGAACTTTCTCAAGTTTCAGAGTTTTTTTTAAGATATTACCTTAAATTGCATTGTCCACATATGTGTCTCTATCCTGTGGAGTTGCTGGTCAGTATAGGACAGAGGGAAATTATGAAACATTGAATTGGCAACAAACTGCTTAAAGACATCCAACATGGCTTCAGATCTTGGCACTCAGTTGAAACAAATCTTATGGATGCTTATGACTATATCACTGAGTTGCTAGATCATGACACTCCAGTTGTTTTACCAAGGTATTTGATAAAGTCTGTTAATGCCAGCTGAAGACAAAACTAACAGCTATCAGTATTCATCTGGGGTTTTAGAATGGGTGATGCAGTTCCTCACAGGAAGAAAGCATAGAGCTAAGATATTTGGGGACAATGAGCAAGAATTCTTCTCAGAAGTTGACAGTGGTGTGGCTCAGGGAAAAATGTTGAATATATATATTGTTCAATATTTTTATTAACAATACCCCAGAAGCTGTAAGAAATAAGATAAGCCTTTATGTTGATGTTTCAAAGCTTATTGGCTCTGCAGTCATCAGTTGCAAGAGCTTCCATACCAGAAGGCCTAGTTTTGCTTTCACTTTGGGTCTGCAAGTGGAAGCTTGAATTTAACATTCAAAGGTGCAAGTTGATGCTCTTTGTCAGAAAGATTGTAAGGTGGCAGTTCCATGTTATTGGAGGAGACAGTTCAAGACAATTGATTGATTCTTTAGCAGCTGGGAGAGATTTGGGAATTGTTGTTGATGAGGAATTAAAATTTCACAAATAGCAGTTGCTAAAGCATATCAGATCCTTGGCATAATCAAGTATACAGTATGTAGCAAATCATCCAAAGTTATGACCAAACTTTACAAGGATCTTTTGTGACTTGCCAGAATTTCTGATGTGTGTTGCAATGCCCCTGAACAAGGGTGACAAGCAGAAAATGGAATCTGTCCAAAGATATGCAACAAAAGCTTTTGTTGGATGCAAGAATCTTGACTACCCATCTTGATTGAATAAAATACAGCTCACAACACTTGTGTACAGACATTGAAGAGGGGATGTCATAATGATTATGAGCATAATAAGCTTTGGAATGCTGACTCCTCTAGTCAAAAGCCTTTTCAACTTGATGAATCCTCCAGGACAACAGGGCATAGCAAGAATTTATCATTGAAGAGGGGAGATACCAGAGTTTAAAACCACTACTTCACCAATAGAGTGATTGCCCATTGGAACAGTCTTCCTGATATTGCTGTTACTGTCCCCCCCCCATTGATGCCTTTAAGATTACTGTGGATAAGTTGATAAGAGTTGGTCCATTAAACCATGAAACAGAGAGAGGGATGCGATTGAGTCAATGGCTCCTTATCATCACTGACCAGCAACTCTACAGGGTCATTTCTTATTTTTCTGGAAAATATGATTTAAGGTAATTGAGAGTACTCCACCTTTACAGCTTTCTGCTTGCTGTCTATTTGACTTATAGCCAGGGTTAAGGTTTGATTCTGTCAGGACATGTCCACATGCTGGTGGGCCCAGCACAGAACCAGCAAAAGTGCCCTAGCTCCTCCTTAACTGTGTTTGGCCCTGCATTTAGGGGTCCTACTCATGATTAAGGGCCCCCCGGAACTGGGCTTTCCTTGGTCTGCAACTTCTTGTTGGTTGTTTTATTGAATCCCCCATATCTGGAGGACTTTCTCCTATCCACCATCGTGGAACATGCTTGAGCTGCCTGGGGGAGGCTCTCACTGAGAAGGTAATGCAATGAACTCAGGAAGGAGGTAGATAACCTGAGGAGGCAAATCATTTTCCCCAAAGGAGGTAGGTAACTGATATCTTGTAGTTGTTCCATATTTTAAACAAATGCTAAGTCTAGGAGTATTGATTTCTGACATAAACTGTGTCTTGTGGGTTGATCAATAGTTTGGTATAGAGACAAATTATGAAGACACTCACGCTGTACCTGCCTCTATCTGTTAATGTTGATCCATATGGCATGCATTACTTCCAAACTAGGTCATGGAAATTAAAGGCACCTGCAACATGCATGTTTCCTCAAAACTCGCAGTTGTTTTGTAAAACATAGCTGTGATCACCTGTTCAACTCTTGTTTTTATTCCATTCTATTATCAGAAAGATCAACCATACATAACAAAAAGTCATCAGGACTGTTCAAAGGACAAACTAACTTAAATTGCATGCCCAGTGAGATAAGGCAAGATAAAACTGTTTAGCATGTTTTGACTAATACTAGAGTTCTCCATCTACAGTTGGTTGATGGTAAGTTGGAAACAATACTGTGTCCTTGGACCTTAAAATGAGATTCTTCCAGTTTGCAGCTACTTGGTATAGGAAAAATTTCTGTCAGAAGACTGTAATTATAATCTTTTGAGTAAGCTAAAGGTTTCAGCTCATACAATTTGCCAGTAATGTGGTCAACATTAGTGTAAAAAGCAAACAAATCTTGACTGACAGACTGTGCCTGTTCTGTACTCCTGGTATTGATATGAGGGTATGAACCCAGATTAGGTTGGATCCAAATTGTTGTTGTTGTCAGCTTAGCAATCCAGCAGCTCTCAGAACCTGTTTCATTGTGGGGTTATAGCCTAACTGCATGTAGGTAATGCTTGTCCAGAGGATTTAACACCTCTATTGTCTTCAGACCTTAACATATTTACTTCATTTACATTGTTCACTACTTGGGGTTTTAGATATGTATTGGGGCTGGCATGGATACAGCCCATGTGCCTGCCTTGTTTTATGAAATGATTTTGAAGTTGCAAATGACAAAATGTTGCTCCCCTGCTGCAACCTGCCTCTTCAATGCTTGTACAAGCTGTCTGCATTTTTCATGGTCCTGTTTAGAATGACCATTATGAAATTGTATTCTTCCTTTTCATATAAAGGTTTCTTGAAGAATTTACTTTTTGATTTGGGGAGATATCAAAAACAGAGATAATTGTGAATCAGGGTTGTTCTTCTTCACAACAATTGTCTTTGATTAAATCTGTCTAAAAATTAGTCTTTATGTGATTTAGATACTTTCTTCTAGCTTATCCAATTTTTAAGTGGTATGGTAGGAATTTTATACCAATTCGAATGTTGAAAGTAATGATTAGCTGTCTGGCTACTGGGTATCTTACCCTAGTTGTTACCCTGACAATGCTCTGTTTGATTTGATAATTATCAGATAAGATATTGTTTAAAAATGGGGATAGCAATAAAAGAAAATATGATAATGTGATTAATAGAAATATGTTGCATGTTATAAAGTAAGAATTTCGTAGTTTAGTGTTTTCTTTTGGTTTTGGGGTTATCCCAGGGCTATATTTTGGACCATCAGGTGTGGGGTGGGGTGGATTGTCAGGGTAAAGTCTATTATATTGAAAAAGAGCATTAAGCAAGGAATCTGATAGTAGCCTACTAATATTATTTTATTAACGTGTTTCCTTCAGAATAACCACTGAACTAAAATGTTACCCTTGAGTCTAAGGTTTGAAAATGCTGCCTAGTCTTGAATGAGATCTTAAAGTTAGAACAAACTATATGCATCATAGACAGACTTTGTCATGATATATTCAATATAGGGTGTTCTGAAGCAGGATAGGCTAGTTAGATTTAGATAGGCTGGGATGTAAGGGTAATTTTAAATGCTTAAACAAAAGTTTTCCTACATTGTAGTCTGCTAATCCTGAATAGCTCAGTCCAAACCATTAACCAATCCCAACTAGGGTATCTAACACTATCTACATCATATCCAAGATTAGGAACTTACTGTCCATGTTAGTGGAATATACATTTTATGCCTAATCAAAATATTTGTCTGAGATTAGGCACTGTCCAAGTACTTGGGGTATTACCCTACAAATCAGTTTTATGAACCTAGCCTAGGGTAAGATACCCAGTAGTCAAACAGCTAATCTTCACTTCAACAGTTTTATCAATATAAAATATCCATTATACAACCTAGAAAGCAGATTGTCTCACCATTAGATTTTTTTTAAGTTTTCTTGAAATGTGATTACCTTATAGGTTGTTAAGTATGTGATGGGTTGTTGAAGTTAGAATAAAGTATTTATGTCACAGACTCTATCATGCCTGCATTTAATGCAAGGCAAGTGTTGTGAAGTTGAGTAATTGTATTTAAATATGCTAGGATGTAAGGGTAACTTTTGTTTAAAGTTAAATGTTATAAAAGTGTTTCCTAGATTGCAAAGTCTTATTCAAATCACTAAAATTGTTGTTTTCAGAACCTACAGTCAAATAAAGGTAAACTCAAATACTAATTTAAAAAAAACAATACTTTTTTTCATCCTGAGTAGACTCCCCCAACCCCCATGGAAATACCCCCCCCCTGGATAACTCTCCCACTCCCAAAATTGAGCAGCCACAAAGAAAGTACAAAATAGATGCCTCAAAACTTTGATCAGTTGTGCTAAGGTGTAACAAAAGGTCCAGATATCAATACAGGTTCTAGGACAGAGGCTGGCTGGTCTCTAATCAATTTCAATGTAAAAAAAAGAGAAAAAGACTAGAACTCTCAATTTCTGATCAAATGAGCATCCTCAGTAGTTTCTATGACCACAAGGGGATGAGATGGGACTTTTATTAATAAAAAAAACAATTTTTTTTTTTAACTGAAAGTAAAGAGTGACATTAAAACAAAATGAACAGAAATTATTCTGTATATGAAAGGGGCTGTCCCCTCCTGAACGCCTCGCTCTTTACGCTAAAGTTTTTTATTGTTTAAAAAAATAAAGTTGTGAGACAGAGTCAAACTTTAGCGCAAAGAGCTAGCTGTTGAGGATGGGACAGCCCCTTTCATATACGGAATAATTTCTATTCATTTTAAGTTTTAATGTTGCTCCTTACTTTCAATTAAAAAAAAAGTTGTTTTTGTATTTAATTTCTGAACGTTTTTGAAGTATTGCAGCTTTGAGTTTGGCTCACCATACATGAATAATTAAAACGAAATTTGCATGTTAATTTTACTTTTTTTTTTTTTGGCTAAATGGCTTTCACGAAATTTGTTCTGACGTAACTTACGTAACGAACTTCTATGTTCGTATATTTTTATTACATATATTAGGGGGTGCGCCCCTTAGTTAATACCTCGCTCTTTATGCTAAAGTTCAAATTTCGTTCCAATTCTTTAAGAATGACCCCTTAATCACAAGGCTGTCAATTAGAATAAATAGCTCTGATGAAAGTACAAAAAAAAACTTTAGCGTAAAGAGCGAGGGTAATGACTAGGGGGCGAACCAAATCATATACGTAATAATTTCTGTTCGTTTTAAATTTTGATGTTGCTCCTTACTTTCAGTTGAAAAATTGTTTTTTTTATTGTTTAATTTCTGATTTTTTTTTTTAAACAATGCTGAGAAATCTGGCGCCCCCTTCATAGCAATGTTCCTTCTCCCATGAAAACTTCATACATGGAAAGATCCTCCCACGTCCTCCCACATCTTTTTTGGTCACTTAAAAAGGGCACTAGAACTTTTAATTTCCTTAAAAAAAAAAAAAAAATGCATCCATGATCTTTCTTCTGGCAAAAAATATAAAATTCCACATTTTGCAGATATGAGCTTGAAACTGCTATAGTAGGGTTCTCTGATACACTGAATCTGAAGGTGTGATTTTCATTAAAATTCTATGACTTTTAGGGGTGTTTCCCCCTTTTTTCGAAAATAGGGCAAATTTTCTCAGGCGCGTAACGTTTGATAGGTAAGACTAAACCTGATAAAACTTATATATTTGAAATCTGCATAAAAATCTGATCCTTTTGATGTATCTACTAGTATCAAAATTCCGTTTTTTATAGTTTTGGTCACTATTGAGCCAGGTATCTCCTTACATACAGTTTGTTACCACAAACTGTTTGATGATAACAGTGTAGAGCAGAAATATTCCCAGAAATTCAGATTATACATCAATTTCTACCTCCACCCTCCTTCCTTAGAAATAATTCTGTATTCATCTGAAGGTTCAATGAGAGTTAGCATGCCATTTTCAGACACCCATTTTGTACCTTCTCTATGGATGCTCAATTTTGTGTGTGGGAGAATTTTTCATTGGTGGGATTTTTCAGGGGGGAAATGCCTAGCACCAGTAATACAAAATTCAAATTCTGCAGAATAGGGTGTAAGTAGAAATATGCACCCCAATGCATGATTTAGGCTCTGACTTCTTTCCTGAATGTTTCATTCTCCTTACTTAACTGCTTTCCAATATGGTGAAAACTCCTCATCCAGAGTGAGCCAAAATACCAATTACTTTCTTGCAGCAAAATTAACATAAAGCTTAAAAGGCAAAAGATAAATTTCAATTTGTGTGTTTTGGGACACAAACATTTAATGAGAGAATATAAAAATTCTTCTTCTAAAAATGTACATTGTAATCCTTATAATTTGTAATTTGGCTTGTTACACCTAATGTACTGCCCTTGTGGATCAGATTGTTCAACTAGGCTATACTGTACTGGTAAAAGTGGCGTTTCTTTATCAGATTTACAAATTTAGTATGCACTTGTCTAAGGGTATCAATAAACTTAGGGAAACATTTTGGAAGTTCATTTATTGTTTTGTAAAACAAATTTACCATTTAATTTTTGATTCAAAATTTGACAAATATTATAATTGCTACCATTGCAATTGAATCCTACCCCCCCCCCCCCCTAATGCCTGGATACTTGGTAATATGCTGTTGTAGCACATAAATTAGATGACAAACAAAGAAATATACATTTAAGTTTCCAATTCAATGCTCTTTCTAAATACAATAATTACAGTTGTATTTCATCCCCCCCCCTCCTAGTACCCAGCTATCAACCCTAGCATAGAAGGTAAATTTTATGTTCTTATTTTAATTTGATAGCTAAAAAATAAATATATCCTTGAAAATGCCTTTCAATTCTCATTTAATTTAGCTAATTTATAAAGCTTTTTCCACAATATAAGTTCTTCAAAGAAAGTAAAGAGCTCCATTAAGCCAAATATGAGCAGAACTAAAGTCAAATAAACTTCCAAACATTAAACTACCACAAATCACCATCAATAAATAAATGAAACCCAAAACTAACAGAAATTACAATAAATAACTGAGTCAGACTCAAAACAAGCAAAAATTAACATGAGTAGGACTGACAGACCCCATGCCATCTCAAGACCAGAACATAATTTGCACTTCACTGAAAAAAACAAATGACTGTGGATTGTCAGTTTAATGTACATATACTGATATTTATTCCTTAAAGTTTTAATAATTTTTAATTATTAAAGTAAAAAAATGTTAAAATGTTTAAACTGTATTTTGTTTTCAGTAAAGGGCAAATTATATTCTGGTCTTGAGAAGGCTTGGGGTTGTCAGCTCTACTCGTGGTAATTTTTACTCATTTTGAGTTTGACTTAGTTATTTATTGTAATTTCTGTTTGTTTTGAGTTTCATTTATTGATGGAAATTTTTAGTAGTATTATGGTAAGAAGATTATTTGGCTATATTTCTGCTCATATTTGGCTTAATGGAGCTCTTCACTTTCTTTGAAAAATTAATTTAAATTAATTTCTGTTTGTTTTTTATTGACATAGTCTTTTTCATTGAAAAAAGTGTTTTATATCTTTTCGGTTTTTTTTCTATAAGAATCCATAGTTTGGCTTGCTATTTGTAAGTTGGAGAAACTTGTTAAACGATTCTTAATCCTGACACAAATAGTACTATTTAATTTGATCTTATACCTCCTCAAGTTGACTTGAAAAATAAGATTTATTATTATTCCCAAAACATTCTGTCTATGCTCTTTGACAACCTGGATACACATTTGCTCTTTTGATTTATTTAAATTGTAAGAGTAGAAAATAATTTCTGAGACCACACTGGCTAATCATGATAAAACGAAACAATAGTAAAAAAAAGGAGAAAAACGAGGATTATACAAGCCAGTGAAAAAATATGGACTAAAATGCAAATATTTCGGGCAAGACCTCCGCTTGACCGTCCTCAGTGCAAGAAACAAACAGTTTTGCAAGAAACAAACAATTTTATTCCCTTGTTATCCTTGATAAAATCTCATATAATAAAAAAGTTGCGGATATATTGTCCGACACTCACACTTATAAACATATAGAGTCAGACCCCACCGACAAGTTCACCCATGAAGTACGAAAAGAGCTGGGAATTTTACAAAAAGAAAGACTCGTTACTCCACAAATGTACAAATGTTTTACCCTAAAGGGTGCTCCGCTCCTAAATTCTATGGTCTCCCAAAAATTCACAAAGATGGAGTTCCTCTACACCCAATTGTGGCCTCTTATAGTTCGCCAGCTTCCAGACTGGGAAAATGGTTATCCACAATTTTTCGTCCTCTTATGTCGACGCAAGCTTCTTACATTAAAAATTCAGTACACCTTGTGGAAAAATTGAAAAACCTTGATATAAAAAAAGACACAATTTTGGCCAGTTTTGATGCCATTTTGATGTATACATCATGTGATATAAAAAAATGTGAATTTGCTCTTAAAAAAAAACTAGAAGATAATATTGACCAGATGGATTACAAAACATTAGATATTGAAACCATTATGCGACTTGTTCGCCTTTGCAATAGATATTCCTTATATTTTCGGTACAACAATAAATTTTTCACCCAAACAAATGGCCTCCCAATGGGTACGAGCCTTTTGCCTTTTTTGGCCACTTTTTACATGGAATTCATGGAAACCTCCGCTTTGAATACTTTTCCTCCTCTGAAACACTGGTTCTGTGGCCGGTTTGTCGATGATGTTATCTCTGTCTGGAATCACGGAGAGATAGAACTTAACGCTTTTTTACTTCATCTTAATAGTTTCGATTCCAACCTTCAGTTCACCTTGGAACTGGAAGATAATCATAAACTGCCTTTTTTAGACGTCTCAATCTTCAACAAATATCTCAGCCTTGGATATTCGATTTATAGAAAACGTACACGTAATGATAGGTATTTGCATTTCTCTTCCAACCACCCTCCTTGTGTAAAAAGAGGAGTAGTTATATCTTTAGTTGATCGTGTCATAAGAATTTGTTCAAAGGCTCATATAATCCCAGAATTAAATTATCT
The DNA here is from genome assembly GCA_027921565.1 of Artemia sinica. NCBI lineage: Eukaryota > Metazoa > Arthropoda > Branchiopoda > Anostraca > Artemiidae > Artemia > Artemia sinica. Next base: position 27,022,505 of record CM051263.1, on the reverse strand, counting down.
GAAGGACATTTTGTTTTGCAATGGATATCCCATCAAGTTACTGGAATCCATAATTGAAAAAAGACAAAAAAAGGCAGAAAAAGATTCATCATCTCCACAACCTCCAACGGATATCATCCCTTTAGCGGGTGATAAGAAAGTTTTTACAGTTTTGCCCTATTTTCCCAAATTAGGTGACAAATTGCAAAGAGTTCTTAAAAAACATAACTTAAATGTCACCTTCAAAAATTCTAATAAAATCCAAAACTATTTTAACAGTGGTAAAGATAAAACGAGTCCTATTTTGGGCAGTGGTGTTTATAGGGTTCCATGTTCTTGCGGCTGTTTCTATGTTGGAAGAACCCATCAGCAATTGGGGAGAGATTGTTGGAACACAGGTCCTCAATCGACAAAGCTATGGAGCTATGCCAAAGGCCTGAGACTTTTGATTCCGCCTTGGCTCAGCATGTGTATGACAACCCGCATCATTTCGTTTTATTCGATAACACCTCCATTATTGCCCCTGTTAAAGGTCTCATCCAAGTTTTCAGGGAGGCAGTTGAGATAAAAAAGTACATTCACCGAAAGGTTGCTCTCAATAGAGACACGGGAGAAACCTATTTAAGCCCCATTTATAATGAACTAATTAATTCTGATCGTTTTTACTTACATATTAAAAAAATCACATTTTGCAACCTAACCTAATCTGTGATGATGTTTTACTTGGGAAGCGTTTAGCTTTTAAAAATGCTCTGTATAAATTAAAAAATTGAATTCCCATTCAGTACTGTATTTTTTCATTCAGTTACCCTTTCACCATTACACGGAGAGGGTCTTCAAATTTTAGTTGTGCTTTGTTTTAAGGTTTGAAATTTTTATAGTATCCTTGGATTTTTATTAGTAATTTTAATGTTATTATCTTGCACTGAGGACGGTCAAGCGGAGGTCTTGACCGAAATATTTGCATTTTACTCCATATTTTTTCACTGGCTTGTATAATCCTCGTTTTTCTCCTTTTTTTTTTTTACTATTGTTTCGTTTTAGTAAGAGTAGAAGCAGTAATAGTAAGAGCCCATAAGTTTCAACTTAATGCTCCGAATCATTCTAGAGATATTGCTGAGGTGTCTTATCGGCACCCATACATGCAGTGCCTTTTGATTTATTTTTAAAGCATAATGGGCCAATTACATAATTGTGGAGAATTGACATACCTAATATCCCTAGAGACATAGTTGCTGTACTGTTCTAGTATAGTCTACAAAATGGCTGTATAAAAATTTTGACTGGATGTGTTTGGAAAATGAATGGGCTTGGGAGAAGGACTGCTTGCCCTCCAATCTCTTTTTACTCTTAAAGGGGCACTAGGACTTTTAATTTTTAATTGAATCTGCTCCTTTAAATGTTTCAGTGATATTTATAGCTATTATAGAGCAGTGATGCCTATGATATTGCTTATATGCCCTTTTGAAAACCTGTATACATAGATTTGTCGTGTATAATTGAAACTCACCCTAAATGTTCCCTAAAAGTTTCACCTTAATACCCATAGTGTCAAGATCTACAGTAATTGTAGTGGTAGTATTAATAGTATACACATAGTGCCTTCTGGCTAGTTCAAAATCTACCACACTTTACCCTTAAAGGTGCAACTTAATAATGTAAGCCATTCTTGAGATATTGCTTTGTCATCTTTTTGAAAATCTGCATGCTCATAGTATGTTTGGATTTAGTTCAACATCTGCCTAAATATTCCTTAAAAGTTTCACCTTAATTCTCTTTGCTTGTGTAGTAGCAATAGTAGCAGCATGCACATAAAACCTTTGGCTTCTTGAACATCCCATTCAACACACGCTGAAATTTTCAGTTTTACTATTTACCATTCCTAAAGCATTTCTGGTATGCCCTTTAGACAGCCTGTATGGGCAGAGTCTGTTTCGATTATTCTACACAGTTTCAATACATTCCAAATTTTTTTTGCTGTAATACCTTAGTTTTAATTGTAGCAGTAGTAGTAGTAGCAGTAGAATTGATAGTAGTAGTCTTAGCTTTAGTGGCAGTAGTAGCAGTAGACATAGTGATGATAGTAGCAGTAGTAGTAGTATGAGCGGAAACAGTAGCAATAGGATGCAAATACTTAACAACAGCAGAAATACTCGAACAACAGCAACACTTTAAGAAATTTACAATTAAACTTTTTGTGAATTATTTGTCTCGATTTATCAGTAGTTATACCGAACCAATCGTGCTAAAAACTATCACAAAGATCACATGATAGCTCTAATTCTGAGAATAGGACAATGATCAGTGTAGGGGCTAATGTCACTATAGATGATAATGGGTTTCAGGAGGTCCTTTCTAGGAGCTCCAAAAAAAGGAAAAAAACCTCCCCAATCAAAAGTATTTCCCCTTCCCCTGCCCAAGATTCTCCTTCCAAAACTTAGGAATTTACCTCAAAATTTCTCCTAATACTCCCTTTGAAATAACAAAGATTACTACAATAAGAGTTGCAATTTTCAAATTGTTAAAATCAATGTTCTATCTTAACATTCACCGTGATGGATCTTTGCTAATAGCTGTCCAAGATCAGAAATCAGCAGATATAATAATTAATCTAAAATCTCTTCTGGATATCCCAATTAATTCATCTAAATGGAACCCAAAACAATCCCCAACAAAAATAGTAGTATATAATTTTCCCCCAGAAATACCTATTCAGGAGTTAAAAGAAGGGCTCTCAGATAGGGCTGGCAACACAATCCCTGTTGAAGATGTTACCCAACTTGGTAAACCCAACTCTAATGGCCTAAAAACAAGTAGATCTTTCTTATTTACACTGAAGGAAAAAAATAATATCCCAGAAAAGTTATTCCTATTCGGGCAAATCAAACCGCATAAGGAATGCAAGCCAAAGCCTATCCAGTGTCAGAAGTGTCTCAAACTGGGACACATAACAAATAAATGCAATGAAATTCTCCTAGCCTGTAGTAATTGTAAAGGATCCCATCCTAAAGAGTTGACAACTTGCAACAACACTCAGCCTACATGTATCAATTGTATAGGCCCACATGAATCTACCAATAAATCACTATGCCCTGCATATAAGAAAAGAGCACTAACACTCCAAATAGCAACAGAGAAGGCCATTCCATACCCTTTTGCAGCTATGGAAGCAAATGCTGCTCAACCGCACCAAATAAAGCCCATAATGAAATCAACCAAAACTCCCAAGTCAAACACTCCCAATGCATCAAGTACCCCTTACAAAACACCATCCTCTAAGCCCCCTAGCTCACATCCCTATCAGAAAGAATCACCAAGCCAACAAGCCTCCTCATCTAGTGAGATGAGGTCGGCCTGGGCCCCTCTCCCAAGAAGAAACAAACCAGAAACACTACCAGGAATTAATCCCTTAACTGACAAACTGGATCCACAATCAAACATGCAAACCCCAAATATATGCTTATTCATTCTAAACTGTAATGCAGTTCAGGCCATGAATATACATCAACAACAGAAAACAAAAATCATTGCAGAATTGGCAAAAATCTACATCCCTAATCATATGCTCATACAAGCAAAAAAAGATCTTGCTTTACTATTAATTAATTAAAAAAAACTTTCCAAAAAATAAGTTTTTCAAAGAAAAGTAAAGGCCATTTTAAACTTAAGCTCAGTTGATACGAATACCTGTTAAAATTCAAACTCAAAACGACCAGAAATTACTATTAAAGAATAAGTGAAACCCAAAACGAACAGAAATTAAATAAACAATCATAGCAAAAAACATACAACAAGTAATAATATAAATGAATAAATAGATCTTAAAGCGAGTAATGCTTAGATTGAATATGAAAATCAAGCTTAAAACGAAAACAAATATTTTGCTATTAAAGTATAAATGAAACTTAAAATGAACAGAAATTAAATAAACAATCAATGCGAACATACAATATATATTAATGTAAATGAATAAATAAATCTTAAAACGAGTGAAACTTAAAAAGAATATGCAAATCAAGTTTGAATCGAATAAAAATAACTAAAACAAGAGTTTGGGTATCGCCTCACTGCAGAAGCCTAAAACCTACTGCGTCATTGGCGCTTTACTGAAAACCATTCTTTGAAATGTTTTCACTTTTGTAACTTTGAGAAATCAAAAATTAATTAAGATTTTAGGGAATAAATATCAGCATATGTATATTAAATTGTCAATGCACATTTTTTTTCAGTAAACTCATTTGAATTTTTTTTCAGTAAAGTACAAATTATATTTTGGCTTTTAGAAAGCATAGGGGTTTTGAACTCTACTCATATTAATTTATGCTTGTTTTGAGTTTGACTCTAATATTTATTTTAATTTTTGTTCGTTTTGGGTTTCATTTATTTATTGATACTGATTTGGGGTAGTTGTATGCTTGGTAGATTATATGATAGTCCGGACGCCAGGTGTTGAAAATGTGAATCATACCACGACGGAATGGGGCTGCTATGAGAATTAGCCTACCCTCCACCCCCTAAATTGACCATGCGGATTCAAAAATACCAATGGCACTTGCTTGCGAGTGGTGGAACACTCCGAAACTTGACATTTTATTATATTTTGGTGTTTCATGCAAGAAAATGCATGTTCCACAAAGTTTGAGGTGCAGTTTTCCGCTGAAATAGAAATGCCTAGAAGCCATAGAATGTTTTCATAACAAACTAACACGATTAGTTAGAAAAAATGGCAGAGTTAAAAAAAATGGCAGAACTATATGAGTCTTGAACAGTCTTGGAAAGTATAAACAAAATCAAATTGAATATTAGATATATGATGATATTAATTGTTGAAACATCCATCAGTTCAAGATTTTTTTTCACTGTAATTTTTATTTTCGTTTTCAATGCTGTAAGAACTGGAAAATAATAAATTTGTAATATACGAGTAATTCGTTTTCAGTGAAGCACCAATGACGCAGAAGGCTTTAGGTTTTTACAGTTAAAGAAGGGGGCAGTATCCAAATTTTTTTGTAGTGAAACTATATTTTTCTTGACCAATCTTGAAAAGAACTAACAAATTAAATTGAATATTTGATGCATAATGATATTAATTGCTAAAAGCTCATCAGTTCAAAATTTTACTGTAATTTTAATATTTATTTTCAATATTAAGTACAAAAGAAAACATTTGTAATATAATTCGTTTTCAGTAAAGCGCCAATGACGCAGTAGGTTTTAGGCTTCTGCAGTGAGGCGATACCCAAACTCTTGTTTGTAGTTATTTTTATTCGATTCAAACTTGATTTGCATATTCTTTTTAAGTTTCACTCGTTTTAAGATTTATTTATTCATTTACATTAATATATATTGTATGTTTGTTCGCATTGATTGTTTATTTAATTTCTGTTCGTTTTAAGTTTCATTTATACTTTAATAGCAAAACATTTGTTTTCGTTTTAAGCTTGATTTTCATATTCAATCTAAGCATTACTCGCTTTAAGATCTATTTATTCATTTATATTATTACTTGTTGTATGTTTTTCGCTATGATTGTTTATTTAATTTCTGTTCGTTTTAGGTTTCATTTATTCTTTAATAGTAATTTCTGGTCGTTTTGAGTTTGAATTTTAACAGGTATTCGTATCAACTGAGGTTAAGTTTAAAATGGCCTTTACTTTTCTTTGAAAAACTTATTTTTTGGAAAGTTTTTTTTTTAAATTAATTTTTGTTCGTTTTTGATTGCAAAAAGTTTCAAATTTTTATGGCATGGAGAGAGAGGGGGGGGGGTACTTACTGTCCGATTATTCTTGACTTTAAAAAACAGATCTAGAACTTTCAATTTAAATCGAATGAGGCTTTTTCAAAGTCTATGCGATTACCTCTTTGATAAAAACCTTATATATGAACGATAGACAGCTTGCATAACTTGTGGACAGCGATTGACAACAATGAATGGATTGAAAAAATAGCTTCAATAAGGGGGTTTAGACCAATTCACTTGCTGACACAAAGGGATCACAACTATTTGGAATTGACCTTAATAGGATTTTGTCTTCCAAAGCAATTTTGCATCTATCACAGAGTATGTATTTTAACCTTATAGTTGCATAATTATATCGAATTATCCCCAGGGCATAACTTATAACCCTTGTCCAAAGGGTTGTGGGGGATTGTCCTCCTCAAAAACCTATTTTCTATTTGGAAATCAACTACGCTGAAAAAAACGACTATCTCAAAATTTTGATTGAATGTGTTTGGGAGAATGATGGGCGTGGGGGGGGGCTAGTTGTCCTCCAAAAACTTTTGACTATTAAAAAGGGCACTAGCCCTTTGAATTTCTAATCGAATGAACCTTTTTTGAAGTTTTTACGACAACGCCTTCTATAAAAAACCTTATATGCCCCCAGGGCATAACTTAAAACCCTTGTCCTGAGGGTTGTGGGGGAGTGTCCTCCTAAAAAACATATTTTCTATCTGGAAATCAACTACGCTGAACAAAATGGCTATCTCAAATTTTGATTGGATGTGTTTGGGGGAATGATGGGCGTGGGGGGGGGCTAGTTGCCCTCCAATCACTTTCGACTATTAAAAAGGGCACTAGCCCTTTGAATTTCCAATTGAATGAGCCTGTTTTGAAGTTTCCACGACAACGCCTTCTATAAAAACCGCATATGCCCCAAGGGCATAACTTAAAACTCTTGCCCTGAGGGTTGTGGGAGAGTTTCTTCCTCAAAAATATATTTTCTATCTGGAAATCAACTACGCTGAACAAAATGGCCCAAATAACATCACTTTCGACTATTAAAAAGGGCACTTGCCCTTTGAGAAGTTTCTATGACAACGCCTTCTATAAAAACCTTATAAGCCCCCAGGGCATAACTTAAAACCCTTGCCCTGAGGGTTTTGGGGGATTGTCCTCCTCAAAAACATATTTTCTATCTGGAAATCAACTACGCTGAACAAAATGGATGTCTCAAAATTTTGATTTGATGTGTTTGGGGGAATGATGGGCGTGGGGGAGGGGGCTAGTTGCCCTCCAATCACTTTCGACTATTAAAAAGGGCACTATCCCTTTGGATTCCCAATCGAATGAGCCTTTTTTGAAGTTTCTATGACAACGCCTTCTATAAAAACCTTATATGCCCCCAGGGCATAACTTAAAACCCTTGCCCCGAGGGTTGTGGGGGAGTGTCCTCCTCAAAAATATATTTTCTATCTGGAAATCAACTACGCTGAACAAAATGGCTATCTGAAAATTTTGATTGGACGTGTTTGGGGAAATGATGGGCGTGGGGGGGGGGGAGGGGAGCTAGTTACACTCCAAGCACTTTCGACTATTAAAAACGGCACTAACTCTTTAATTTCCAATCGAATGAGCCTGTTTTGAAGTTTCTACGGCAACGCCTTCTATTAAAACCTTATATGCCCCCAGGGCATAACTTAAAACCCTTGCCCTGAGGGCTATTGGGGAGTATCCTCCTCAAAAATAATTTTCTATCTGGAAATCAACTACGCTGAACAAAATGGCTATCTCAAAATTTTGATTGGATGTGTTTGGGGGAATGATGGGCGTGGGGGGGGGGTTAGTTGCCTCCAATTATTTTCGACTATTAAAAAGGGCACTAGAACTCTCGATTTCCAATCGAATGAGCTTTTTTTGAAGTTTCTACAACAACGCCTTCTATAAAAACCTTATATGCCCCCAGGGCATAACTTAAAACCCTTGCCCTGAGGGTTGTGGGGGAGTGTCCTCCTCAAAAATATATTTTCTATCTGGAAATCAACTACGCTGAACAAAATGGCTATCTCAAAATTTTGATTGGATGTGTTTGGGGGAATAATGGGCGTGGGGGGGTTAGTTGCCCTCCAATCACTTTCGACTATTAAAAAGGGCTCTAGCTTTTTGAATTTCCAATCGAATGAGCATTTTTTGAAGTTTCTACAACAACGCCTTCTATAAAAACCTTATATGCCCCCAGGGTATAACTTAAAACCCTTGCCCTGAGGGTTGTGGGGGAGTGTCCTCCTCAAAAATATATTTTCTATCTGGAAATCAACTACGCTGAACAAAATGGCTATCTCAAAATTTTGATTGGATGTGTTTGGGGAAATGATGGGCGTGGGGGGGGGGAGGGGGCTAGTTGCCCTCCAATTACTTTCGACTATTAAAAAGGGCACTATCCCTTTGGATTCCCAATCGAATGAGCCTTTTTTGAAGTTTCTATGACAACGCCTTCTATAAAAACCTTATATGCCCCCAGGGCATAACTTAAAACCCTTGCCCTGAGGGTTGTGGGGGAGTGTCCTCCTCAAAAATATATTTTCTATCTGGAAATCCACTACGCTGAACAAAATGGCTATCTGAAAATTTTGATTGGACGTGTTTGGGGAAATGATGGGCGTGGGGGGGGAGGGGAGCTAGTTACACTCCAAGCACTTTCGACTATTAAAAAGGGCACTAACTCTTTAATTTCCAATCGAATGAGCCTGTTTTGAAGTTTCTACGGCAACGCCTTCTATTAAAACCTTATATGCCCCCAGGGCATAACTTAAAACCCTTGCCCTGAGGGTTATTGGGGAGTATCCTCCTCAAAAATAATGATCTATCTGGAAATCAACTACGCTGAACAAAATGGCTATCTCAAAATTTTGATTGGATGTATTTGGGGAATGATGGGCGTTGGGGGGGGGGGGCTAGTTGCCTCCAATCATTTTCGACTATTAAAAAGGGCACTAGAACTCTCGATTTTCAATCGAATGAGCCTGTTTTGAAGTTTCTACAACAACGCCTTCTATAAAAACCTTATATGCCCCCAGGGCATAACTTAAAACCCTTGCCCTGAGGGTTGTGGGGGAGTGTCCTCCTCAAAAATATATTTTCTATCTGGAAATCAACTACGCTGAACAAAATGGCTATCTCAAAATTTTGATTGGATGTGTTTGGGGAAATGATGGGCGTGGGGGGGGAGGGGGCTAGTTACACTCCAATCACTTTCGATTATTAAAAAGGGCAATAGCCCTTTAATTTCCAATCGATTGAGCCTGTTTTGAAGTTTCTACGACAACGCCTTCTATAAAAACCTTATATGCCCCCAGGGCATAACTTAAAACCCTTGGCCTGAGGGTTTTGGGGGAGTGTCTTCCTCAAAAATGTATTTTCTATCTGAAAATCAACTATGCTGAACAAAATGGCTATCTCAAAATTTTGAGTGGATGTGTTTGGAGGAATGGTGGGGGGGGGGGGCTAGTTGCCCTCCAATCATTTTTGACTATTAAAAAGGGCACTAGAACTCTCGATTTCCAATCGAATTATCCCCCTTTGAAGTTTCTACGACAACCCCTTCCATATGAAGTGCCTCTGGGAAAAAAAATAATAATAATAACAATAATAAAACATTGGAGCCGTATGACCTTTACTATAGGCAACGCTACAGCGTTGCCTCTGATAACAAAGCTGAAGATTGATACACAGTCATATGAAAAATAAATCAACAACAAAACACATATCAATACTCCAGTGGAACGTAAGATCACTTACAGAAAATAAGTTAAATGAACTAATATCTTTTATGAATAATAATTCCATTGATATTGCTTGCCTCCAGGAAACTCATTTAACCCAAAATCAACAAATTAAGTCTCTGGGATATACTATCCTGAGAAAGGATAGATCATCAGAGAGAAAAAGAGGTGGAGTAGCTTTAATAATTAATAATAATATAAAATTCTGTGGCATCAACTTTCCAGATTTTGTAAATGATGTTGATGCAATTGGTATCAGTGTTTGGCTGAATAATACGAAAACTTACATAATAAGCTTTTATAACCCCAATGGCCAAACTTCAGATGCCATGGATTTCTTCAGTTATATAAATAATTCTAATATGTTAAAAAATATCATTATTCGTGGAGACTTTAATGCCCACAGCCTTTTGTGTGGGAATAAACCAGCAAATAAAGCTGGTAAGTTCATTGAGCGTATGACTTCAAATAATACTGAAGTAGCTGTTGCTACCCCTCCAAACCTGAATACATATTTCAACCCCAGAAGTGGCAGTTTCTCTACAATTGACCTACAAATTGTGTCTTTAAATATTTTGAATAAAATTTATATAAATAAAATTGATTGTCTATGTACTGACCACTTTGCCATAGTTTGCTCCCTAAATGAACCTGCTGAAACTCTAACACATACCTCCATATATATTAACACTAAAGCAAATTGACCTATGTTCCAAAATAAGCTAAATGATGAAATTACTAGTTTCACCCAAAATTCATGCATTTCAAACGCAACAGCTGACACACATGCTGAAGTTTTGGCATCTTTACTAATAAATACAGCTAATCATGCTATCCCCAGGACAACACCCAGGAAAACCTTCGCTAAACACATTCCCAAACCATGATGGACGAATGAGTGCCAAAATAAATGGAGAACAAAAAAGGCAGCTAGGAGAACATTCCTAAAAAAAAAACATCACCTACTACGCATTTAAAAAAAATAAAAGCAGAATCTAATCTAAAAAGGACTACAATAAATGCTAAATATAACTACTGGAATAATTTTGCAAATAATCTCTCCAGAGAAACACATGAGCCAATTATACATAAAGTCATAAGCCACATCTGTGGGAAAAAGACTTCCCCCAACCCACTCCTGTATGAGCTTATACATAATAATACCGATTATGACAATGATAATGAAAAAGGCAAGTTATTTGCCACGCTTTTTGTTAATAAGCTAACATCAAATAGTTGCATCAAAACATCCCCAATCCCTATGAACCCAAGTTACCAACCTCGTCCAGGATCCGAGTATATAACCAGCCCATTTTCAATCCAGGAAATGAATAATGCAACACATCGTATTAGGACGAAGACTAGCAGCAGCTATGACAATATACACCCTACATGGATAAAGAATCTCACCCCTTCATACAAACAGGAACTTCTAAATTGTTATAATCATGCTTGGGCTTCATCTACATTCCCCAATATCTGGAAATGCTCGTCCCTCCTACCAATCCTAAAGAAAAATAAGCCCAAAAATAACCCGAGTCTTATAGGCCAATAATGATTACTCCCGTGATGGGGAAAATAATGGAGAAAATGATCTATTATCGACTCCTCTGGTTTGTTGAAAAAAATAATATGATCCCTCAAACTCAAACTGGTTTCAGGAAACACCATTCCTCAACAGATGCTTTCATATTGTTAACAAATGCGATAAATGAATCATTTTCAAAAAATAATGTCCTAGTTGCAGCTTTCCTAGATTTTGAAGGGGCATATGACAATGTGAACCACCAAATCCTTTTAACTAAACTTGCAAACCTTGGACTACCCCCCAAGCTAGTATCTTTTATAAAATCTTTCATAGAATTGCGAGGTTTCATTGTTTCTGTAGGTTCAGCCTCTTCACCCCAAAAGACAATAACCAAAGGCCTTCCTCAGGGAGCAGTCCTCAGCAGCCTCCTCTTTGCCCTATATCTCTGGGACATGAACCTCCCCCACACAAATCTACAATATGCTGATGCGCTGGTACTATGGTCATCTGGCAACACCTTTGAGATTGCACAGTCAAAGCTGCAAAACTCACTTTTCCAATTTGAAAAATTTTCTCAATATTCGGATTTACCCATTGCACCCACCAAGTCAAAAATAATCCAATTCCACCGAAAGCGAAATCATATTAATGCAAGACTAACTCTAAATGGAACAACTATTCCAGAAGATAATCATATTAATTACCTAGGTCTCATGCTTGACCAAAAGCTTAATTTCCAGCTCCACATTTCAAACACAATAAAAAAATGCTGTAGAAAAAGACTAAAAAGCAAGTATACTAAAAAGACTTCTTTCCACACCCTGGGGCTGTAAGGAGAAAACTTTACTCCAGTTTTATAAGTCACATATAAGACCCCATATTGACTATGGGCTCAACGTCTATGGTATATGTGCAAAGACCCAGATACAAAAATTGAATCAAATAGCTCACACACCCTACATAATTGGTTAAGAAATCCAGCCATGTATAGAGGCATTGCAGATGAGTATGCCAATATTCAGAAAAAGTTCCCTGTACCTGCAAAGTCTATTGCACCTACTTTCCCCCATTCCCTCCATGGAATTGGTCAATCCCCATAATAAATACTGATTTCTCAAAGTGGACTACAGATTTAACCCCCATTGCTTTTGTCCAGAAGAAATTCGCTGAACTTAATACAATTACTTATAAAAATCATTTCCAAATTTTTGTTGATGGGTCCAAATTGAATGAGAAGGTAGCAAGTGGTGCTTTCCTTCCTCACCTGAACATTGGAATGGGTGAGAGATTGTATAATAATATATCTATAATGTCTGCAGAGTTAAATGCCATAATCATGGCATTAGAACACCTTATGGAAAACCAATCCTTGATTGCTAATTCAAATGATATTATAGTTTATTCTGACTCTTTGTCAAGCCTTGAGTTGCTGGCCTCAGCTCCTCAATATAAGTTGGACATTGACACTTATCATTGTCTCAGTATTATAGATAAACTTGCTTCAAGTGGCATAAGAACTTATTTTCAGTATATTCCTAGCCACTCTGGTATAAGTGGTAATCATCAGGTTGATGAAATAGCAAAAAATTCTATAAATATTGACCAGCCAAGTGGGAGACCAATCCCCATTATAGATATATACCGATGGAGACTATCAGATATTATGTTTAATAAGAATAATCCTACTCTTTCCCCCTTTCCCAATAAGGATTTTTCTAAAATTTATCATAGAATTCGTTCTGGAATAAATGGACTAAATTTTCTTGCCTTCTCCTATCAGTTTCCTAATTCAAGTGGTTCAGTTCCCCTGTCCCCTCTTTGCAGGTATTGTAATATGAAAAATGAAACAATTGACCACTGCCTATTTGGATGTAATATGCTGACGTCTGTACAGCATACCTTGCATTGTAAACTGTTAAAATGCTTCAAACACCACAAAATCTCACTATCAGCCAAGAGCCTAGCCAACTATAGATGCACACAGAGCACAGAAATCGATATCTATCATCTTATATTTGAACTCCTTGAGTCGAAAGATCTACTGAAAGATATCTGAGGACATCTAATAAATAAGAGGCAACCAAGCCAGTAGCTCTGTAGCCCACAGAGTGAAGCAAAAGGAAAAGGGCTAAATAGTATCAACTGAAAAGCCCGCCTGTTGTGTAATAGAAGAAATACTTCCTTTTGATTAGTTCAACACCACCCCTTAATGACTGGACATTTCCCTAGACTGTATAAAATTTTTTATTGATTTTCTCGTTTTTTTTTTTTTTTTTAAATTGACATTTTCTATAATTTTGAATCAAATGATGATGAGAATTAAGTGCAAAAATGATGCAAACCAGGGCAATCAGCAAATTTATGCATATAACCTAGTGCTATATCTAGGCATTGGAGAGGCACTTGTAACAGCTGTAACAACTAACAGTAGCTATTAGTGTATTTTAGAAAGTGTTGAAAAGATGCATTGAGAGGCATATTTATGTTTTAAGTAGCTAATTAGCGTAAAAAAAAAACCTTGAATTTACCACTTAGATAATCTTGTAGAATGATTCCCCTTCTAAGCTAGGTGCAATAATGACAAAAAAGTTATGCCTTTCAACTTTCCAGCCAAGTCTATCCAAGTATAATAGTTTCTGTCATGGCAACTGCAGCCATAACTATGACTATTAAGGCTACCAGCCTTAAAGGTAATTTCTGTGGAACAGAAACTACCATAAAAAAGTGGGGTTCTTATCTCTATAAATGGGTCTTCTTTATCTCTTCTTGTTATGTTGATGAGTGTGTTATTTTATCTATTCTATGGTAAGAATTGCATGGATTATTCGGAAGCAGATGGAGGACCCTGCACACAGAGCGATTGAATTTGAACATTTGTAGTAGTGGCAAATTTAGAAAAGGTATCTAAATATGGCTGCTGGTTGCCAATAACACAAGAGGAGACCACACTGTACAACCTGGCATCATCAACAAATAAGAACAAATGGCTATAAACAAGAATTAGGACTTGTTGATATTAATGTTGAATAAAGTAGGTCCAAGTATGTTGTTTTGTAGGATCCTTTTGAGGACTAAGATAGGATTAGATGAGAGGTGGCCAACTGAAATGAAATACATCCCTAGCCTAGAAACTTCTGAATGTCATCTTCAATCTGACTGGAGAGACAAAATCTCAGACCCTTTTTTGTGTTTCACAAATCTTTTAATTTGGTGTGTGTAGGGGGGGGGGTAGCAAAAAGGGTACAGGAAGGGGACTGGTTGCCCTTGAATCGCTTTGGCTTAAAAAAAGAGCACTAGAACTTTCATAAAATGTTTAGGCACTGCCTAAGTAAGGAGCCTTCTGCCTTATGCATTATTTTTTTTCAGCTTCTTATGGAAGGAGTGGTAGTAGAAACATGAGTTGGGACTTATTTGATTAGAAATTGAAACTTCTTGCGTCTTTTGTAAATCAAAAGTTATTGGAGGGCAGCCTCCCTTCAGTGTCCTTTTTGCTACTGTAACCCCCCGTTGTTGGGTCAATATTTCAAGGTCACGTTATTCAGAAATGTTGAAAGGTCTAAGAAATATGCCTTTTCTTTTTTATATCATCCTTACAGCCCCAGGGCAAGTGCCCTAAATTATGTGAGTTACCTATTGTTCACAGATAGGTTTTAGTAGAAAAGGCAGCATGTTTGGCCTTACTTGTCTGATCAGCATGTAGCTGTGAGGGAATGTTTGCTAGGCCAGAATTCCCTGAGTATCCGAAGGGTATACTCTAGAAACAACATGTGTAGTAAATCAAAAGATGCTATGTGTACCTAGTTTGCAAATTATCTGAAACATCTTGGAATTGGCTTTGGGTATCAAGTTTAAATTTCAGGGAGGGATGGGGGGTATAGTGGACTTCAAAGTTTGGCTTAGGGGATGAAAAAGGGGTAAATTGAGAGATGCTGTGTATTTCCAGGTCATTGAAATGGCATATCTGTAATATTGTGGGAATGGCTTGGGGAATGAAGTTGAAATTCTCAGGTTTTGTTTACTATCGAGGAAAGGAAGAGGGACTTCTTGGAAGTTGAGGCAAGGGGACTTCAAATTTTCTGCTGGGTCGAGGGTAAAGGGGCTAAATTATTCTTGTCTCTGATCCATTAAGCCTTTTTTTCCTGAACAAACCCTTCTGCACAAAAGAAAAACTATTTTGGGGGCACAGGCCCCTATAAGCTTTGGCCAGAAAATTTTGTTCATTATAGTTTCTGTTTGTTTTAGAATTCACCTATTCAGCTACTGCAGTGGCTACTGCGTTTGTGCTTGATGTGATTACTCATTTCAATTTCCGTTCATTTTGGCTTCATTTATTCATAGTAATTTTTGTTTGTTTTTAGTTTCAATTTTTAGACGATTTTATTCTGGCTCGTTTTAAAGTTAATGAGCAAAAATAAGCATGTTTTGAGACTATCTTCAAGGAAAATGTCACTATGTTTATTGAAGAAAAAATATTTCGTGGGACATGCTCATTTAGAAGTTTCGAGCAAATGACAAGCGTAACGTTGAATTGGTAGCTAAGATAGAAAATCAAAGGATTGCTCTTACAAGACTTTTATTGGCAGAGTCCAACTTAGCAAACCCAGGCAACAAAATTTAGTTTTGTTTGCAGTTATTCTCTAATCAGCCTTTTTGATTGAATTCTAGCCTTTATACAGCCCAAGTATTGTTTTTGCAGTCATATGTGTGAAGCTTAACTGAATCCAATTTAAAAATATGCGAAAATGGTCAAATTTTCAAAGGCAATTAGAAAAAAGGCAGTTTTAATCCCAATGACAGGGATTAATCTGATGTTTTCTTTTCAAAAACCTCCTAATTTGATGGTTTTTTTACAAGGTCTTTTCTGTTTTTCTAAGTAGAATTAGTGCAGTTTGTGTTGGCTGAATTTCGTCTTACAGATTTTGCTGTTTGTTTCCTTTGTCAATTACTTTTAATAGATGCTTTTTTTATTCCCATGAAAGAGTTCAAGAAAAAAAATTTCTTGAAAAGCTAGGCAATTCTATAAGACATATTAGTTTTTCAAGTTGTTACTTTCCCTGTGCAAGGATTATCACTGTAAAACCTGACAGTAACTCTCCATTTTGGTAAGCTGGAAATTGTCACTGGAAACATTGGAAACACTTGTTTTGAATTTATGCTATGCATTAGGCCCCTAGTTTCTGTATTGTCTTACATTAGCACTAAACAGTATATCATAAACAATGTCCAGTTGAAAGCACCATGAACTTTTTCTAATGAGGAGAGTTGCTGTTTGTACAGACAAAACAGAAGTGAAGAATACTTTTATTTGTAGATTTGATGCAGCCAGCACGGAGACGAAAGAAACGAACTCCATTAAGCCCAAGTGGTCCAGGAGTAAGAAATGTTGAACTTGTCAAAGGACGTCAAGGTTATGGTTTCACCTTATCAGGCCAAGCTCCCTGTTTACTTAGTTGTGTTACCCCTAATACTCCTGCTGCCCGAGCTGGTCTTAAACCGGGTGATTGTTTAATCGCTGTCAATGGACACAACGTTTCCAAGGCATCTCATGATGAAGTTGTTCATCTTATTGGTAATGCGATTTTGGATATTATTTAATAAATAGGCTATTTTGATGTTGCTTTGAACCTTTAGGGTGGACGTGATTTTGTTTTCTTTTTTTTTTGTAAAATCAAAATCTATTCTTGAAATAAGTAGCATATTTTATGATTTTTGTAATTTTGTTTTTATTTATATAAAAGGCTTTTCCATCTTTCACTCTTGGAAAATTTTCATACTTTTGATTGTTCTGCTCTTTCAACAACTGAAGCTAATCCATATCTGCATAGATAAACACAATAAACTACAAAGAAGGGGATAAGGATTGTTTTCTTGGGAGGGATGGGGTGGGGGGGGTCTGATTTTAGACAAAACTCAAAATTTTTCTAGTATACATTTGGACAAATATAAGGAGGGATATTTCCTCTCTTTGCACTATCAGGCACAAATATTTGAAAGTCATTATAGTTTGTTTTTATTCGTTGTTTTATTATAAATCGTAGGGAAAAAATCTACAGACCGAAAATGTCAGCGGGGGGAGGGGATATATTTTTCAATATCCAGAGGGGAGATCAGTTGTTGAAAAAAATTCAATAAAAATACCAAAAAGTGATTTTTTAATAAAAACAAAAAGTGGTTTTCAATGAAAATCATACCTAAAAGTGATTTTTCAAAATATAAGGTTGACAAAAATCTACTTAGTGTATGGAAAGTGACGTTACTGTCTTCTTCAGTTTTTACATTTGGTAAAGCCTACTCACCACTCACCAAAATACTTTTAAGTGTTATTAACAGTTTATGCTTGTAGTCTTTAGAGTTTTACTTTGTCAATAGAAAGGCCAAAAGAGGCAAATTACTAAGGAAGAGACAAGACGTCAAATATTTGAAATATATTTTGCCTGTCAAAAGCTCCCATGATTTGGTTGGATTCCATCAGAATCCAACCAACTGAAATGTAAAAAACAACGTTTCCTGATAGTTATGAAATTGCTTTTCCGTTTTCAATCCTTTTGATTGCAAATGGTGAGACTTGCGCTAATTGCGTCAATTCATGAAAATTTAGGGAAGGGGGAGGGTCAAAATGCATTTTTCAAAATTTAGGGGGTGGGGCAGTTTTTTTCAATTTTCTTCCATGGAAATACAAAAAAGGCATTTTTCAATCAAAATACCAAAAAAAAAACATTTTCAAAATAAAGGGGAGGGGAGGAGAATCAAGGAAGAGCAAATGACCCTCTTCTCCAATGACGTCCCTGACCAGTGGCCACTACAAAGCCCTGGTTCAGATGTGATGTCACATAAGACCTTAAAAAATCGATCCAGATAGACGGCACTTGTTTCATTTTATCTTCATTATACTACACTAGAAAGGGAGGTCTACTACAAGCTGTGGATGTCAAGTTTCAATTTTACTTACAGAAATTTGTTTGGTGGGATTTTAATACCAATTTTTCTGTAAGCTCTGAGAAAATAGTTTTTTTTTTCATTTTATGGGAAAAGGGGACTGGTTTGAATCAAATTTAGGTTTTCAGAATTTAGTGTATTAAAAATAGGGGAAACTAAAGCAAATAATCTTTTTACATAGTTTTGAGCTATTTTGTTTTAGCTTCAAACAGTAAAGTAGATGTTTGACGCATTGGGGGATGGGAAGCTGGGTTTGATTAGAGTATTATGTTTGGTTCCATGTCCAGGGTCAAAATCAGTTTTGCTGTCCTCTATTTCAGCCATAAATAGTAGTGAAAGTTCTTCTAAGATGAATGTATTCAAAACTGAAAAAATTAGATTTTTGTCTTTTGATACTAAGGAGGTTTCTTAATTTATGTCGAATTAAAAAGACTTAGAAAGCTGACTGCACTATACATCACTTAATCTTACTAAATCTAGCAAGTATATAGGCTATAAGTTGCCTAGTTTTTCTTATGCTACTTTGAATTATAATAAAGCTTGGCAATGGACTGCCGAAAGCGACTCTTACTGAGCAAAGCAGCTTTACGTCACAAGTTGTACTTATTTTACCGCAATCTTAGGTGGCTTGGGATTGTCTTTCAGATAGGTAAAGGTTGTTTACTTAGAACGCATCTATTGAAAAGCCTACAAGGTAATAAAAGTAAGAGTGGAT
This sequence comes from Artemia sinica, assembly GCA_027921565.1. Classification (NCBI taxonomy): domain Eukaryota; kingdom Metazoa; phylum Arthropoda; class Branchiopoda; order Anostraca; family Artemiidae; genus Artemia; species Artemia sinica. Next base: position 27,003,846 of record CM051263.1, on the reverse strand, counting down.
ACCCTTGGAATTTTCAAGAAGGTTATCAAAGTAGACAATTTGAAAAGGATCAGATGGAGGGGGAGTGTGCTCCTCCTGTACAATAGTAAAGAGTTTGAATGAGTTCCAGAAGTATTAGCAGCATTGTCTAGTAAATTAAAACTGCTGTTTTGAATGTTTAATCCGTATGTACTCAATGTACTCCCTCCCCCTTTTCTCGCTCACCACCAACCATCAGCAATGTTCCTTGTACTCTCCAATGCTCCGCCTGTTCTGTCATGGGTATCAGCTGTGGCTATGCCACCAAAAGCAAAGGGCGTAAAGGATATGGTGCTAGACTATAGTCCAAGCCACCAACTATCACCAATGCTCTTTTACATCCCAGGTGCTCCAAAAACAGATAGATGTTAGGTACGCTCGTTTCCTTTCAAAGTTTTTCGTTGGCGAAAAAATCATAGGCAGTGGAATAGTGTTGCCTAAGTAAACAGCGATATGGCTTCAATGAATATTTTCCGAGGCCACTTCGTTGGAAGGAGTTGTCGTAGAAACATCGGAGCGGGATTATTCAATTGGAATTTCTTATGCCCTTTTTAGTAGTCAAAAGTCATTGGAGCGCAACCAGCCCTGGTTGCTCTCCAGGGGGCAACCAGTCCCTTAGGGTAAGGGCTGTAAATTATGCAACTCGCTGATTGTTTTACAAATAGGGATTGTTTTTTGGGATAGGGGAGAATGTTTGATCATGGGTATCCAAACATGCTAAAGGTATTAAGGTTAAACCTTCAGGGAATGTTGAACAAAATCAGAAGACTATGGGCATACAGATTGTCAAAAGGTTGTTTCTGCAATGTTTCAGGAACGACTGAGGATTTTAAATCGCAATTTTCAAGGTATGTTCTGGATAATGTTGGACTAGATCAAAAGACTGTATCTGTATCCAGATTGTCAAAGGGCATATCTGCAGTATCTCAGGAACGACAAATGATATTTTTTTGAACTTTCTGGGCAGGTTTAGGGGAATGTAAAACTAAATTAAAAGACACTTATGTATGATCATCCTGACTATCAAAAGTTTGTATCTGGAATATCTCATGAATGGTTATTAAGTTGAAGCTTTTAGTGGATGTTGAACTATATCAAAAGACATTATGTGCATCAAGGAATTCAAAAGGACACAAAGGACCATTCCGCGATAGCTCTGGAATGGCTAAGGGTGTCAAGTTCAAATCTTCAGGGAATTTTGAGGGAAATGTTGAACTAAATCGAAGACAGTTTTTGCATCCAGGATATCAAATGATCGTATTTGAAACTTGTTAGGAATGTCTAAGGATTTTTAGTTGAAACTTTCAGAGAAGGTTGAGGGTGTGTTGAACTAAATCAAAACACACTATGTGCATCTATGTTGTCAAAAGAGCATATCTGTAATATCTTAGGAACAGCTAAGAACATTAAGTTGGAATTTTTAGGGAACACTCATTCAAATGGTCAACAGGGTGTATCTGCAATATCAGGAAGGGCAAAGGGTATTAAGGTGAAACCTTCAGGGAATGTCGAACTAAAAAAGACTATATGCCTTCTGGTCCCAACTACTAAGAGTATTAAGTTGAAACGTCCAGGACATGTCGAGGGACACGCTAAACTTAATCAAAATTCACTATGCTTATCCTGGTTGTCGAAAGGGCTTATCTACAATATTTCAGGAATGGATGAGGGTACTAAGTTTGAACTTTCAGGTAGTGTTGAGGGGGAACTTAAACTGAATCAAGAGCCACTATCTGCATCAAGGCTGTAAAACGGGCGTATCTGCAATATCTAAGTAGTGGCTTAGGGTATAAAGTTGGAGCTTCAGGGAAGGTTGAGAGGGATACTGGGCTAAATCAAAAGGCACTGTGTGTGTCTAGGTTTCAATAGGGTGTATCTGCAATATCTCTGGAACGGATAAGGGTATCAAATTGAAACTGCCAGGGAATGTTAAGGGGCGTGTTGAACTAAATCAAAAGTCACTATATGCATTCATGTGATCAAAAGGGCGTATCTGCACTATTTCAAGAATGGCTAAGGGTATTAAGTTGGTAATTTCAGGGAATGTTGACGAGGATTTTGAACTAAATCCAAACACACAATATACATCCAGGTTGTCAAAAGTTGGTATCTGTAATTTCTCAGGAACATCTAAGGGTATGAAGTTGAAACTTTTAGGGGATGTTGAACTATATCAAAAGACAACTATGTGCATCTAGGATGTCAAAAGAGCATATCCGCGATATCTCAAAACAACTAATGGCATTAAAGTGAAACATTCCGGGCAGGTTGAGGGGTTTTAAAAGGCTGTATCTGCAGTATCTCAGGAACGACTAAGTGCATTAAGTTGAAACTTTTTGGGGAGGTTGGTCTATATAATAAAGCTATATGCTTTAAAGAAAACCAAATATATTTTTAGATGTTTTTCTTTTATTGCCTTAGTAAATCCTAAATTGCTGATATTTCTAGGAATGTGTATCATTATATATTTATCAGTCAGTCTATCTATCAGTTCTTTTCATTAATATTGGTTTGTATGATGATTTTCTCTCTTTTTTTTGTTGACGTTTTAGGAAATAAAAACACACTGCTCGAAATAAAACTTTTCAGCAAAGCGTAAATGACGCCTTTGCCTTTAGAAGGCTTAGTGGGTGCTAGCCTCCTAAGCCTACTCCTGTTTGCGGTAATTTCTGTTCTTTTTTAGTTTAACTTCATTATTTATTGTAATTTTTGTGTATTTTAAGTTTAAATTATTATTTTACCTTATTTCTGCTGGTCTTTGGTTTAGTGCAGTTGTTTACCTTTCCATGAGAATTTTCTTTTTTTTTTAAATGTCTATAATAAATAAGACAAAGGAAAAAAAAAAAACGACCGATACTCAGAATGTACATTTTCATTAGAAAAAATCAGGAATTTAGTTTTAACCAAAAAAGACCTCTATATATACATACAGTTATGCAGTTTTTGGTAGTTGTGGGCGCCAATTTAAAAAAAAACGTGGGTGGAAAAATCAGCAAAAAATAAGCTAAAAATATATGGCACCTACTAATACTACTACTAAAACTCTTTGCAGTACCAAGCCGCCTGAGGCCAACACAGCTACGCACGCTCCTCCTCCATCCCAATCTACTCAGAGCCTCCCTCTTTTCACCATCCCAAGAAGTTTCCATTTCCCATAAATATTTCCTTACGACATTCTCCTATCCCATTTGGAGACGACCTGCTTCTCGTTTGGCCCTTGAAGGTTGACTGACAAGTACGATCTTTGGCAATCTGTCGCCCTTCATATGCAGAACGTGTCCTAGCCATCTCAACCTTTCTCTCATTATAGCCCTAGGAATCGGGATTGAACCACGATTTTCGTACAGCTTAATGTATGGGATACGGTCAGTGTGTCGGTACCCAAAACTTTTGTTTTTGGTTTGGAATAATGGTGGTAATTTCTCTGGAAAACATCCAGCAAATCCTCCTCTGTTTTTCGGAGCGCTCACGCTTCAGAACCATATTTGACCATTGTAGCTTCGAATACTCTAATCTTGGTTCGCAAACATGCCTTCCTATTCTTCCAAAGTTTTTTCAGTTGGTAAAAAAACACCCAGGGCCTTGGTTATTCTGCTTTTAATATCTTCACCGCACCCATCGTCTTCTCTAATAATACTTACTTACTTAAGACGAGACACTGGCTATTCAGCCCAACTTGGCATCAAGAAGCTGCTTGAATCAATGCTTCCATTGGGTTCTGTCTTCTATGAGTGGTTGAATAGACTCCAGCCACGCCTTGTCTCACTTGTGACCATGCTTTCGGAATGCCATAGTGGTTCGACATTCTTTCTAACGACATTTTGCCAAGATTTCATCTCGCCACCTGGTTTTTTCTTCCATGAGGGCTGCTAGTAGTACCTGGCGTGTCAGGGTCTCTTCCGAACGTCTCATTACGTGACCTAGTCACTTGAGACGTCTTTTCTTGGTCATGGTGGAAACGTCATGCTTTGGTTCGCATACTTTCATCAGCCGTTGGTTGCTGATTCTTTGCGCCAGCCGTATGTTGCTAATGACCCGTAGACATTTTCGGTCAAAAGTGTCAAGTTGGCGCTCTTACTCCGCCTTGAGGGGCTACGTCTCACATCCATATAACAAAATCGAACGCACACATGCTGAGTAGATCCTAAGCTTCGTCACGAGGTTGACGGACCAAGCTTTGCTAATCCTGCCTCGAATCTCACTTGTAGCTCCTCCTTTAGCATCTGTCGATGACCCTTGGTATTAGAACTCTTCCACCCTCTCAATAGGTTCTCTAGTGAGGTATATAGCAACAGGTATATATTGAGAAGCTACTGAGGTATATATTTCAACCACTTTGGTTGAAAGATACCTTGTTTTGGGGATACTGGTCGCGAGTCCTGTCTCACTAGCCGTATTCGCTACTCTTTCTATCATATTTTGTAGTTGAAAGGAATTAGCGGTGCCGGACATCCTTGACGGACGCCATATGCTATTTCAAATAGTTCAGTTAGCTCACCATATATTCGTACGTTACTCAGGGTATTCTCATAGTATACTCTTAGCAGGTCGACTGTTTTCGTCTGAACACCGTCTTCGAGCATTATTTGTCATAGCAAGGGTGTGGTAATATTGAGTCAAATGCAGTGATGAAGTCAAAAAAGACTGCGAAGGTATCCAATCCGCGAATGAAATGTTCGTGAAGATGAAGTCATAGGGTAAAGATATGGTCTGTACACCCCATTCCAGGGCGGAAACCCGCCTGGTTCTTCCTTGTTCATTGCTCTCGCTCTTTTCTAAAGCGGTTCACTTAAACTATTGCAAAACTCTTCCCAGCTATGTCTATTAGTGAGACTCCCTGATAGTTTTTACAGTCTCCTTCATCTCCTTTCATGAATATAGGGATTGTAGTTGCGTTACGCCAGTCCTGGGGAACATATTCAGTGTCCCAGACTTTACTAAGTAGGTTTGTTAGGGCTTCAATGAGCGCCGGACTTGCTTTGTATATTTCTGCCGGTAGGGAGTCCTCACCCGGGGCTTTATATTTTTTGAAAGACTCACGATGTTTCTGACTTCTTTCATCGAAGTTGGGGATACATTGCAAGAATACTGCTCCATGAGTGATGAGGCTGCTGGTTGCGTGTTTTGGCTGGAGTAGACTGAGGAAGTTTGTGTACCCTGGCCTCTCTTATTTAACACATCCTTGAAATGTTCTTTCCATCGGTTCATTCTTTCTAGTCACCTTGTGATGATGGTCCCATCTGATCTTTTCATATTTTCTGTGGTTGTATTCCTTTTCTTTTTCAAGTTCAGCTCTCTAATGATCCTATGTTGTTTACGGGTATTTCTAGCTGCAGCCTCTTCTAGGTCTGCGGTATTTTCATCTCTTTTTGCCAGCTTCTGAGCTTTCTTGCGGAGCTCTCTGAATACCGTTTTGTTCGATACAGTTTTCTTCTCATGCAGGACAGGGTGTGCTTCGGCGGTGCACCACTTTTTAGTGCCTTTTGTTCTCTTTTCAAGGATTTGAGCAGTGACATCTTGCGTAATATGCTTGATCTTTGACCATGTCCTCTCTCTGACTTCCTCTTCTGGACTCTCTGGATTTCCATGTAAAAGCGGGGACATTGTTGGGGTGGAAGAATGTTTTTATTATGGATATATTATTATGCATTGCGAGCTGAAGCAGCCGCGTGCCATTAGGACATTGAGCGTGACGTCCGTGCAGTCCAATAGTAGCCTGTTCGGAAGGGTCCTGTGCTCCTTAGGACAAAGTCAATCAAAATGATGCATATAAACGGGGATAGGACGCAACCCTGCTTAACTCCGGGTTTAAGACCAAACCATGAACTAACCTCATTTCCTTCCTTAACCAGAACAATGTTATTCTCGCACATAGCACTAATCGTTTTAGTGTATTTATCTGGTATACCATTCAAGGATAGGACCTTCGCTAACGATTTATGTAAGTTTGGTACATTGAAATAAAAATAAATGCTATTGAAAAGATTTGGATGACAGAAAGATTTTCACTACATATTGAATTAACCATTAAAAGACTCGAGTTCATCAATAATTATTAATTATAATAATTGACCAAAGAGCTGTATTTACTAGGTTTTGGTTTGCGAAACGCTTGTCATCTGGAGACCACTGCCGCACATGAGTGGCAGTCCACTATAGAACGTTCAAAGTATGGGAGCCTTGCTGAACAATGTAATAGAACTCAGTTTTGAGCTAGTTTCTTTCCTCTTCATCAGCTGTTGGAAATGTTCATTTGCAATGGCACTCATTTTTGTGAAGTTATAGATTTCGAACGAGCATGTTCTTTGCCATGGTTTGGGGGCTCTGGCACTCGAAAACTCATTTAATGTTTGTGTATAAACGCATAGAAGTAGGAGGGAAAAGGGAAATTTTTGAAATATACTGTGTCTGTTTTAGAGCGTAAGATGAAGGAAAAAGATTTATAATTGGCCGCACTGCCAAGGGAAAAAATTACCCTTACGAATGATTTAAAACTAACTAGAGAAGTCTTGTGATAAATCTTATCAACGCCACGCATTTATTGGTAGTCCTTGCGGAAGTACTTAGCAAATTGAAGTCCGTGTTGAAACTTGTGAGTTTATTTATTGAAGGTCTAATGAAAAAAATCTCGATCTCAGAAGTTTTACAAAAAAAATTCAATACCAGAGTTCTAAGAATAACATAAGTAAAGTCAACGAGTTGATGCTTTTTATGGTACATTAATTCGTTCTTTTTTCTGGTGCTACATTCTATAGAAGGCTGAAGTAGGCCGAAGATATGCCCTGAAGTACCCGTATTCTCCTACAGACAACTTAAGGCGCATATTAACCTCATAAGGGTGGGAGTTGGATGGTTCATTTGAAATTTAATATAAAAATCGTGCTTTAGAAAAAAACATAATTTTGTTTCAGTTATTTTTTAAACTTTGTAAATTATGCATTATAGTATTAGACAAACATTTTAAAATATTTCATTCTGCAAACTTCATATTTGCTCTTTATCTTTCAAATTTTTGGGGATTAACATTGATTACTCTGGGAAGCGGCCTATGATCCATGTCTAAATCAGCGCGAACTGTAATTTTGTGCTTGAATATTTTCGTCAAGTTGTTAAAAGTATGAAAAAAAAAATCGCTAATTTTAACTAATTTTAGAACCCGGTAAGCACCGCAGGATAATTAATTAATTGCCAAAACTGTTAATTGATCGCTAAAACTGTTACTTAATGAAAACAGAACCTAATATAGTGTATAGAAGAAAATATGAAATAATCTTTGTTGACGCACTATATCCATCTCTCCTTCAAGAACCAAAACGTAAAGTCATAAGAATTATTAAAGATTTGTTTTTGCTAGAAAGTGTTGATGACTGCTTTACCCTATATACAAACATATATTATTGTTTCTTTCATTAAATTTTAATCGTTTTGCAAAGGTAACAGGATTAGCAAGCTTTTTCCTTTCAGACTTCATAACGGGAAGAACCTCTTGTCGAAGTGCTACAAAATAAAAATGTGCACAAGTTTGTTGATTTTGTGTATTGTACGATTTTCTCGATTGTTTTTACAGGCTATCTAATACTGCTTAAACTGTTTTTAAGTGAAGGTGCTAAAGTACGGGGCCGAATTATTAAGTAGTTCTTACGGGGCTACCCGTAAATGCATATCTAACCTTTCCTTTTTTTAAACTGAAAATAAGCAGATATTAAAAAATTGTTAAAAAATTTTCTAAATTGCACTTATAATTCCAGGAGCGTCGAAGTGTCCTTTGCGCCTTTCTATTACGGAGCCGCCGGATTCAGACAGCTCAGATACAGAAGAAAATTTGGATCTTGTGACAAAATCGAGAACTAAGTATCCTCATCGGCCTCGAAAATCTGTGCCCCGTATACCAAGGCAAGACCGTTCTCCTGACGATTTTTACAAGGAAGAAGAATGGGAAGGCAAGCGCCCAAATATAACATACAGGGTATTAACCAATCAAGAGGCCGTTCGAAATATGTTTATTCCTCCCGAGCCTCGTCCTCGACCACCAATCCCTCCTGCTCCACATCCATTACGGCAGTTGAGGCAATCTCCCCGAAAATTCAAAGACTCTCAATATAGTGAGCCTATGTTTGATGATGACCAATACTCTTTGCCTGTTTCTTGTTTACCTGTTTTTAGAAGATCTGAAGGTCCGCAATCTCTGCCAATTGGCCAAAAAAGACATATCTTAGACCAGGACAGTGATAGTGATGGTTCAGAAAGAGAAAATGAGGAGATGATTCTCAGAGCTGTTGTTGGATATCTTGGGACAATTGAAATGCCTGAATCACCTGGGAGAGGAATTGCTTCTCGGCTGCAAGCTATTCGTAGCTGTGTCCGACGTCTTAGAATTGAAAAAAAGGTTCATACTCTAGTGCTTCTTGGAGTAACAGATAAAAAAGTGCTGTTAACAGGACCAGCAGGACTAAAACTAGCATCATTTCCTTCAAATAGAATTACTTTTTGTGGAGTGTATGCTGATGATGCACGATTCTTTGGTTTAGTTACACGAGCACCTGATGATCAGCCACGGTTAAAAGGAGAAATTATTACTGGTCCTTCTTCTTGTCATGTTTTTATGGTCGATGCTCGATTAAGTCCTCACTCAGCCCATGCTGGACGTGCTCGAAATTTTAGACTGGTATGTACTCCACTTTTGGGAGGTTGTGCTGAGTTCCCAACATCAGCTGAACCCATTCTTGGAGCTTTAGTGAGTTTATGCCGCACTGACCCTGGATCAGTTTATTTTGGGCCATTAGGCCCGTTGAATGAGCAAGAAAATAGGGAAGGGGGTGTAAGTGTCTCACCTCCTCCGAGTCAAAGAGATGGAAGCGGATTAAGCACCACTAGTAGCAACAGTGACTCTGGAATTGGTTTCCGGGATAGTAGTCACGAAGGACCCTGGGCCGTTCCTCCTATGCTACCTCTTGGTCAGCCTAATCCGCTAGTTTATGTAGCTAATCAAGATCCCCCTCCTCTAGTATTTCCTCCACAGCAAATTCCGCAAACTCCGCCCAGGGAAGATATACATCTGGTGCCCACTGAGAATAGACCAGGACCAAGTAGTATGGACAAACTTGCTGTACGAGTGATGGGTGACAAAGATGTTCAAAGTCCTGGGGAAATTGAGCATGCAGCCAAGCTGAGAAGCTCGTTGAATCGTATGATCGGAATACAGGGACTAAAGGGGGTGCGGAGAGTAGAACCAGAAGAATTCCATCATGCAATCAATAAAGTGAGCTCAAATAATGTTAGTGTTGATGACAAACTAAGTCCTCAGGTTTATCGGTCATTTGCTTTAGAACATAAATTAAGTAAGCCTATGGAACAAAATAAAGCAAGAACACCTAGTCGAACACCATCCGAGCGCTCAAAAGCTCGGAGTTTAGAAGACTTGAGGGAAAAGCCCGATCAAAAAGCAGCAAGAGCACTTTTTCCACGTGAAACTTCTGGCTCAGACAACAGGCTTGACAAATTGGCAGACAGTTTTACGTGGCATTGGGTAGCGGGAGTTACGCGCTGTCTTCTTGAAGAAGACATGCCTCATCAGTTCTCGAAAGAATACCTAGCTGTAGAAGGGACTGAAGCTTTTGCTGATTGTGCTTCATACAACATCACTCCAACAACTGATGTTAAAGACGATGATGATTTGGTGAGTTTTATTCTTTATTTTTTCGCTTATTCTCTCTAGAGATGCAAGTTCCAATTATTAAAATCAAAAGTGGGTTATTGTTTTCTACTTCAAAAAGGAAATTATCATCAATTTTACGAATCTCAGCACATTTAGAGGGTTATGGGTAAAATATGTAAAGTTGATTTTCAGTTCTAAAGGAACTGTAGATATTTTCTGGAATGGGTTATCCATGATATTAGGAAGACGATAATATTAAATTTTCAGTAAATTTTCTAATAATTATAGATTAGTTCTGATTCTTTTTTGTTTTAATTTTTGTGTGTGTGATTGTCATTGAGAAAGGATATTTTGAATTCGTAAAATTCAAGTCTTTTAGTGTTCAGGCATGGCTACCGTTAACGGACGCTGGTTACGTTGATTTTCCGGTAACGTTGTTTACCGGGTTGTTTCTTTCTTTTTACCAGTAATAGTGTTTTATAATGTTGATTTTAACTGTCATAACAGCCCTTTATTATGATTTGATGCACTTTTAAAGAATATTTTTTCGCATGTAAAAACTGTTAACTGCTCTGTGCTCACTCAAGTAAAACTGTGCTTCAATGCTTTGAAGCTGTTGATTGCCATAAATAAAAGATGAGGAAAAAATCCTTACAAAGTAATGCGTCAAAATGAAAAAAAGCAGGCTTTATGAATTGACGAGAATCGAGACTATAGCCTTGCCGAAGGAATTGAGAACTGCCTGACAGAAAAGTAGTACAGCTTAAAAATGTCTGCTAAGTTGCTATCTGCTTAGTAAACGGTCCTACGGCCATAATACTGAATGACATAGTATATTCTGACTTGCTTACTTGATTTAAAGCTCTAGCTTTGTAGTGCCAACGTAGAGGAAATTGGACGCCAGTGCCGTTAGTCGTCTCTAGATTGGTCTGCTCTGGGTTAGGGTTAAACCTTCATTGGAATCAATTCTTCGGGTGGCGACTTGGCCGCAGATGGCTTCCCCCCCATCGACTGCGGTTTTTTTGGGGGGTATATGCAGCCATTTGCAATTGGTTAAAGGGTCTTGTCATTATTAGAAACTGATTGTACAGATTTGCAAAAAAGTTGAAAAAAACATCAGAAACAAGTAAATGTAAAAGCAGTAAAAAAATGTATTGTAAAAGGACTTCAATAAGGGAAAGAATTGTTTCCTTTATTTATAGTGGCATTATGACAAATACGCACTGACTGAGGGTGTACCATTACATTGTTGTTCAAGGCCAAGTAAAAACAGCCAAAAACCAACATATTATCCATTCAACAGCCGAGGGAGTAGGGTTATGATTTATAAGTGGAAATTTTGAATAAAAGAAATATATAGCTTCTATAGAAAAGAATATTACCTTAAAATAAAAGTCAGGGCTCCTAAAAGAAATGTTTGGGTTTTGCCGATCACAGTGTCACCTGATTTTAAGTTGGTATTATTCAGTATATATCATATATATAGTATGCGGTAACCCTTGGTCAGGGGAAATATTTTTATCGATCTTTATGAAGGAATCATTGTTATTTCGTAATGCGAAGGACATAGCAGCCAAAATTCGAATATAGCTGTAAATTGGTATTGGTTAGTCAACTCACGAACTAAAGTTTAATTCATGGATTAGCCTTGATATTGTTGCAGTAGCTGTAGTGGTCTGAAAATTTATGGTTTCAATGCAGATAAACTTCCTGTTTAGTGGGAATTATATTTCCCACTATTATCAAAAGCAAGCGACTCACTTTTAGTCATTTAGCTGTAGGAATCCTCATCTCGAAATTTCTTTTTCTAAATTTTAAGTCTGAAACTCAAAAGAATGACTGAAGATGCAAAATGAAATCCTTGAAAATTTTCATTTTCAAAATTATGTTGTATAAAACATTTTAATATAGTTTGAAATCTTAAGACTGGCGAATTTACTTTGCATGTTTTGAGTACATCTTAACTCCAGGGTCTATGGAAGAGAGACGAGAAAATAAAGGAACAAAAAAAAGAAGTATTTACGAGTATGACCAATATCATAGGCAGCACAAAGGAGCGATGTGGGCACAGTGTATTTCTTTTTATTTATTTTTTTTTAATACCTGGGAACTTCGTATCAAAGGAGTTGTCGTAAAAACTTCGAAAAGAGCTCATTCGATTGGAAATTGAAGGGGCTAGTGCCCTTTTTAATAGTCAAAAGAGATCAGAGCGCAACTAACAACGCCCACGATACAATGCCTATGATATTGGTCATACTCGTAAATACCTTTTTTTTTTTGTTTGGTTCCCAAGCCCACCATTTTCCTAAACACAACCAATCAAAATTTTGAGATAGCCGTTTTGTTCAACGGATTTGAAAGGTCCGGAAATTATGTATTTGAGGATGACGACCTCCCCTCCCCCTACAGCCCTCAGGGCAAGGGTTGTAAGTTATGCCCTGGGGGTATGTAAACTTTATATAGAAAGGATGATCGTATAAACTTCGGATTGGATTGCTAATCAGAAGTTTTAGTGCCCTTTTTGAGATTCAGAGGGATTGGAAGGTGGATACTCCCCTCCCCCCCACACACACACCTCGTATTTTCCCGAAATACATCTGATAGAAATTTCGAGATGGGCATTTGTTGTCGTAGGAACTTCGAAAAGAGCTCATTCGATTGGAAATGAAAAGGCCTGATTCCCTTTTTAATAGTCAGAAGTGATTGGAGGGTAACTAACCCCCCCCCCCCTTCCACCATTTCCCCAAACATATCCAATCAAAATTTTAAGATAGCCATTTTGTTCAACGTAGCTGAAAGGCCCGGAAATTGTGTCTTTGAGGATGACAATCCAACTGCAGCCCTCAGGGCAAGGGTTGTAAGTTGTGCCCTTGGGGCATATAAGGTATATATGGAAAGGGTGATCGTATGAACTTCGGAGGGGGCTCATTGGATTGGTAATCATAAGTTCTAGTGCCCTTTTTTCTAGTGCCCATGGTAATATAGATCCAGGGTGATCGGGGGTTGGATATCCCCCCACACCTCGTATTTTCCCGAAATACATCGGATGGAAATTTTGTTTGTTGTCTTAAAAACTTCGAAAAGAGCTCATTCGATTGGAAATTGAAAAGGCTAGTGTCCTTTTTAATAGTCAAAAGTTTGTGGAGGGTACCGAACCCCCCTCCCACGCCCACCATTTCCCCAAACACATTCAATCAAAATTTTGAGATAGCCATTTTTTTCAACATGATTGAAAAGTCCGGAAATTATGTCTTTTAGGATGACAACCCCCCTAGAGCCCTCAGGGCAAGGGCTGTAAGTTATGCCCTGGGGGCATATAAGGTATATGTAGAAAAGGTGATCGTATAAACTTTGGAGGGGGCTCATTGGATCGGTAATCAGAGGCTCTAGTGCCCTTTTTAAGATTCAGACTGATTGGAGGGTGGATACCCCCCCGCCTCGCACCTTTGTATTTTCTCGAAACGCACCTGATAAAAATTTTGAGATGGTCATTTTTGTTCTATAAACTTTGGAAACAGCTCATTCGATTGGAATTGAAAGGGCAAGTGTCCTTATTAATAGTCAAAAGTGATCGGAGGGCAACTAACCCCCCTCCCACGCCCACTATTTCCCCAAACACATCTAATCAAACTTTTGAAATAGCCATTTTGTTCAACGTAATTGAACGGTCCGGAAATTATGTCTTTGAGGATGACCCCCCCCCCCCCAGAGCCCTCAGGGCAAGGGTTGTAAGTTATACCCTGGGGGCATATAAGGTATATATAGAAAGGGTGGTCGTATAGACTTCGGAGGGGGCTGATTGGATTGGTAATCAGAAGTTCCTTTATTTTTTACTGAAAACAAAATACGTTTGAAATGTTTTCACCTTCCTTACTTTCAGAAATAAAAAATTATCAAAACCTTAAGGAATAAATGTCAGTATTTGTCAATTAAACTGACAATCGAGGGTCATTTGTTTTTGTTTTTTTCAGTAAACAAATAAGTAGAACAACAGGGAAATTTTTATACAAGACAGTGGAACGCAACTTTAAATGAATATTTCGACCCTATATCCAAGGGCCGTCCTCAGCAAAACAGACGAAGAGAATAAAAACACTATAAAAGAAACACATTAAAATTCAATCATTAAAACTGTTTAAAAAATTTTTAAAACAGCCCTAATACCATTACTTCAAGGTTTCTTAAACAGTTTTTAACAGTTTTTAATGATTTTAAACAGTTTTTTTTAACAGTTTTAATGATTGAATTTTAATGTAAGTTTCTTTTATAGTGTTTTTATTCTCTTCGTCTGTTTTGCTGAGGACGGCCCTTGGATATAGGGTCGAAATATTCATTTAAAGTTGCGTTCCACTGTCTTGTATAAAAATTTCCCTGTTGTTCTACTTATTTGTTTATGATGGAAAGGCAGTGGGGTCTTCGTCGCTATTTGCGTTTTTTTCAGTAAAGCGCAAATTGTGCTCTGGTCTTGAGAAGGCATGGGAGTTTTGCTCATTTTGAGTTTGACTCGGCTATTTATTGTAATTTCTGTTCGTTTTGAGTTTCATTTATTTATTGATAGTGATTTGTGGTAGTTTCACACTTTTTGACTGAAGATTATTTGACTTTATTTTTGCTCATTCTTGGCTTAATGGAGCTCTTTACTTTTCTTTGAAAAGCTTGTTTTGTGGAATTTTTTTTAAATTAATTATTACAAAAAAGGAATGTAAGAAACCTCCAAATAAAAATGTTTAAGGCGTCCCGCATTCTTAGATATTGCCCTAGATTGGCTGAATAGTACTAATCGAATTTTTACAAGTCTGAACTTATTCGACAGTTTTATTTTTTGAAATCACATTCGCACGATAATTGGCTATTTTTAAATCTCAAATGTCAGCATAATTCAAAAATATCTTTTAAAGAGTTCACTAAGGTGTGTTTAGAGGGAACACAGAGTTTAAAGGTCAGATTAAATCTTCGCAAGTTTTATGGGTCATAATTATTCATTGCCTGGGGTTTTAGCAATTCATAGATCTTCAATTTGATTGTCACAGGTAAATATGCCATGTTGATGATTATTATTTGATAGCTTCGTCGTGTTTATTTGATCAAATCAGATGAGCAATATGGAACTACGTGTACTTTGAATAATGACCTTTCAGTGAAAATCAAGGAAGGGAGGCCAGGCTCTTATACATGCAAGGGGAGCCTACTCCCTCCATAATCTCATATTTTTATAATCCTCTATAATCCCCATATTTTTATAATCCTTTTTATAATCCATATTTTTATTTACGAACAATTTTTGTAAATTTTGCCTCTTTGGCCTTTGTACAATTAAAAATGGTCCTTTATCAAAAATTTTGCAAGGGGTAACAGGAAGAAAGGGTTTACTTCACCTCCGAAACAGTTCTTCCAGTTTAAACATGAAAATTCTGCTATTTCTCTGCTTTCCGAAATTCTGAAAGTTTTATTCTTTTAATTTGCAAAACTTCGAAAAAGAAAGCGAAATTCTCTTAGCGCTAATTCTCAAATTTTTAGGGACCTTGTTATACACGAATCATTTAGAACGTAGAACATGGAATTATATCATCGAGTATTTGAATTCGAAGCTTTGTATCTCGTATAGATTTCCAGGAAGTGGTGTCAAGTTAATTTCTCAGAGACAGTGAAATGTAGCACTCGTATAGAGCATGGAAAATATCTTTTCAAGAACTTGAGGTCGAAACTCCGTATCTCTCCTAGGTCTCCAGAAAAACAATTCACTCTCAAAATCATACTATTTTGCTTATATTTTTTTAAATTTCATAAAGATATAAAGCTTGGGCGCAGAACTAGACTAAGACAAGTCCAGCTGCGATGCGACTCGCATGTGAGGTAAGAAAGGTGAAATTTTCCTGATTTTGCTATCACTATCTCTGCCCAAAGGGTTTGTCGGGTCTCAACCAAGGTTGGTGGATCGGCTTTTGGGTCTCCAGATGCAATGTAACCCTATCCAGGGGTAGGGAAGAAGGATCACTAATTTTTTTCCGTCGTGATATGTACCAGAAGGGATTGCCAGATCTGAACATAGTTTGGTGGGGAGTATGGGCTAGTGTCTTAGTTATATCTTTTAGGGATTGACCTAATCCAATGTTGTTGTTGTTTTTTTTTTTGGGGGGGGGGGGGTGCCTAGATTCTTGTTGTCAGAATAACTACAAAAAATGGTTGTTAGGTCACAAAGTCGATGGGAAGTGAGAGCTACTGTCCTAAATATGCCTGCTTGGCGTCTCCACAACCTGAGCTCGTCCGGGATAAGGGGGTCCCTAAAATCTTGTTATCAAGACATCTTCCAGAAAAGATTTTCCCATCTCAGTCAAACTTAGTGGGACGCAAGAGCTAGTGTATCAAGACCCAACTTGGTCTTTGGGGTGGGGGTGAAGCGTATCCTTAAGTTCCGGTCATCAGGTTGTCTTACAGAAAGGGTTGTCAGATCTCAACCAAACTTGGTAAGAAGTAAGAGCTGGCATCCTTGCTACAACTCTGCGGATCTGAACTGAACCTGACCTCTTTGGAGGAAAAAAAGAGGAGGGTTCGTAAATTCTTGTACTTAGAAGATTTAGCAGAAGCAGCTGTCAAATTCCGACTAAAGCTGTTGATATGTAAGATAAGTGTTCAAATTGTTGCTTTTGGGGGGCTCAGCATTCAATCTGACCTGTTAGGAGGGTAATGCCCCTTGAATTATTTTCCTCAAGATGTACCTGAGCATATAGTCGGGCATCAGCTTAACTTGTTGGGAGGTTGAAGCTAGCCTATTCCTTTGGCGATTTTGGGGTTTGGACCCTATCTGACCTCTGCGGGCAATAGAGGAGGTTGTGCCAAAGTTCTTGTAGTTTTGACATTTATGGGAATAGTTTGTTGATTTGCAACAATACTTGGTCGAAGTGAGAGTTCACATTTAAGCTGTGTCTTTTCAGGGTTTGGACCCTGTCTGACTTTTGTTTGAAAAGTAGTTCTTAAATATCTATTCAAAAGGCTTGTTGTTAGTCAGCCAAACTTGATTAGAGGTACCAGCTAGCGTTCTAGTTTATCCCTTTGGAGGGCTTGGGACCTATGTATGGGGAGAAAAGATTCTAATGTCTTATCATTACGACGTCTACCAGAACGGGTTATCGGATTGCAATGCAAACTGGATGAGAAGTAAGAGGTGATGCCCTAAATTTTCATGTCCAGACTACTTCTGCTTGGTTGTTGGATTTGAATAACGCGACTTCTGTAGATGGAGGGCGTTCAATTGATGGGAGGTAACAAGCAGTGTGTCCGCTGTGCCTATGGGGTTTTAGGACCGACCCGACAGCTATAGGTTCCCTAAGTCTTATCCTTGCAATATTTTCCCAAGGGAGTTTTTATCGAATTTAGCCAGGAGCTATATGTGTTATATATAGGAGTTATGTTAGTTATATATGTGTAAAGTTCGAATTTTGTCCCAATTCTTTAAGAATGACTCCTGAATCTCAAAGGCTGTTTAATTAGAATAAATAGCTCTTTAAAAGTACTAAAAAAATCTTTAGCGTAAAGAGCGAGGTATTGACGAGGGGGCGACCCCCCTCATATACGTAATAATTTCTGTTCGTTTTAAGTTTTAATGTTCCTCCTTACTTTCAGATGAAAACACTTGTTTTTTAATTTAATTTCTGATCGTTTCTAAATAATGCTGGGAAATTCGGCTACCCTCCACGGAAACCCTCCATTCCCTTCCCGCATGGAAAGATCCTCCCACATACCCTCCTCCTCCCCCACCCCTTAGAAAAATCCCCCCTGAAAACGTGTATATACTTACCAATAACCAATATTATATGTAAACAATGGGCAAAGTTCATAACTTGCAGCCCCTCCCCCGGGGAATGTGGGAGGTTAAGTCATCCTAAAAGATATAGCTATTAGATTTCTCGACTATGCTGAACAAAACGTCTGTCTCAAAATTTTGATTGGGTGACTTTGGGGAAAAATGAGCGTGGGAGGGGGCCAGCTGCCCTCCAATATTTTTGGTTACTTAAAAAGGGCACTAGAACTTTTGATTTCCGATCAAATGTGTCCTTTCCTGATCCTCTACGACCACTGGTTCGATATTATCACAACTAAAAAAAAAAAAAAAAAAAAAAAAAACGCATCCATGATCTTTCTTCTGGCAAAAATACATATATTTGCACATAGGAGCTTGAAACCTCTACAGCGGGGTTCTCTTGTGTGCTGAATCTGATGGAGTGATTTTTATTAAGATCACTTGATGTTTTGGGGGTGTTTCACGCCTTTTCAAAAATTGAGAAAATTTTCTCAGGCTCGTAACTTTTGAGGGGTACCATTAAATTTGATGCATTTTACATATTTTGAACAAGCGTCATAATTCGATTCTTTTGATGTATCTATTGTTATAAAGACTCTGTTTCTTAGAGTTTCAGTTACTATTGAGCCGCGCCACTCCTTACTTACAGTTCGTTACCACAAACTGTTTGAAAACGAGAAAGAAATAACAATCTTTCTCGGATAAATACGACATTTTGTATATTTGCAAGTAAGGACTCAAAGACCTCCGCCAAAGAACCCTCAAACTTCTTGAATTCTATGGCGCGATTTCCATCAAGACTACAGTCCCTAGCTGAGGGAAATAGGGGTTCCCCCCTCTATTAAAATAGGTAAATTTCTTCTAGCTAGTAATTTTTGATAGGTGTTTGTGATTATTATCACAGTTCCTTATTTTCGAGTGTTGGTTACTATTGGTGCGGATCACTCTTTACTTACACTTCGTGATAATCCTTGACATATCCAAGCAATTTTAGGAGGGTGAGAAACATTCTACTAGACATTTGATTAAAATATAATTTTTTTTTTTTTAACGAAATGAGAAACATATCAATCAGCTTTTCAAAAACTTGCTCAGAAAGGACACTTATAAGTATTTTTATATATTACTTCAAGACAAATTGCGTACAGACATCATTTTGCAAATAATAAGGGTAAATACTTTAAAAGCAAATACTTTGTCATCTTTTTATGATCTAGAAAGTGCGAGTATAAAAGAGAAATGGTAGTAATATTTTAGTCAGCTCCAAAAATTGTTTGGTCCTTGATCTGTAATCAGAATGACAAATGCAAAGCCATAGAATTAGATATTTGAAAAGGAAGATAGCACTCTGAAAGATGATCCTTTTGCCATTCTAAGTATCATAAAATGTACTCCGAGGTTTGGGTTTTGAGAGTTTGTTCGACAGGGCTCTATTGAATAGAGAATAATGCTCACTGTATCAAGTTTCTATCTTAGAGAGAAAGAGACTAGAGAATCTGTTTGGACAAGCAGGTTTTTATGTCAGCCAAATTTCTCACGACTCACCGTTTAGTCGAAATTATAATTTCCGCTATTTAGTCAGGAGTTTAGCGAGCGCTTGTTTCGTCTTTGTGGGTTGGTTGATTGAAGTTTTGGGTTTGTGATATGATTTTCTTTAGTGTTATGGTGTCCCATGTCGCTGACTAAATGTCAAAAAACGGATAATATTGCTTCTTTGTTGGATTTTAAGCAAAACCACGTACATAGTTGGCATAAGTATGAGGTCAGATTTATTTACTCTTTTTGTAGCAGCAAGGACAAATTTAAAAAAAATTGTTGCCTATTGAAATCCTAACGGTGCTACAGCGTCTGGTGCTAGATGCAAAAATGTTTTTCCTTTGGTTACGATGTCGGAAAGCTTTGCGAGTACGCCTTAGCGTTAAGTGTTACGCATACATTTCGTACACAACGGGGCAGAGGGTAAAGCCACAAAATATAAAATACAACATTTTTACTATAGACTATATACTCCTGTGCATTTTCAGTGACTTCCATTAAAATATTATAAATCCTTAGCCGTTCCATGCATGTCGGGAACCAATAGCCTCCAAAATTAATGATAAAGATGAACCACGAGCCTATACAGTTTGACGGTAGTATGATATGGTCAATTACTGATCTGACTTACTATGGAATGACCATAGTAAACTTGTCGCAAAAACTGGGAAACAGGCTTTGGAGCGAATTTGATACTCCCCGTCGTAGATATCACACAATTTTGAATAATAGATATGTAGAATTCCGAAAAACTAGGGGTTTACTGAAGACGCAAAACCGACACAAAAAACAGGATGTTTCCTTAGGAAACATCCTGTTTCCATCCTTTTACCGGCATCCTTTTCCCGGCCATGATATAGACAACTGTTAATATTCGATTTAGATTCTCTAAAAAAAACAAAGAAGGTCAGTGTTCAGTAAAGTGCTAGTTTTTCAGAGCTCTACAAATAGCCTATAGGAAAATGTAACAAGTTAGGGCACTCCTATGTTAAACGTACTCTTTTATATACTGCTAATTTGGTTAATGCTAATGAAATAAAATAAAATAGGATGAATATATAATAGTTTAGAAACAAATTTGGGCTAAATATTTGCACATTAGGGGGTGGGGGGTAAAGCATAGCATATATTATTACGTAACCTAACCTAGGTATCTCCCCCCCCCCCTTAACCCTAAAAAACAACAGTTTAAATATCGTAGACGCAATGAAAACCAGGCTATAGATTGCATTACCCTATAGCGGTGTCTTGAATTAACCCGTCAAAAACAGGTTTTTGGTGGCTGGTTTCCATTGCAGTATATAAAAGAGTACGTTTAACATAGGAGTACCCAAGTTTGTTTATTTGAACCAGTTTTGTTTGTTGATACATGTTGTTGTCTATACATTTATGCTGTCTATACTATATTTTTTTGTCCAGTTTTGTTGTCTATACATGTTGCCTAACCTGTGAAGCAATAGTTTTTGCTTGTTTTCAACTTCGTTCTTTGTTTCCATCCGAAGAACTTTATTTTTCAAAAATATTTTTTTTTTCCATTTGTAGCCTTAAGGCCCATTCCCACTATGAATGGGCCTTAAGGCCCATTCACAGTGGGACTTTACTAATACAGAGATTTAGCTACCGCTAATTTGAACCAATCATAATTTTTCGTATTTTGTGATTGGCATTACCTAGTCAGAAAACTCAATGAGAAACCCGATTGGCTTAAATTAGTGCTAGCCAAACCCTGATGTTACTAAAAATCTTATTGTGAATTGGTCTTTCATAAAGTATCTTCGTCTAACTTAGGCAATGAAACTAAAGAAGTCAAAATGAGTGTCTGTTAAAATGAGCATTAAACATAATTTTTACTTCCAACCTTTCTTAAATTTTATAACAAAATATGCGCGAGTTTGTCACAGATAGAGTCCAAGGGTTGCGTTGTACTCATTATCTTTGATAAGTTACAAAAAAAAACAATTATATACAAAATATCGTTCGAAAGGAAATATATAGACATTTTAGAAAACTGAAGGACATTGAAGAGTTTTAGATATATAATGAATTTTATTTAAGGAAATTCGTGTCATACATTGCAATTTTTCTGCCGAAATGCTAAAAAGAATTTCGAACTTCTTATACGAAAGTATACTTTTCTTGTCAAGGAGGGCAGATAATAATAAATAAAAAAAAATATTTGATAATATGAATAAGAACTGCCCAGAAATTCAAGAAAATTGGGATTTCGAGGAGAGAGGGGGTGGCCACGAGCCCTCCCCCCTATGTACGTACCTGGTTTCAAGCTGATTTTCAACTTTTCCGTAAAGTTGTTTTTATTCCGCGTTCTTCTCTTTGGGACAACAAGTGGAGATGAGGGGTAATTATCTCCGTACCAGTCGCATTCTAGGGAAGCACCAGCGTTGCCGATGCTTTCAGATAAATTACACTGGTTCTTGAAAAAAATGTACCCAAG